>WMKK01000017.1:58848-456307 GCA_012295225.1 Ostreococcus mediterraneus
TGCAGCGTACACTTCAACGGCGTGTCTTGCACCGAGTTTGACCCGCATGACACGTCACATTGAGCACCAACAGCGAGCGTGTTCGCAACCGCGCATGACCCGAGCGTTGCAAACTCAGACGTATCACACGGCTCGATCGCGCAGTTTGCACCAGTGTAATCGCCAGTACACGCGGTACACTCTGGGCTATTAAAGTAGTTCGTATCCGTCCTGCTGTCGTAGCTGCACATGAGTGGCGACACTTGAGACGTGCCCACTCCACAATCGATGTTACACGTCGCACCGACTTTAATCTTACCGTTGGCATCCTGGTCGCATGTCTCGCCTGGACGCAACGTGACCGTCGCTGGCGCGAGCGACAAGTCGCACGGTGGAATTTTGCAATTCACGCCCGTGTGATCCGTGTAGTCAAAGCCGGTTTTATCAGGGCCATCACAACTCGTACACGAGTCGCAGCTTGTACAAAGTGGAGCGTTCAATACGCCCTCACCGTCTTGTAGCGTACACGTCAACGGCGTGTCTTGCACGGAACCCGACGCGCACGACAAATCGCACGACGCACCAACAGCGAGCGTGTTCGCAACCGCACACGACCCGAGCGTCGTAAACGCAGACGTATCACACGGCGGTATCTCGCAGTTTACACCAGTGTAATCGTTTTTACACACACACGACCAGACATTGTGCCCGAGCATTGCATCGCGTACGTAAATCAAGTTTCGCGCCCCCGGCCCCGTACACGTCGGAGGCGTAAACCGCGCGCCAGCGCCGTCCCACGCCGCCTCCAACGCCTCGATCTCGGCGAGCAACGCCGCTCGTCCATCCTCGCACGTCTTCACCCCGTCCGCAAGCGTTGGCACGTCATTCTCAGCCGCCTTCAACGCCGTCCGCAACGACTCCGCGCGACTCTCCGCGTCAAACAACCGCGCCGACACATCCGCCATCGCCCCAGCCCCGCTCGCGTCGTACTCCGCATACGCAACCGTCTCAAAAATCACCGCATCCGCGCGCACGGACGTCCCCCCACGCGCGCGAATAATCGTATCCCCGCTCCCTTCGCGCGCGCCCACGTCGACGACGTTCAGCTCGAGATCCTTGACGATCGGCCACGTCGCCCGCGTCGTCGTCTGCGCCACGATCCCGCGCGACGACGCGCACGACGCGCACACCAACGCAATCACCGTCGTCATCATTCGCATCCCACGCGCGCGACGCGACGCCATCGACGCCATCGACGACGGTCGCATGGCGCCAACCACCTGGCGCGTTGCACACCTTCGATCCGATCTCTCGCCGCCGGTGCCGCTGTCGCTGTCGCTGCCGCTGTCGCGCCGACCGCGCGATCACCGACCGCGCGAATGATCTCGCGCGCGACGCCGACGTTCGCGCGCGTGTGACGCCCCGTCGCGCGCGCGCGTGACGCCCCGCGAACGTCGGGCGCCGCGGCCGAGCGACACAAAAAGTTCCGCGGAACTTTATAGCGCACGTATTGTGGTGTCACGGCCCAGCGCGCGACGTCCCCATTCGTTCGACACCGCGACGCGCGCGTTGGCGACAGCGCGACGCGCGTGGGTGTCGCGCATCGCGTCGCATCGCGTCGTTCGCGTCGCATCGCGTGGCGTCGCGTCGTTCGCGCCGCGTCGTTCGCGCGGGTCACGGGCGAACGCGGAGGCGTTCGATTCGATTCATCGGCGCGCGGGGTCGCGCGACGGCGTCGGTGGATCGATGACGACGACGATGATGGCGTCGGCGAGCTCGCGAGGCGATGCGGACGCGATGGGTGATGGTGGTGATTCGCCGCGGCGCGTGATTGCGGAATTACGCCTGGCGATGCGCGAGAGAGAGGTTGAGATTGCAGAGTTGCGCGAGGAGGTGCGGGCGTCGCGGGCGAGGCACGCCGCGCGGGAGGAAGAGTTTCGACGGGAATTGCGAGCGATGGCGGCGCAGTGCGCGAGTTTAACGGCGACGAGTTCGGCGGCGGCGGCGGTGGCGAGTTCGGTGGCGGTTGGGGTGCCTGGTGCGGCGGCGCGGGGCGCGGCGGTGAATGAACGAGGCGCGCGAGGCGCGCGCGAGGCGACGCGGGAACGAGAATCGCCGCAAACGCGACGGCAGCAACCGTCGGTGCGTAAACCACCGACGGCGTGGGAAGTGCCGAACGCGTGGCCTCCGGAAGAATCGTCTGTGCTCGCGACGCAAGCGCGTGAGCGTGCGATTGAAGAGGAGAACGCTAGCCGCGCCGAACGCGAGCGCCGACAACGGTTGGCGAGACGTCAACAACAGAAAGATGCGTTCGTGGGCGACTTGAGCGCGTTTTTCTTCAAGACAGCCAAACACGAAGCGCCGGTGTGGGCAACAAAGTCTGAAAAGACTGATGCGTTCGCGAGTGAGGTGCTCGACGCCGCGCGGCGAATGCATGAATACGACGACGACTCCATGTTTCACGACGTCGAAGACTCGACTCGCGACGAGTTGCTTCGTCCGGCGCGTATGTCGGATACATTTGACTACCCGCCCGTATTTTCTCGACCGAGTGGTTTATCCATTGAGGTTCCACGCAACGACGACGAAGAAGAAATTCCAGATATCGGCGACGAAGACGGAGATTTAGTCGCGGCGTTGCTCGAAGGCGGAGAACAAGGCGAACGCGCCGCTGAAATTCTTGCCGAGCGCCTCCGGGCCGTTGGCTTTGATTTTCACGAACCCGCGCTCGGCGCGCTCTGACGCGTGCCGCGATAAGATGCGTCATGAATCGTCTCGTAAACCATGTAAATATATACGTCGACAACTGTTGCCATCGCTATCTGCGCCCGAGCTCACGCCGCATTCGCCCGCGCGCGCGGTGCACTCGCGCCCGACCGCGACGCCAGGCGATACACCACATCACTCGCGCGCACGCACGCCCCCGACGCTCGCGTATTTATTCGCAGTCGCGTATTTATTCGCACTAATCCATCGTCGGGCGCTTGCTGGTGCGATCGATCGGACTCCACGATGGAGCGCACATCTGATGCGCTCGCGTCGTCGAGCCGCGAACTCGCGCGGGCGAGCGTGCTTGAGCATGAGTTACGCGCCCTGCAGGCGTCTGAGCGCGCGTCGAGAGCGAGGGAGACGGCATTGGTGTGCGCGTTGGATGAGGCTCGACGTCGAGGCGACCGCGAGCGACGCGAGCTCGAGGCGTCTCGCGCCAGTATGCGCGCGTTAGAGGACGATAACGACAGTTTACGGCGACGTTTGATGGTAAATGGTGATAGGCATTCGGAGCTTGAGAGAATGAGTGCGAATGATGCGGTGTTGGAGGAGGAAGTTGGGATATTACGAGAGCGGTGTCGGGCGGCGGAGCAACGAGCCGAGAGCGCGACGCGACACATGGAGGATTTAGCGACGGTACAAGCCGAAGAGCGCGAACGAGCGATTGCGCTAGCGGTGGATAAAGCTACTAGAGCGTCGGAGACGAGCTGGCGAGAAGAGATGGAGGATTTGGCGCGAACGGCGAGGTTGGATGCGCGCGCGTTGAGCTCGTCTCGGCGTCGAGCGGCGGATTTAACCGCCGAGTTGAACGAAACGTTGCAGTCGCGTGATGATTGGCGTCAACGGGCCGAGGCTGCAATGGAAGCGAGTGAATCATCGTCACATGCTCTTGAGGACATGCGAAATGTCATGGAAGAGATGCAGCGACGGAACACGGGTTTGGGCTTGGGCGAAGACGAGCGCGCCAAGCTCATCAAGCGCGTGACGTTGACGCAAGAACAATTACAAGCGACGCAGCATGTGGCGGATATGCGCGAAGCTGAACATGATAAGGTGCGCCTTGCATTAAAGAAGGCGCACGAGAGGATTGAAGCCACGAATTCGTGGCTTGCCGAGGCAAAGGCGGAAGCTGAGCACGCCAAGGAGACGCTCTCGCTCGAACGCGCGGAAAAGGAGCGACTCGCGCAGGAGGCTGCATATCTCAGGAATGAAGTCGAGAATATTCAAACATCGATGCAAGATGAAGTTGACGCGTTTAACACATGGCGTGTACAAAATGAAGAGACGGAAAAGGAGCTCACGCGCAAAGTACAAGAGGCGCAGAGAGACGCCGCTCGCCACGCGATGACGGTGCGCAAGCTTCAACAAAAGCTTGCATACGCATCGTCGTCGTCGCCTTCGATCGAGGAGTATCGCATGCGCATCGCTGAACTCGAAGAAGATTTCACCACCACTCGCGCCCAAGCGCGCGACGCCATGCTCGAACGCGATGCTTTGAAGCGTCAAGTAGAAAATTTGAGGCGTCGCGCCGTCAACCGCAAAACGGCGTCTACGCCTCCGTCGAGAATGATGTCGCCACCTTTATTGAGGTCTGAGAGCAACAACGCGCGCTCGAAGATGAATGATTTCACGCATCAGACCTTGATTGAACACGAGCACGAAGACGAAGACATGGATAGCGGCGATGTACACGAAGGCTACGAAGACGATTCTGACGCCTTTGACGTGGCCACGGAGAGCCTGTTTCAAGAAACCGTGGATGAATTCTTCGAAGACGCTGACGCCGAAGACGCGCGTCTCGACGTTGATCACGCAAACGCCTACGCGCTCGCCAAGCGTTTACAGTCGCTCGAATCTCGAGCGGTGGATTTACTTTGGCGAGACAAGGAGGAGGACGTATGGCGTCGCGGCTCGACGTAATCACATTCGTCATCACACCTCCGCGCACGTCACGCCGCACGCACGTCACGCCGCACACTAGCCAATATTCTTATTGCCTAATTTGTAACATCACGCATGCACGCATGCACGCGCACGCACGCAAAAAGTATGATGCGTCGCCGCCGTCCCGCTTCAGGCTCCACCGCGACGCCTCCTCGCCGCACACCGCGACGCCTCCACGCCGCCATGGGCAAGAAGAAATCCAACGCCTCGTCGAACGCGCACGCCGACGTCCCCGCGGACTTGCTCCCGCCCATTCTCGATGCCGACGGACAAGAAATCGACGCGCGCGCCGAGTCGTTTTCGGCGCTGTCCCAGCGGCACGCGCGAGAACTCGCGCGCATGGAGGCGCACGTGAGCGCGTTCGGCGCGACAAAGCCCGCAAAGGATCGCGCGATGCGTGCGCTCGGTGTCGTGAGCGATAGGCACTACGCCGAGCTCGAGGCGTGGAAGGAGGCGAATGAAAGTGAGAGTGAGAGTGAAGGCGAGGAGGACGCCGACGCCGTCGCGCACGCGCTCGACGCCGCGTCGCTGCGCGAATCTGCATCAGACGACGACGATGACGCGCGGGTCAATGCGTCAAATGCCCATGCACCCAAGGTATCAAAAGCCATGGCGCGCAAGGCGAAACGTGCGGCTGAAGAAGCCGCCAGGGAGGAACGGATAGCCGCGGAAAAAGCCGCGCTCGGCCCGAGCGCCGAGGCGCTCGAATCCGACATCTTACGCGCTCGACTCACCCCTCTCGGGCTCAAAGTCAAGGACATCAAAGCCGATGGACACTGCTTGTACCGAGCCATCGATGACCAGCTCGTGGCGACGGGATGTGGGCCGTACGAGGGTGGATTTCAAGGCTTACGCGAGGCGTGCGCGCGCGCGATGCGCGACGACGCGTGGTCGTACCGACCATTCGTGGACGATTGTGCGGGCGACGACGACGACGCCGATGCGAAATGGGACAAGTACGTCGATGATATCGCACATACAGCCACGTGGGGGGGTCAAGTGGAGCTCATGGCGCTGGCCAAGGTGATTGAGAGGCCCATCGAGGTGTTTAGCGCGACGATGCCGCGGGTCACCATGGGGGACGATTTCGCCGGACGAGGACCGACGGTGCGCGTGGCGTATCATCGTCACGCGTTCGGGCTCGGTGAGCATTATAATAGCGTAGAGGATATATGATTCGGTTTTATACATTCGTTCAATTCAATCAATATAAATAATAATGCGATTTCTAAAAGTCTCGCTCACGTCGCCTCGGCGGCGTGCGCGAGCAAGCCGAGCAAGCCGCCGACGACGATGACGATGGGAGCTTGAATTAACGTCAATGTGCCTTTGGGTAATTGCACCACGTGCGAACCGAACGCGCACATCAATCCAATGCACACGGTGGCCTTTGGGAACGGTGATGCCTCGATGACTTTGAGCACAATCGACACCGCCGCGGAGACGACGAGGCCCACCGCCGAGGCGTTGAGCCCGGGCAACGCGCGCTTGTACGTCTTCCACTTTCTAAACTTGCCCCAGAATGGCAGCACGGCGAAAATTAACATCACGCCCGGGCCGAAAAGACCAAACCACGCGCACATGGCGCCGACGATGACGTTTTTCCCCGCGCGTCGCGCGGCGAGGGCGCCGATGTACGCCGAAAAGTTGAAGAGCGGTCCGGGCATCGCTTGCGCCAACGCCAAGCCCGCGAAGAATTGCTGTTCGGTGATCCACGACGTGGCGGTTTCAGCGGTGACGTAGGACGTACACACATTCGTCACGGCGTCTCGTGCCGCACACGCGGTTTCGTACTGCACGACGTCGGATAAAAGTAAGGGCAACACCACTTGGCCGCCGCCAAAGATGATGGACCCGACGCGCCAAAACGTCGAAAACCAATGAAGTTCCTTATTCGTGGCGTAGTCGGTGTTCGACTCAACGACGATGAGTGTGATCAACGTCGCGAGCCATGAAATGATCAAAAACGCACCCGTGATTGGTTTCACGCCCAAATGTGCGACTTCGTCGGCGTCGGCGTCGGCGCTCGCGCTCGCGTTCGCGTTCGCGTTGACATCCGTATTCGCGTCCAATTTCTTCGCCCTCTTCTCGCGCTGATGCGCCTCAAACACCGTCACGCACCCACCAAACGCAATAAGCGTCGGAAACAACCACGCGGTGGCGTAATAGTACGACACAACCGCGCTCAACGCGCACAACGCCTTGGTCGTCGGCGTCTTCGCTTGCGACCGCGCCAACGAATCCCCGGCGCTCACCACGAGCACCGCCCCCGCCACGGACACCCCCGCGGTAAACGCCGAAAATATCCCCCCAGGATTCACCAACACCTCCGCCGCGCCCGCCCCACCCAGGGTCATCAAAATCAACCCAGGATACTGAAACAACCCCCCGCTCAGGACCCCGCCGAGCGCGCCCCTCTGCGTGATCCCCATCGCAAAAGACATTTGCGTCGACGTCGGCCCAGGCATGCACTGCCCGAGCGCCAAAAGCTCGCTAAACACCCCTTGCGACATCCACGGCCGCGCCGCGTCGCGCACGAATGTTTTATTGAATAACCCGACGTGCGCCGCGGGGCCACCGAACGCGGTCCAGCCCATGAGGGAAAACGATGCGGCGATGTCGCCGTACGTCCGCCGCTGGTCGTGCGCCCGTGCGTTCGCGCCCTCGACGTCGTCGTCATCGCGCGGCGGCGGCGGCGGCGGCGCGGTCGTCGGTGCGCCGCCACCCATCGTCGCCGTATGCGGTCAACGCACGCGACGCGAAATCAAATCAAATCAATCGATCGATCGCGCTGATTGATATTCCACATCGATTGGATTGGAATAATCACAATCTTTCTTTCAATCCAGCGCCTGCCAACCACCACTCGCGCGACGCGTCGCGACGCGACATCGCGCGAGACGTACGCTGCGCACACGCACGCGCCCCGTGGCATCGCAATCACATCTCGCGCCCGCGCGCGTCGGTCGGCGACGGGTGCCAGAACACAAAAACACAAAAACAAACCAAAACCACACAAAAAAAATATACCGCGCGCGACGACGCAGCGCGCGACGGGAACGCATCCCAAACCACCGATGCCATCGACGCGCGCACTCACACCGCAACACAACAAAAACAAAAACCATACGACACCAAGGATTCTCAAGTGGTTCCCCACTCAATACTAATTCGGCCCATTGAGCTTAACAACCACAACGAAAACCAAAAACAAAAACCATACGACACCAAGGATTCTCAAGTGGTTCCCCACTCAATACTAATTCGGCCCATTGAGGCTTAACTTTCGTGTGCCGATGGGTACGAGTGCTTTGCTCAAGGTATGATCGTATGATAGTCATCGGAGTGGTAGATGTCTTGAGGCGCGGATCACGTGGGGTATGGTGGTGAAAGTTATGGGTATAATTAACTATGTCTCGCACATCGCACACCGTCGTTCGCGACCGCGTGCGCTCGCGGCGCGCGTCGATCACACCGCTCTTCGCGCGCGCGCGTGTTCAGTATGAGTAGCACGCGCGCACGCTCGAGTACAAAAAAGTGTCCACTCGGACATCTTAAGATCGTTTGGGAGTCCACAGCGTGCGGTGTATACGGCGTGTCGGCGTGTGCGTGAAGGGTAGGGTGGTGAAAGTTATGGGTATTTTTATTATCGTCGTGCGTGCGTTTTTTTTGTGTCGTTTTCGGCGTCGCGTCGCGAAAACCGACGGGCGTTAAAGCGCGACGCACGACGACGCACGACGACGACGATGGGTGACGAAGGACGCACGACCGAGGGCGAGGATGGTGATGATTGTGATTTATACCACGCCCTCGGACTCGCGCGCGATGCGACGAAACTCGAGGTACGATTTGGATGGGTGGCGTCGCGACGCGCGCGAAAGCGCGCACTCGACGTTGACGATGCTTGAGTGATTGACGTGCGTGTTCGTCGTCGTCGTCGTCGTCTATGGGTCGTAGGTACGCCGAGCGTATAGGAATTTAATCACGCGCGTACATCCCGATAAGGGTGGTGACGCGGCGCAATTTGCTCGGATTCAACGCGCGTATGATGTGCTGAGCGACGACGCCAAGCGCGCGTCGTACGACGCCACCGGGACGTTTGAAAAGACAGTCGAAGAGGAACTGCTCGATGAATTCGGTGGTGGTGTGTTTCGGGATAAGCTCAAGCAAGAGGAGGCACGCAAGGAAACTCTCGCAGAGGCGTTGGTGAAGACGGAGACGAATAAGGAATCGCACTCGTCTGGTTTCGAGGCGTGGATGCGCGCGCGCGGGCAAGAAAACGCGAAGCCGTACGGCGTCGACGACATCATCGAACAATTCGGCGTCACCAAGGGGTCGTATAACGAAGTCATCTTGCCGAAAATTCGTGCGTATCAAGCGAACGTGACGTCGTTGCGTGAACATCCGACGCGTTCGATCGCAATCGTGTCTGAGCCGATTCCGGCAACGTTGGAATGGGGCGAAGTTTTGGTCAACGTGCGCGTGGCGCCGATTAATCCCGCCGACATTCGCCGGAGCGCCGAACCTGACGGGTCTTCCGCTGCCGGTAGTTTACCGCTCCCGCATATCGCTGGTTCGGATGCCATCGCAACCGTCGTCAAGGTTGGTGCGGGCGTGAAATCCTTAAACGAAGGCGATTGGGTCATTCCGTACAAGCCAAACATGGGCACGTGGCGCTCGCTCGCCGTGTGGAAGGAGAAGGACGTCGTCAAGCTCCCGACGGATATCGTCCCGATGGAATACGCAGCGATGATGCGCGAAATGTGCGTGGCGTATCGACTTCTTGAAGACTTTGGAAATCTCAAACCAGGAGATGCGGTGGTGATTAACGCCGCAACCAGCGTCGTCGGCCAATGCGTCATTCAGTTGTGCGCAATGTTAAAGTTGCGCGCCATCGCCGTCGCGCGCGCGCGGAAAGATTTCGACAAGACTGAAGCGTGGTTAAAGTCTCTCGGGGCATCCGAAGTCATCGTCGACGAAGGATCGATCGCGCGTGAACTCGAAAAGCGCAGCTTGTTTGCGAAACCCCGCTTGGCGCTCGACGCGGTTGGCGGCGCGAGCGCGGTGCGTCTCGCCGAATCGCTCCAACCCGGATGCCCGTTGATCACATACGGGGATTTGGGCGCGCGCGCGGCGACGTTTCCCATGTCCTTCTGGACATCGAACGCACTCATTGTGCGTGGATTCTCCCTTCGTCAATGGATGCAAGACAACAAGAAGAAAGTGCCGAAAATGATGGAGACGCTCGGGAAATTGGTGCGCGCCGAAAAGCTCGTCGCGCAGTACACCGATTACGAATTGTCGAGCGAATTCGCCGAGGCACTCGAGCACGCGTGCGAAGATGGCAAGTGCACCAAGGTTTTACTTCGTGTGAACGATATCGGTACCACGTACGACAGCGCGACGACGACGACGAGCGACTCCGCGTAGACAAAGACGTACGTTTCGGCGACGTCGGCTGCGCGTGCTCTCTCGCGTCGTCAGCCATTTAATTAAATATGCGCGAAACTTCAGATAATATTTCATTCGTTTCTAATCTTCTTCTGCTGTAACGTCAACGGTAAAGCGACAGTGATACGACTATCGCTCGCACGAGACGGTTTATCAATCGCAAACAAACACCCTAACGCCACCGAAGCGCGCGTTCAAAGCACTTTGGACGCGAACGCTTAGTAGAGTTCTTCCTCCATGTGCGTCTTGACGGTGCAGTCAGACGTCGGGTACGCAACGCACGTGAGCACGAAGCCGTTGCCCATTTGGTCGTCGTCAAGGAAAGATTGGTCGGATTGGTCAATGGAACCAGCCTACGAACACGCAAACCAAACGCGCGACGTCAGTCAGGATAAGCTCTCACGCGGGACAAACCCTACAGCCACGGGCATCGACGATTGGCTTGGCGCCGCGTCGCGCGACGAACGAACGAGCGATCGATGCGCGCACGCGCGATGGATGCATGTCATCCCATCGCACGCGCACGCTACGATCGCGTGTGCGCGCCAAAAGCATCGTCACCCACGCGCCAACATGATTGATGACTTGGCGATGGATGACGTCGAAGCTCTACGGATTCGCCACGAAAGCACGTACCACAACCTTGCCCGCGCAGGACGAGCACGCGCCCGCGCGGCAAGAGTACGGGAGATCAATGCCAGCTTCCTAATTAGGTTCAAGACATCGCACGGTCAGTCGCGGCGCCGAGGAGCTCGCGCGAACGATCGATCGATCGTTCGATCGATCGATCGATCGAACGAGGGCGTGCGCGCGAGGTAGGTTCTCGACGACGTCGCGCGTCGCAACCTCGCCTCGCGCGACGTCGTTCACGTCGAGATCGACAGCGAAACAAATCATACGAAATACATCCACGTCATTCGTCGCGCGCACGCGCGTACCTCAGCCGCGTCGAGAATGTACGTGTCGTCCGCGCACTCGATCACGGTTTTGCCATCCGGCCCATCGAGGGTGACGGAGTACTTGGCCTTGATCGCCGCGCGCGGCGCCGCGGTGCGGCGAGCGACGGTGGACGTGCGCGCGGCGGAGAACGCAGAGGCGGTCACGGCGGTGGAAGAAATCGTGAAAGCAGACATCGTGTGTGCGTGGTACACGTGCGTGAGGGTGTGACGCGCGCGGGGTGATTTGACGTGCGGGCATTCATCGATCACCCACGCGCGTCGACGCGATCGATCGAGCGTGCATCCACCCATGTCCCGAGTCCCACTAGGTTGACCAATCACGACTCCAGGCGATCGTTCACGACACACGTGCGCGCGGTGGGTGCCCCCACCACACCACGCGCTGTGCAACGTCCATGGACCAATCACGACCACGTGCGTGGGGGACCGAGGCGTGCTCTCGTCCACGCCACACGGGCTGGGTGATAAATGGCGTCCCTTTCACTATGGGGTATTGACTCTATAGTATGTGGTGTATGTTTATATAGTATATGTAGGATGAAGCCTATGGGAGATCAGTATGTTTGGACATCTGATCGTAGGCTGCCAACACCCTCAGTATGGTGTTGGARTCACTCTRGTGATCTAACTGATASCGCTAAATGTGCTTTAGTATGGATCGCGTCTCCGGGAGCTCTATTGATCATGAGCGCCCGAAGTACACGTCTTCGGGCGTGCGCGGAAACATCCGCCTCACAAAGTGACGGAATAAAAGCTAACTTTAATACAAACAAAGGTTATCTAACACGTAAATCTCACTCTCCCTGAGACTTCCTAACAGTCTCGAACCCGTATTGAGGAGGAATCCGCTCGGATCGCCCCGACCAAAAAGTAATTCTCGATTACTGAATCGGCGCGCGTGAAAGGCGTATTCCGTCCTCAAGTTTGGCCATCAGATTGTCAAAACAAGGTGAAAATCATCACTGGGGGGTCGATTCCAATAGAACGCGCCGTGGCGCGCGAGGTGAAGCTCGCTCGGAATGCGAGGTGTGGTATACAGGGGGTGTGGGTCGGGGTCCTGGGTCGTCATCGGTCGTGACACCGCGCGACCGAGGGCCACGTGCACGTCGGGTCACGCTTTCGTGTGACGTCACTGCGTGACGCCGCGACCGATGACGACGATGACGACGATATCGACGATTGGGGTGCGGGTGACGACGCGGGCGAGCACGAGCGCGGCGACGCGCGTGCGAACGCTGCCGGCGACGATCGGTGCGAGGTCTCGCGTGGTGTCGCGCGAGGCGACGGAGGGCGATGCGCCGCCGACAGCGGGCGAGGGCGAGGGCGAGGGCGAGGGCGAGGGCGAGGCTCGGGGACGACGCCGAGAGGCTGAGGTCAAGGTGGACCCGTTCGGGTTCGGGTCGCGTCGACGAGACGAGCCGGATAAGATTATCCCTGGATTTGACACCGCGGAGGGTGGTAAGGTTGGTCCGCTCGGGACGGCGGCGATTTCGGCGCTGTTGTTTGTGTTGTTTGGGGGGTCGTTTTTCTTTACGAGCGTGCCGCGCGACGCGGTGCTCGAGCTCGCGGCGCGCGAGTTGGCGGATGATCCGAATGCGCCCACGCAATCGTTCCGATAATGTATTTAATTTGATTTAATGTGAATGTGTTCGTGTTTTAATGTCGTGGATGACGACTACTTTTTAGTGCGTGCGTCGTGAGATGGTTTTGTAATCACAACGCGCGACGATTTTCTTCTACGCTATCTATGTACCGCGTCGTATTCTTCATTGGGCGTGACGGTTGGCGCACATCGTGCTTTCATACCAAAGACTTTCGCGCACGACTCTGGTTTCGAAGAAATGCGCGAGCGCCTCAGCCGTGGGTGCGCGATGAGACGCGCGAAGCATGGCAACGGCGCGCGGCACCAACGCGCGGACGCAGTCGACGTCGTCGAGCGGCGCGGCGTACAACGCGCGCGCTGCGAGACGTTCTCGTGTAGAGAACAATGCGTTCGACGAAAGCGTTTCATCGGCGTCGTATTTTTTGTCGTTCGCGCGCGCGTGATCGCTATCAATAACTAAGCACTGCGTCAAATGCTCGAGGAAGCACTCTCGTCTGACGTTGACGTCGCGCGACGCGCTCAACGTCTTGAGTAACGCATCGCCTGCGGCAAATTCCAAACGCGTCAATGTGCCGCCACTCGAGTCATTCACCCGTCGCGCCAACCGATAGGCATCGCGAACGATGGCGATGAACGCGTCTTGAGCGGCGCGCGGGACGCCGGGCTCCGCGCTCAACGCGTCGCACGCCTCGACGCACGCCATCGAACGGTTCACTACATCACTCGCGTTCGGTAAATCCAACACCACCTCATCCACGGCCACACCTGCGCGCAATACGTTACACAACGCCTCCCAAGCCGTCACGTCGTCATCGCCACCGTACAAAAGGACGATTTTGGCTGCGTCGCGAGCGAGCGCCAACGCCCGAGGAACGACGCTCGGGTCGCTCGAGCGCAGCGCCGTGGCTAAAAATACCCACAGCGACGGTGACAGCGCGTCGTACGCCCTCTTGCGCGCGCCAATAACGCGCGTCAATTGTGGAATGACGAGGGTAGAGACGCGCGTGGCGTCGAATTTGACGTTTAATGTCGCTTCGACGGCGCCGACGCGAAGGGCGTCCCACGCGCTCGAGCTCAATCCGTCGAGCTCGGAGGAATCTAATACGTCGTTGAATAACGCGTCGAGCGCGCGATCGCTGCGCGCGGTGAGCGCACCGAGCGCGTTGCAAACTACAATCCACGCAGTTTTGACCCAAATCGCGTCATCATCCCCGTCGCCGTCGTGTCGTGTCGCTAAACGCGCGCGGCAATCCGCGACGAGCCGCGTCAACGTCCCGAGCGCGAGCTCGGCGTCGGCTGTCTGGGAACGCTCAGCGAGTTTCAACGCAAACGCCCCGAGTAATCGCACCGCGCGTTCGACACACGTGAAAGGCAACCCAAGATACTCGTCGTCATCCACAGCGGCGCCTTCTCGAGATACGGCGACCGCCAACGCGTTGGCGAGCGGCTCGGCGCACGCTCGAAACGTATTCGCGACGACGACGACGCCGTCATCGCGCGCCGCGAGCTCCAACACCTCAATCGCCGGCTCCCATCCCGCACCGAGAGTCTCTCCAAACCGCTGCAACGCCTGCGCGACGCACGACGCGACTAGATCGCGCGCTTTTTCTGTCGGCGCGCAACGCATGGCAGATACGAAGGGTCGCACCGCGTCGGCGTGGTGCGTCGCCGCTCGCGTCGCTCGCGCCCGCGACAATAACCGGTTCGCCACTTGACGGAGCGAATCCGTGGCGTGCATCACGACTTTCTCATCTGGATGCGTCACGCCTTCGATTAAATGATCGGCGACGACGGACCAGAGCTTACTCCATACCAAACGCACTCGAGTCATATTCGTCGCCGCGACTTCGGTGAGGCGCAACAAAGCGAAGAGCTTTCCTGGCGTCACAGGCGTGCCATCCGCGCGCCAGAGCTCGTCATGCGATACCGCAGCGATAGCGCTGGCATAAATGATGATTTCGTCCGAGTCTAATCGCGTGCTGAGGGCGAAGACGCGTTCGATGGCTTCGCCGCCCGACGTAGCGAGCCACGACGTCACCGCGACTTCGGCGGGCGTCAACAATCCTTGCGCCGCTGCATCGGAATCTATGCCTACTGATCCCATCGCTGGCGTCGTCGTCGTCGCCAACGTCGGTGCGCGTCGCAACGGCGCACGAATCACCTCCACTGCATGTCGCGTGTTGAACGATACGCCCGCGCCGACGACCACTCTGAGCTCCTCGAGCCGCGACACGATTTCGAGCGCGCTCGCCCACGCGTCTACGCCACCGAGCCTCGATTCAGTCGCCACGAGTGCAAGCAAGGTATTCAGCGCCTCTTTGCTTTGCGTCGCGGCGGGTTCGCCCGAAGACTGTCGGCCAAAACCAGGTGCGGCGACGAGGAAATCGCGAATGTCGTCCCGGAGCGTCGGGAGCTGAAGCGAAGAGGCGAGTGCGAGCATGGCGCGTGCGCCTTCGAGCGGCATCGCCGCGCGCGCTTCATCTGGCGCCGCCGCGAATGCGCTGGCGAGTGCAGATAGCATGTATGCACCGGCGGCGTCGAGCATAGGACGCGCCAAGCCTGGTTCAGATGCGCGGACGAATAACGCGCTCGCGGCTGCGTCAGCGCTCGCGGAATCATCCTTTGTGAATAACGCCTTGGTCGAACGTAAGAGCTCGGCGGTTTCATCGCTCGCTTCCTTGAGCGTCGAGCGATGCCGCCACGGTGCGGCAAAATTGAGCGCCTGCGTGAGCGTCGACGATACCTTGGTCTTCGTCGGCGCGGTGGCCGTACCGGCGCCATCCATCGAGCCGGCGTGTTGCATTTTGATTTCATTCGCGCTCACGCGCGCGTATATCGCCGCTACGTCTTCATCATCCAGCCCCGACGTCGCATCTGCGGCTTTTGCCATGGAGACGAAATCGCGCTCGCTCATCTTCATCGACGCATCCGTGAGAGGATTGTGCGCATCCGTGTTCAACATGACGACGGCAAAGGCGAGAATGTACGCGGCGTCGCTCGACGGGTACGCGCTCGGATTGCAAGCGCAAAATCTCGCGGCAAAGGCTTCCATGAGACGATCAATCTTCTGTGCTTCACCTGGGAGCTTAAATCCACCCAAAAACGTGCGCAAGGCGTCATCGATGGGAATGGATGTAAAGTCAAAGGTGTGCGCGTAGGCGCGCATGACGGCGAGCGCGTCGGCGTCATGCGCGCCAAGGAATTCGCCAATCGCGCCCTGCGTCAGGCGCGAGTTGGGTTTTCGTAAGAGCTCCGCCATGTGATCGGCGTTTTCGGCGGCGTTGGCGGTGGTGGCAGCATCACCTGTGGCGCGACGCAGGTTTTCGAATGTCGGTTGAGCGTTGAACGCCTCGACGGCTTTTTCTATGGAGACTTTGCGTTGCTTGGCTTTTTGGAATCGAACGGATTCGGATTCGAGGCTTTTGCTCGTCGTCGTCGTCGTCGTCGTTCTCGTCACATCTATCGGCGCATCGTCATCGTCATCCTTCACGTCGCGCGACGGGGACTCGGGCGCCCCTGCGCTTGAGTCGTCGTCCGTAATCGTCACCGTCGCCGCCGCAGCCGCCGCGGCCACCGACCCGATGGGCGACGCGGCTGTCCCACCGGACTTCAACGTTTGCAACACTTTGCGCGAGACCGCGGGCATGAGTTCACCATCAAACCCATCATTCGCGGCGTCGACGGACTCAGAAGAGGACGCGTCGGCGGAGCCGTCGGAGCCGTCGTCGTTTCCTCGCGCGTGCCACGACTGCAACGACCGCAGTATACTAAACAAACACGTCAACACCGCATCTCGCTCGAGCACATCAGACACGCGCGCCGCGCCCGCGAGCGCCATCGCCGTGCGTTCGTACAAATTCGCCGCGTGTAAATCACAGTCGTAATTGACAAAGATATCCACCAACGCTTGCGAATCGCTCGCCAATCGCCGCACCAACCGCAACGCCGCCACGCGCATCGCCGTGCTCGCGTCATCGCTCTGTAACGGATGCAACGCCATAATAGGATATAATGCTGCGACTTGTTGTTTATATGCGCCTCGTGCGCGCGTCGCCAACGACCCATACGCCATGCGGGCGATGCTCACTAAAATTCCGACGCTCGCCTCGGCTTCTGCGCCTCGCGGGACTTGTAACAGTGCGTTACGCATGAGCGCGAGCGACAAAGGTTGCCTGAGCTGCACTTGAAAGTATTCAAGCCACGTAGCGGCGCGTGGACCGTCCATGAGCTGGCGTAAAATGTCCAACGCCAACGCCTTTGAATGCGCGAGGTAGGCGTCGACGTCGACGGCGCCTTCTCTGGCGGCAATTTTACACAGCGTCAGAAGGAGCATCAGCACGTCGTCGGCGTTTTGTTCCTTATCTGTCGTCATCATAGTCGTCGTTGTCGCACTCGCCGTCGCGCTGTCGTATGCATCATCAAAAGAGCCGGCGTCAAATGCGCGCTTAAACGTCGCGTTGATGATTTGCGTCAACGCCGTCTTCGCCACGGTCCTCGACGCCTCGTCATCCCCAATAATCGCCATATGAAACACCGTGCGCGTGGCATGCATCAGCGCCTCCCCGCGCACAACCAATCCCGCCTGTGGGCTCGCACATGCGCTCAGTAACACCTGTATCACGCCCAATCCAACATCCCGGCGCGCGTCGGCGTCGCTCGCGCTCGCGCCCGGTCCGGCGCCCGCGGCGCTCTCCACGCACCCACACACTCCCGCGATGAGCTCTGACGCCGCCTCAGCGTCACCAACCGCACGAATACCACATCCTACGCCGTTTTCATCCAACGTGCGCCACGCCACGCACCGCCCGACGATAGCGTTGATGTTCGTAAACGCTCCGACGCACGCGCACGCCCACGCGCGTTGCCTCGCGGTGCCAATCACCATGGCCAACTTGCACGCCTCGCACGCGTCCCGGGCGAGGTCATACGCCGCATACGTACCGTTTGGTCGTTCAGCGTTCGCCTCGTACGTTTTCAGGGCGTCGAGAAGCGCGCGGTGCGGCGGGTTTGGCGCAAATTGCATGAAGATTGAGATTTCGTGCTTAATCTTGCGCAACAGCGGCGTGGCTATGGATGCGATGGCGTCCGCGGTGAGCACCGGGGCGGATGGATGCTCATCGGGCGCGGGTGGCGCGTCGTCGACGGCGACGGACGACGACGCCGACGTCATCGCGCGCGCGGTTGTGGAGTTTGAGCTGAGATTAAGCAGAGGAAACGCTCTATGGACGCGTAGTTATATACAACAACGGGACTGAACAATACTAATAATAAATCGCAGCTCGAGCGGCATCGGCTCGAGCGAAATGCTGAATGAATGAAAACGCGCGCTCTAAAATTGAATGGCGTCGATTTCGGCGCGACGGGCTTCGGCGTCGGTGACGCCCTCGAGCCGCGCGACGTCGGCGTTGAAGTCGTGCGCGACGACAAACGATGGCACCGCGTCAACGTCGTTTGTGATCAAATCTTCACACGATGCGTCGAGGGTGATTTCGTAGATGACATTTTGGGCAAATGTGTTCATGCCTGGTGCTTTTTCGCGATCGACGCCGGTGAGGTAGGCGAAGATTAAGCGCAAAATTGCTTGATGGCTGACGATGAGCACGGGTTCGGTGTACGATTCCATCTCTTGGATGCACGGCTCGATGCGAGAGATTAAATCGAAATAGCTCTCCCCGCGCGGATATCTATAGCCAATTTTATCCATCGAACGCAGATGCGCGGCTTGCGGGTTGTTCAACACGATGTCCTCAGGCGTCATGCCTTCGCAGTCGCCGGCGAAGATTTCGTCAATGTTGCGATAGACGCGTGGCGACATTTGCTCCCAGTCACCGTTTGAAATCTTGGGATGCGGAATATGCGCCGCTGTTTGAATCGTGCGAATGAGTGACGACGTCCATAGGCGCGCGCGCTTTGTTGAAGACGTCTCGCACCACTCGCCCGTGGTTTCGTCCCGACGCATGCCGCAAATTTTCTCGCCGGCGAAGCGCGCGAGAATTTCCGAAAACACCACACCCTTTGCGGTGATCGGCGAGTTTCCGCCTAATCGTCCGGTGGTGTTGTACTCGCTCTCACCGTGACGACACAAGTAAATCTTGTGCGCCGTTGGGTGCGTGGCTGTTAAAAATTGCACGATGCGCTGCGGAAGATAGGCGCGCATGCGATTCGTCATCACGCGCTCGCCGTAATTGTACAATTTGATGTACGACAAGTCATCTTCGCTACCGTCCTCTTGTAAGGTGACGTAGAGCTTGCGGTATTCATCTATTCTACGTCTCCACGCCGTCTTTTCGCGCTCGACGTCTTCTGGTTTCACCAATCCCTTCTTCACGTCGCGCGCCACGCGCTGGGATAACACCTCATCCTTGAGCGCCTGCTTTGTGAGCGTGGTTTCGATGAAAATCGTCTTCACCTTGCGCGCACCCGAATGCGCGTCACCATCACTAAGTTCCTCGAGCTGTCTCAATATCGTTCGCCGGCGCTCTTTACTCGTACCGCTCCACGTGTCGTAAAACGTCGAGCTCGCGTCGCTCGAATACACCACCGCCACTCGACCCGAATCTACATGCTTGGCGTTCGCATCCATGGGATCGATCCCATCTCGCTCCAATCGCACGTTAACTCCCTTTGTCTCCGCATCCGATCGCAAAAACCGCCCCAGCTCGTCTAAAACCGCCCCAGATCCGCTCGTCGCGGCGATATCAAACGCCCGACACCGCGCGCCGTGGAAAAACCTCAAATACCGTTTCAATCTCAACGCAATCGTACGCTTCCCGCGCAGCGGTAACCCGACAAAAACCAACACGTGACGTTCACCTATATTCCCCGCCAACGCCGCGATCGGTGGCGGCACCGTCGTCGGCGCTGGGTTATGCGATTTCACCCGAAGCAAATCTTCCTGCGACTTGGCGTACAACAAATTCGCATCCTTGGGCTGCTGGTCCATCGAATTCCCGCGCTGTGTCCCACGCAACGACGCCACGCAATCGGTCAGTCGATGTACGCGCGCGCGTTCGTCGTCGCGCGACGCGGCTGGGCGGTCGACACGCACCTCGAACGCGTCGGAAGGCGATGGTGCGTGAGCCATCGCGTCGGTGAGTGACGCTTTATCTGTATCGCTGGTTCGTCGTTCTCGCCGTCGCCAGCGATCGCGACGACCGAAGAACGCGAGCGTAAACGCAACTCGCACGGCGCTGCGCGCGGCGCGCCCGAGGCGCGGGTTCGGAGACCAACGACGACGACAACGCGCGTTGAGCGCAACGTCAGATGCCGACGCATCATCATCGTGTCATGTCCGTGACGATCGCGCGCGCGCCCGCGGTGCGCTCGATGCGCGTCGTGCGATGCAATGCGCGCGCGAAAGAGACGACGTCGACGAGGCGTCACGCGTTGGCAGGCATCGCGGCCGTCATCGCGCTCGCACCGCGACGCGCGAGGGCAGAACAATCCGCGTCGTCGTCGTCATCCATTGTGGATGCGTTCGAGGCGCAACTGAGCGCGTTCGATCCGTGGGCGGATGCGCGCCGCGAACGCGCGCAAGCGCGCGCCATGGCGCGTAAATCTATTGATTCTCGCATTGTTCAAGAGCGAATCGCGAAAGAAAAGGAGGATGAGCGCGCGAGGGCGGTGTACGCGGAGCAAGCGGCGAGACGCAAGACGCGCGCGAGGCTCGAGCGCGAGGACGAGTTGACGCCGGAGGAGATCGATCGCGAGGTTATTCGTGCGGGTGAGGACGCGAGAATTGCCGTTGAGCGTGGTTTACAAGCTGAGGAGATTGAGTTGGCGGCGTATGAGCGTCGACAGGCGGAGTTGCGCGCCACCGCGGAGGCGAGAAACGCCGAGTTTCTGCTCTCGTCGACGACGAACGCCGTAGAGCCCGTAGACGAAGAATCAGAGCCAGCAGTAGCTTTAGCAGAAGAGTAATTGTATATTGCATTCAATCATTGTAGTAGTAGTGTACACGGTTGTGAGATCGTCGTCTGTGCGGTCGTCTTCCTTGAGCTTCCACCTATTTAGCAGTAAAGAGCTCGTCGAATCCCATCAACCGCGGCACCAAGTAGACAATCAAGTGTCGAATCGCCGCCGATTCGCCGTACGACACCGGCACAGAGTGAAACGATTTCGCGCCACCATCATTCGCGCCACCATTCCCCGATGATTTTGACGTCACGGAGACGTTGACGAATAACCCACCAGACCCATCGGGCATGGGTTCGACGACAAACTTTTTATTCGTCGCGCCTCGCGCGCTCGTCCCGGCGCCCGGGTCGTGAAAAAATGAACACCCCGAGTTGGCCGCCATGCGATCCGCCAGCTCTGCCGCCTCCGTCGCGCTAAGCATGAATGATGATTTATTGCCCCAATCGTATTGTCGCGGTGCGGTGGAATTCGCGAGCTCGAAGAGGATGCCTCCAGCGCGCTTCAACACGGAGCGTCCGCCGGCGTCGCGTTCGAATTGCGCCTTGACGCACTTGACTTTCAACGCGCCTTTGGTTTTGTACACGCCGTAATCGACGAAAACATTATTACCACCGCTACTACTGGTATTGGACGTCGTCGTTGTATTCTGCTGCGGCTGGGGCGGCGGCGGCGGCGCGCCGAGCGGCGGGCGAAGAGGCGGCGGCGACGACCAATTGGATTGCGCGCGCGTCGTCGTCGTCGTCGAGCGCGCTAATAATCGTTTCAAGTGCGCGGCGTTCGCGGGTGTCATCGCTAACACACGCACAGGTCTGAGCATCGTCTTCTGTACCGACAACCCGTCGGCGGCGGCGTCGGAATGTGACGCGTCTTCGGGTCCTTGAAGATGAGCAAAAAACTTCACCCCGGCGAGCTCGCCCGGTAACCGACGCTCGACGGCGGCGTCGAGAGGATTTGCCACGTTCAACGTCACGCGCGTCGTGATGTCCACACTGGTCGACGACGGTTTGACTGGTACCGACGACGACGACGGTAACATGGATTCCTTCCCCGCGCGGTCGCGGGTGAGAAATTTCACCGCCGCGCCTTCAAAGTGATGATGGTGTTGACGACGACGATTACGCGGCGCGCCGCTCGGACTCGCAATCACCTTTCGTTTCTTCACCGGCACGCTCACATCAAGCGCGGGACAGAGGTGGTGCTTCGCCAACGCCGCCGTCAACGGCGCCACCTTTCGTTTCTTCACCGGCACCACCACGTTCGGCTTTTCTCGTACGACGTCCTCGACGTCGTGCGCGTGCTCGCCTTGAATCCACGCGCGTCGCCGCCCGCGCGCGTCCACGCTCACCCTTTTCCGCGCCGGACACCCAGCACACATCGTACACTTATAATACGACCGTCGTTCACACACTTTATCGGCTTTATTCTTAAAGCATACTTTCTCGCCGTACTTGCGCCATCGATAGCCGTCGTCGTCGTCGTCGTCCGCGCGCGTCGGGACGCCAGCGGACGCTCCTCCTCGGTGGTTGTTTTCGGCGTCGTCAGCGATCGCATCGCCATCGTCGCGCGGCGGTGGCGGCGGCGGCGGCGCACCGTCGTCCCCGCGTTCCATCATCGTCGTCGTCGTCGTCGTCGTCGTCGCACTCGCGCGCGGACGTCATCCTGTGTCGTCCACGTCGTCGTCCACGTGCGTTACGGTGTAACGCGCGAGGCGCCAAAATTCGGACACACGACGTCGTCGTGCGTCTCCGTGCGCGCGTCGTCGACGCGCGCGCGCGCGGACGACGAACGCACAGAGATCTCGCACGCGGCGCTGGCGTCGCGTCGCGTTCCACGGCGCTGCCGTCGACGATGTTCGATGCGTCGCCTCGAATCCGAGACGCGAACCGTCAACGCAACCGTGGCGCATCGAAGAGGAGGACGAGGACGAGCGCAGACAAAGGCACGGGCGATGGGCGCGCTGGCGCGAGTACGCGTCTCGGCGTTCTCCCGACTCGACGCGGCGGAGTCATCCTTTGCGTGCGACAATTAATATGTAACGCCATCGCCGTCGCGAGGAGTTTTCTCAAGGGAAGCGGAGTGACTCCCACAAGATTTGTGATGGACGCGTGTGCGTAGGTTGCTACAGGAAACGCCCCACCAAAATAACGCAAGTTAGTAGCACATGAGTTTGTTAACCTTTTGTAAGTACAGTACTCGTGTATTAAAGTTAGTAGCTTTTATTCCGTCACTTTGTGAGGCTGCCGCGCACGCCGGCGACGGGTACTTCGGGCACCCATGATCGATACCGAAAAATTCGGACACACAGCGTGGTTCGGACGACACGCAAAACGATGCATCGCACGTGCGATGACGTCGCGCGTATGTCGTGCGTGAACAAGTGCGCTCGCCGGGAATCGAACCCGGGTCTGCTGCGAACTGCATATAGTCGTATATATATGGTGAAAGGTCTAAGTCGGCGTTCACGCGGAATCGTAAGAGGTTACCTGGCACAAGCATGTCGTCGAGTGCTAATTGAAAATGCTTTTGGTCGCGTCAAGACGATTTGGAAGCGTATGCGCGTGCCAATAGCTATCTCCAAGCTGAAATCTGTGCATCAAGAGTGGCCAATAATATTTTTCCTAGCGCTAGATTTACAAGCTCCGCTAAGGTAGATTCCGCGCCCTGCACGACTCTGTAACCTTGTGTAAAGTACATTTATGATTGTTTTCTTCTTCGTATACGTCAAAATACTCCTTGAGAAGTGTTGATGGCTTATTTCGTGACCACATCGCGAGTATATCAGGTGCAACTTCAGGCAGCTCCAAATCACCGTCACCGCGCGTGTTCACAGTGCACCGTCGCTTCGCGCGCCCGACTTCGAATCTATTAAAGTCATTGTTGTCGAGAGGAACTTTGCGATTCACCGGATCTCCTTCGCCGCTCGTGCCAAACCACTCACTTTCGAGCGACGTGCATGGGTCAACTGGTCTTTGCAACTTGGCAAAAAACCAGAGCGCTGCGACGACGTGTATACACCCTCCAAAGTGTCCGCCCGCTCCCGCCTTACACGCGCACGTCCCACGCTCAACACTGACGACATGGTCCTGAACATGCTCATTGCTTTCTTCGTCGATACCTCCATACTTACATAACATGCAGACAGTGACGGCATAACGCTCTGCTTTGAGTGATGCCGGAATACCAACTTGGAACCACAATCGAAAGTGAGTTTGCATCCAAGGATGCTCAACGTTCGCAAAACGAATCGGAAGGGTYGTCCGCGCGTGTATTCGTGCGTATCCTTGTCGATATGCTTTGGATCGCACCGGGTCGTTGTAAACGGACATTCCTGCAAGCCACGTCGTGATGATGTCCTCACCCATGAGTGGTGACGTCTCGCGGAAGAGCTCAACGTCAGCGCTCCACGCTTCATCATCCATTGGTGCGTTCAAGTCGGGATCTAGCTCAGGGAATTGCGTCGCCGGAAGATGAAAATGGTGAACCAAGTATGTATGAAGACTTTTACCTTCCGGATCCTGGACGTCGACGTCGACGTCGATATCTAGCTGCTCGTACCGCCGCTCAAGTTCAATCCTCCCTATGACCTCTGAGATGATGTCATCTTTGTCCCGTATATCCTGGCATCCGCGGCGTCGGTCGTTCCGACGCACGTTCAGCCACCGTAACAAATCCGCTTTTGAGTTGTCCTCAACTCTCTTTTCCGGCAAAACGGCGCCTTTGACGAGATACTTCGGGATTCGTCTCGCTTGCGTTTCACCATTTCTAAAAAGGGCAGCCACTGGAACGAGTTCAACGGGCTTGTGAGTATCCGCGTCCCGCAAACCTAAAGCAAATTCTTCGTTTTCTGAGTGATTTGCGCTCAATAYGGTGTTGTCATTCAGCCAGCGTCTCTCCTTTGTCCGTATATCGTACACGACCGCTCGTTCAAAACCGGCCATGCCTTCTTCAAGTTTGCAAATTTGCGTGTCCTCATCGCTCGCAGCGACGACCTCCTTCAACACGAGATACTTCACAAAAGAGCGTATATTTACAGTCCCTGCACTTCGTATGCAAGCTACAATTGCATCGAAAGCTGTTTGGGGTCCAAGTCCGGGCACTTTCCCGTCCCTGTAATCACACCCGCTTGCCACCGCCCACAAGCGCACAGCGGCGTCACCGTGCACGCACATGAGCTCCACGACTGTGTTCACCGCGTTCATGTCTACCGGCATCCKCACGTTATTTCTATTGAAAACGTTACACTTTAACGTCGAGACGCCCCAAGACACCTTATGAACGACGTTGGCGCACCCAAGCACCACCGCATCTGTGTCCTCCGTCAAAACAAAATCAACGAGACCACTGGACTCCATGAACTTCAACTGGTGATCTGATTCGTTTGGCGCCACGACGTACACGAATCCACGCTCGCGCACTTCATTCAATATCCGAGGCAAATAACACCGTTCGTATTTTTCCCCTATCGCGCCTGCTCGCTTCGCGTGCGTCTCCTTCTTGTGTGTTGTTCTCGCCCCGTCAAAAACAAGTACTGGGAACACTGCTGCATTCACGAGCTTCGTAGCGCGCGAAATGACTGTATCTACAGCCGAATCCAGCCTATCCTGAACAGAACCAGTTTTGCGCATCGCCCACCCTTGGTGAATCCATATGTTTGCGTCTACCCCCGCTTTTGCGTTCGCGAACKCGCCGACGATGGTTGAGCGGACGACCGCATCGTCGAACGCTTTCCACCCTGCGTCGACGCCCATACGCAYCAAAATTTGCAAACACGGCTATAATTCGATCACAAACACATTCATCCACGCGTTTCTCTGCCTCGCAGACACGCGACGCGCGCGCGCGCCGCGACAGACGCGTGAAAGTGGCGCTCGTGTGCGMCGCGCCGCGCGAGTTCAAAAAAAGGACAAATGGGCGACCAATCCGAGGTGTGCGTCGACAGTGGGTCGTGACGAGTCATGATTGGTCAACTTAAATACGTAAAATGATAGGAAAACCTTAGTGCAATGGGTCTATACCAACAGTTGGTACTATTATTCACTACCGGTACACGACGTGGATACGTGTACTGCCATGCAAAAAACAAACTATATATGCATCTTCGTAGTATTCACCACGAGCAGGTTCTATATTATGTATAGCGCGAGTGAACGCGCCAGCCGTTGCCAATTGGGTTGGCAGGCAGCTATTCTACCACTAGACCACGAGCGCGCGTGGGGTATGCTTCTGCGCTCGCCGGGAATCGAACCCGGGTCTGCTGCGAACTGCATATAGTCGTATATATATGGTGAAAGGTCTAAGTCGGCGTTCACCCGGAATCGTAAGAGGTTACCTGGCAAAAGTTATGGGTATAATTAATCTCCCCAGTCGTCGTACACGTCGTCGTCGTACACGTCGTCGTCGTCGTACACGTCGGTACTCGGCACGGTATTGGTATATCAGGTTGTATACGTACTACAGTACAGTATTCATTTTTTGTCCCAACCCAACTGGCAACCAATAATAATGTTCATTTCGTTTCGATTCCGACGACGCCGACGGCGGCGCACGCCCGGGTGAAGTCGCGCGGCGGCGGCGCGACTATGCTCACCGGAGGAATCCCCTCTGTAGTGGTGCTTTTTAAAAATGTCAACGTGTGTGCGTGAAGGGCGTGGCGGGAAATGAGCGAGTTGTCATCCTGACCATCGTCGCGGTAGCCGTAGGCGTCGTCGCCGACGATGGGCCACCCGACCGCGGCGAGGTGCGCGCGTATTTGATGCGTTCGGCCGGTACGCGGTCGAGCTTCGATGAGCGCATACGATCCATTGCGGTGAAGTATGCGCCAGTCCGTTTCAGCGGGCATGACTTTAACTAAAGCCGCTTCGTCGTCGTTCAAAACGCATCGAACCTTCGCGCGACCCGCAAAGTCGGCGGCGGCATCCTTCACGAGCGGGTAATCGATGGTGCCCTGCTGCTGCTCGTACTGCTGCTCGTGCTGCTGCTGATTCGCATTCGTCGTCGTCCTTTTGCATAGCGCCAGATACGTTTTGCGTACGCGCCGCCCCTCAAACGCGCTCTGCATGACTCGCGCCGCCTCCTTCGTCTTCGCCACGACAAACACCCCAGACGTTTCGTAATCGAGTCGATGCACCACGAACGGCGTGGTTGACGACAACGGCACGTTATTATGATACTTTCGTGTCCAATACGCAACCACTCGAGACGCCATACTTTCGTCTGAGATGCGATTCTGCGGCGTCGACGCCACGCCCGCGAGTTTATTCACCGCCACCGTCCCGCGCTCTTCGTCTTCATACAAAATTTCCAACTCCTCCAACGCGCGCGCGCTGACGCCTAATCCCATCGGAGTCTCTTTCACTTCAGTTCGTATCGTGCGCACGACGATATCGAACGGCACGCCGAGTGCGCGGCTCACGCGCCGCGCCGACGGCTCCTTACTTCCCGCGCTCGCGTCCCAACCGAACCGCGCCGCGCACACCTCATACACCCTCGATCGCGCGCCGTGCCGCCGAAGCACGGACTGCCTGATAATATCAGAATCGCCGCACCTCTCGAACGCATCGCTGTCGTCATCCAGCGCGTCGGGCGCGCACAGCGAGAGATGTTTCACGCGCTGCTTGGCATTCAAAACCTCTCCACAGCACGGACACGACGACGACGACGAGGACGGTGGCGCGCGACGCGCGGGCGCGGGCGGACGACGCGAAGGACCGTCGCGGTGACCGCTGGCGCGCGCCGCGCACGACGACCGCGGCGACCGCGGCGACGGCGACCACGACGCAAAGGCGCGCGTCATAGTAAAGTGACGCTTCACTTTTTGACGCACCCATGACGACGACGACGACGACGCTGTCATCGCGCGTCACGTTTCGCGACGCCGCCGGACACCGCGGACAACGACATGGACATCGTCGCCGCCTCTCGACGCACCGCACCGTCACCGTAGTCGTCGCGCGCGCCGGGAAGACGAGGACGATGAAGTCGTCGTCCCAGAATGCCATGGTGGACTTTCTTCCGGGCACGTTAATGTCGCGCTTGGTGAACCCACGCGCGGCGACGATCGACTGGCGGGCGCTGATAGCGTTGGCGGATAAAGTGAACGATTCGTCGCAAGATTTGAAGACGCAACCGACGCTGGGTTTGATTCGTGGGGAGCTGAAGATGGCGGGCGGACGCGAGGATGTCTTGGCGGAGCGCGCGCAAGGGTACAAAGAGTACGTGCTACAGCGCACGCTCGGGATGAAAGCGGCGCTGACGCTGGCGACGAATGTTGCAACAAAAGATCCGAAGCGACGGTGTGCGATTGGGCGCGCGTTGGCGGATCCTAGGAATGAGAGGTCGCTGTTCGCGTTGTTCGCGAAGCGGGCGACGGGCGAGGGCGTGGACGTCTTTGTCGACGGTTTGGCGCAGGATTTGGTTGAAATCGATCGCGAATTAAGCGCGGATGATTTGGCGACGACGAAAAATTGGTATGGAGCGGATGTTGGGCAGACGCATTTTGATTACGTGGAAAATCAGGTGGATAAGGCGATCGAACGAGCGACGCGCGCCGTCGCGGATGGCGCGGCGGCGGGCGCGGTGACCGTCGTGCCGTTGTTAGTGCCATCGGTGGATACCCCAAAGCTCGCGGGCGATGCCATCAACAATAGCAGCAGAAGTCATGGTGCGAGTAGTCGGGATGGTGCTGCTGACAGTACCACAGGAGGTCCATCAGACGGCGACGACGACGGCGACGACTTTATGTTTGGTAAAAAGTCCAAAAAGAAGTCCAAGGCGAAGAAAAGCTCAGCGTCGACGGCGGCGGGGGCGCTCGTCATGGATCCGTCAACCATGCTCCCACAGTTCGCCGCCGATGCGTTGAAGCAAATGACTGCGAAATTTGGCTCCAGTGAGCCGGCGTTTCCTGAAGTCGAAGCCTGGGGCCAATCGACGTCGTCTGAAGCCTCCGCCGCGGTTTTAGCCTTAATCGCGCGCACGCCGTCGAATTGTGCCATCATTCTTCCCAGTGCGCTTTTAAAAGCGACGCTAACGTTTGATAACGCCGTGGCAAACTCGCGCGGCGCCAAAGCATTCGCCGTGGAAGAAGTCGCTGAAAGTGACTGGCGGGCGAATAATCCCGACGTCTCCGCCGCGTTGTGGATATCGTTCGACCCGAACCCGATCGAAGGCGACTGGCGTGCCCCTCATTTCGCACGAGCGTTGGAGAATTGTCAAGCCAATGGTGATGAACAGCCATTAATACCAATTGTCCTCGCGTCAGTGGCGTTGATTGCCGAAGCGCCGTCGTGCGACGCCATCGAAGGCCCGCCGGGCGCCGTCGCCACCGCCGCCGGCGCGTCGGCGCGCGCGCACGGACGCGTCGCGTGCGCCTCGCCAGCCTCGGCGACATCGCAGCCACCGTCAACCCTAAAAGTGTAGTAGTCGTAGAAGACGGTAAGAGCACGTGTTTTTCATAAAAGTTACCCGTCCTTCACAAACTCGGGCCCGAGTTATCACCAAGTTACTAACATTAATAACTCGTCGATGAACTCAAGACGCGTGTGTCCCTAAACGCTCCCGTATAATTATAGACTTTTGTAGACGTCGCCGGACGCTGTGATGCAATCACAGACGTCGCGAACGCTCGACGTCCATGTCAGTATTTGGACACTCGGCGTGAAATCACACCTGTCGCCCGAATACGTGCGCCAACACCCTCGCCCGAATACGTGCACACGTCGCGCGCGGTGACGGAACGAAAGCGCACGCGCAGAGGACGACGTGCCTGATCGCGCGCGATGGACGCGCACGCGATGCGGCACGCGACGGGGACGTACGGCGCGACGCCGCCGAGCGAGGCGCGGACGGCGCACGCGCGCGCGGACGAGGAGACATCGAACAGCACGCGATTCGATGGGTGGTGGACGACGCCTCGCGGTGGCGCACGCCGCCGCGCGGTGGTAGCGATAGGCGGCGTCAGTGCGGTCGCGGCACTGGCGTTGTTTGGCGCGCACGAGGGCGGATATCCGCGAGGCGGGTGGTTGGGGACGGAGACGACGACGACGCGCGCGCGCGCGCGCGGAGCGTGGAGCGCGCCGTCGGCGGGGTTCACGCCTCCGTTTGAACTTCCGGAGGATTTGCACGCGGCGATCGCGGCGTTGGGGGATGAGCCGACGATGGGGATTGAGGCGAACGTGGACTCGTACAAGGGCGTGGAGGAGCTCGAGGGCGGGGGGTACGTGGTTGAGGTCGAGGGCGGGCTGAACGCGACGCTGAGGCGGTTGCAGACGTACATGCTTTTGAATCGACAAAAGGATGCTGAAAACGAACGTTGCGAGGCGGAGAAGGAATACATGGGTCAAGCGGCGTATGATGAAGGCGCCACCAGTCCGCTGAAAGTTAACGCGTCCGAGTACGCGGGTAAGCTCTCGGCTGAGATTGCGCAGGACAAAACCGTCGCCGCGGAGCACGAGCACATCTTGCAGGCGCGAGCGGCGGCGCGACTCGGAAAGAATAACGCTGGTACAAATTTTGCGGGCGTTGTCAGTGGTACTAGCGCGGTGAATACCGAGGTGAGTAACTCCAAAGTTATAAACACCGAATACTGCTGGAAGGACTCTTACGGTCGCGGCGTCGGCGTCACGCCGTCTCACTGTCCCTCCCACAAGGAAACTCTCGCCGGAGGCATCATATGCTACGATAAGTGCCACAATTTTGGATCTAACTGGTACCGATTCGGCTATGACTGTCATCAAAGCTGTAACTCTGGATGGGACGATCACGGACTTCTCTGTCATAAGGCAAACTGGGGTCGCGGCGTGGGTGAGGCGCGCTGCGAATGGCAGGAATGGTGGGCCGCCGCAGATCTCGGAGAATCTAGGTCGACTCAACCGACGCATCAGCGAAAATTGCTCGGCGGCGTCGTGCACGCTGTCGTGCAGGCTGTGCGCAAGACCAAGCTCGTGTGCGGTGGAAGCCTCTGCTCACGCGTCGGTAAGCAAGACTGCTTGGGCCTTTGCTACCCGCCGTGTCCTTCTTCCAACCCGAATTGGATCGGTTGCAATCTCTGCGGCGCATCGTGCTCCAGTTACGCGGGAGGCATCGCGCCGAGCTGCATGAAGGGTGTCAAGGTTTCCCCTGGTATGGAGTGGGCGACGTGCCCACCTGGATGGGACTTCGACGCGGGCTTATGCTACCAGCCTTGTCGAAAAGGGTTCACTGGCGTTGGACCAGTGTGCTGGGGCGACGCTCCGATTGTGAACGGCAAGAAATGGGTACACTGCGGTATGGGCGCTGCCTCAGACTCAGCCGCTTGCGCTACGGCGACCACCGATCAAATTCTTGGTCCACTCGAAATCGTCGCGTTCGCCGCGACGGCGGGCACGAGTAGCACCGCGACGGCGGCGGCAAAGGCTTCCAAGAAGGCTGGACTGAAAAACGCTGCGACGCAGCTTAAGAAGCACGCGAAAGATGTGGCTAAAGACCCTCAATCGGGACCCAGTTTCATTAACGCATGCGATGATCTCATCAACGCCGAGTCAGACACAGATAAAGCTCGCGCCGCTATGGCTCTCATTTCCATCGCCGATCCGACGGGCGTCACGAGCACCATCTCAGCCTATACCTACGACACTTGCGACAAGATTCAAGACACAAGCTCGACTGTTTTCGTCAGGCCCACGGACTGGGCCTCATGCAATATGGCAGTTGACTGGTGGTGGAGCGGTAACGCCTGCTACGAGGCATGTTACAACACACAAACGCAGTGCGGCAACCACGTCGGCCGCAACGGGGACGGCTCGTGCGCGTACCAATCCAGAGTCTGCGCCCGTCCGAACCATCAGTGCGTTGGACAAGGCGCTAATAAGGCGTTCGTGAGTACATGTTAAACATAAATATAAATAATGCGCGTCCTCGCCGCATCCTGAAGTGCGTGTGAGCGATTTTTGAAATTCCATTTTTGACATTTTTGGAATTCCACTTTTGAGCGCGTACGCGAACACCACCTCGCGTCGAGGCGCGCACGTCGCGCGCAACTGTGCCTCCGTCGCGAACACACCCATCGGCGCTGATGTATTCGCGCGCCGCGCGCGGGACATCTCGCGCCATCGTCCCCGACGTCGACATCGCGTGACCATTCATTTCATAATTCACGCACCGGTAAAGACGCTCCAGTCGCGTCCTCACACCTCGACTCGCGTCGCCGCGTCATGTTCCTCCACCCCGTATTCGTCGCGTGCGCCACGACCGTGGCGTGCACCGTCACGAATAAAATCGCATCGTCAGTGTCATCGAAAGCGCGTAAATCATCCAAGCTCGTCGAGAACGACGACGACGACGAACCGGTACGTATTCAAAGTTTGTTGGTTTGAAAAAGCCTTCATTCATTTTATGTGATTAATTGACCGTCACGACGATGACGATCTCGCATTCGACGTCACGTCGTCGCCATGGCCGTCATTATTTACCACGCGCACTGACACACGTCTTGTGTCGGCACGCACACAGGGTCCGACGCCGCAATACGCGGGTAAACCCACGCTGTCGGTGTCGCTGCTCCCGCCCGCGTTTGCCTCAGCCGGGCGGTGCGCGTGCTGCGCGCCGGACGCCTCCACGTCGGCACCGTCCACGCCCACGCCCGCGCGCACGAGTTCTGGCGATCTCACGCCCCCAGCGCGATCGCCGCAGCCGAAACCAGACCCGCTGAGCCGCGCCAAACGCGCGCGTTGCCTGTCTTGGGACGACTACTTCATGTCCGTCGCCTTTCTCAGCGCCCAGCGCAGTAAAGACCCAAACAAGCAAGTCGGTGCGTGCATCGTGGGTAAAGATAAATTAATTCTAGGCGTTGGCTATAACGGCTTCCCTCGCGGATGTGCCGATGACGCGTTGCCGTGGAGTAAGAAATCCATCGACGACGACCCGCTCGAGACAAAGTACGCGTACGTGTGCCACGCAGAGATGAACGCGATTATGAATAAGAATTCCGCCTCAGTCGCGGGTGGAAGTTTATACGTGACGATGTATCCGTGTAATGAGTGTGCGAAATTGATCATTCAGGCTGGGATTGAGGAGGTGGTGTATTATGAAGGGAAGATTAGTGAGGCGAAGACGGAGGAGGGCGCGCCCGACGGCGGTAAAGGTGATCCGATTTACGCCGCGTCAAAGCGGTTGTTGACGCTCGCGGGCGTGCGCGTGCGACAGCATAGACCGAGCGTGGCGATTGAGGTGACGTATTTGGATGTCGTTGAGTCGTCGACGTAGATGAAGAAGGAGTAGAAAACACAAAAGAGTCACGAAATCATCGATGTTTTATAAAAAAACGTCTCTATGGCGAGCGGAGGCGGCGATTCGTGTAGTATAACGCTGTGGTGTTGTTGGCTGTAGAACATATAGGAATAATAAACGCTTAGTTTTCTCTCGCCTTGGCCTCGCTGTGTGTGCGTGCGCATTAAGAAAAATGTATTGGTCAGTCGCGTGATCGAATCGCGCGTCGCGCGAGTCAACTATAGAGCGTCGTCGACTCAAAAATCCTCGCGCGCGTGTGCGTACCTGATCTCTTCAACCGTTTCCCAAGCTACCGCGCAGTCATCCGTGCACGTCTTCGCCGCAGCGAGCGCTTCATCCAACGCCTTATCGAGTTGTGCCATGCGCGAAGAGTTAATCTTCTTCGTGACTTCCTTCATGCCCTTAGCCGCGGCTTCAATCTTCTTCAACACGTCGTCGGAGACTTCGGTGGCGGCGCGCGCGGACGCGAGCGTCTCCTTGGTCGCCTTGATGAAATCCATATCCGCTTGGGAGATCTTCACTTCGGATTCTTCCGCAACCGGGCGAGAATCGCTCGCGGCTTGAGAAAGTTCCTCGACTGCGTACGCGAAAAGAAAGACATCCAGTCAGGGTCGAACCGGGACGATTACGCGCGCGACGTCGTACGTCCCGCACACACGAACACGAGACACCAACGTAAACAAAAAAACAACAAGCACACGAAAAACAAAACGTACCATCATCCCACATCGCAGCGCACTCGCCGACGCATTCTTCAGCCTCCTTCAACGCCTTTTCGAGACGCGCGGACGCGTCGGAGCCCGCGCGGCGGATCGCGCTCGCGCCTCGCACCGAACGGCGGGTCTTCTGCGCGTCACGGAACACGACACCACCAGGGTTAGTCACGCGTCGCGTCACGCGCGCGCAAACGGTGCGCGATCGACCGCACGCGCGCGCGGCGGCGTCGCATCGCGCGCTCACAGATCGCCGCGATGTGGCCAGCCTGCATCGCGATGCGCAGAGCTCTGTCGTCGTCGTCGTCGTCGCGGTCAGGCATCGCGCGCGTGCGTACCGTGGAGACAATTGCGGTGCGCGCGGTGGTGGCGAATTGAACTTGAGCAATCATCGTCGTCGTCGTCGTCGTCGTCGTGTGACGTCAGATGGGTGCGACGATCGTTCGGTCGGGGCGTGGAGGGGGTCGGTTCCTGGTCACGATTGGTCGACAGGTCGATGGAATTCCTTATCCTGAACAGAGGGAGGTTTACGCGCGAGAGGCCCGGGGCGCTTCGCGCTTGGCGCGGGATGCCGACGCGTGCGCGCTGGGTGTACCGCGCAGTGGTGCGTCGGTGCGCGTACGGTGGTGCGTTGTGTATTCGTGTGTTCATTTGTATTTAAAAGTACGACGTGGTGGTGTTTTGATTTCAGTCGCGAGACGCGCGCCGAAGAAGAAATGTGTTTGTGCGCGTCGCGCGCGCGACTTTGTCTGTGCGCGTGACGTTTGATGGATGATTTTGTCAAACTACTGCGCGTATTTACGCAGTGCGGTTGACCATGTACGTGACAGCGGTGACCAAATCGGCGGCGCGCTTGACGACGGTTTTTTCCATTTCGCTGGCGTACGGTACCGGCGCGTCCTCCATGCAGAGGCGCACGACGGGGGCGTCGAGCTCGTCAAACAAGTTTTCAGAGACAATGGCGGAGACGGTGGCGCCGACACCACCCGTGCGGGTGGATTCGTCCAAGATGACGAGCTTGTGCGTGCGCTGGAGAGAAGTTTGGATGGTTTTCCAATCCACCGGCTTCATGCACGTGAGCTCGATGAAATCGGCGTCGATGCCTTGGCCGTTGAGTTCGGCGATGGCTTCTTCGGTTTCCTTGACACCGTGGAGATAGGTAACGATGGTGACAGCCTTGTTGTTCTTCACGCTTTCATCGCTCGCCAAGTGGTGCACGGTGGATTTGTGAAGGGGCAAGAAGCTGTCTGGCGTCACCGGGCCGCGGCTCTTCATCATCTTCACCGGCAACAACAACACGCCCGGTCCGTTGTCACGAATCATAGACTTGGCCAAGCCGTACGCTTCTTGCGGCTTGGATGCAGAGCAAATCTTCAAGCCGGGGATGCCCATGATGTACGCGTGGAACGGCTGGGAGTGCTCGGCGCCCAAAGATTGGTTGGGCGCCGTGCCGCCGGCGCCAATCACCGTCAACGGCATGGCAAACTGACCACCAGTGGTGGCGTACGTGTTACCCGCGGAAGAAAGTTCAGCCATGCCGTAAATACCAAAGTTGGCATTCATGAGCTCGACAATCGGGCGGTAGCCGTTCATGGCTTCGCCGAGCGCCTTGCCCATAAAGTGACCTTCGTCGATGATTTCATCCGCCGCGCGCAACGTTCCAAACGCTTGCTGCGTGTTCGCGGGGATGTTGTACGAAGAGCCAGCTTGGAGATCTTCAGCGTGAGCCAAGCACGTCGGGTCACGAAGCATTTCTTCGAGAATGGCGAGGTTGACGGCGTCACCGATAGAAATACCCTTGGGATCGACGCACATCGCGCGGAGCGCCTCGATGCGCGCCTTCAACGCCTTGAGCGTTTCCGCCGGGACGATCTTCTCCGTCACCGCGGTGGCGCTCGCCAAACCTTCAGCCGGTTCACGAGCGCTGTAGTCGACTTTGCCCGAAGGATCGGGGTACTCGAGCTCAGCGGCGAGGCCCGGCGGCGGCGGCGGCGAGTTGTTGGCGAAATCCAACGCGCGTTGTACTTCAAGCTTAGCCTTGGCCGTTTCATTCTTAAGATCCACGCGCGCAGCGTCGGCAGAGGACTCGAAAATCTTGATCGGGTCGCATTCGGCGCGCGCCCACTTCTTCTCATCCTTACGGTTGCGCTCGTGCTCCGGATCCGCTGGCGAGTGGCCGTTAAAGCGGAACGTGTGCACTTGCAAGATAGCCGGACCCTTGGTGCGCACGTGGTTGATCGCCGCACGCCCGACGCGCAAGACGTCTTGAACGTTTTGGCCGTCAACGAGCACACCCGGGACGCCGTAGTGCTTACCTTGGTTGAAAACCTCTTGGTTCGCGGCGACATCCTTGGTGAAGGTGTTGATGGCGCGACCGTTGTCGATGACCAAGAAGAGAATAGGCAAGTTCTCCTTTGCCGCCGCGTTCAAGCACTCAGCCATGCGGCCGTTTTGAGCACCACCTTCGCCGACGAACACCACCGTGATGCGGTCGTGCGCGTCTTCGCGGCCGAGCATCTTATCCAAGACGATGGAGCGCGCGGCGCCGACGGCGTACGGCAACTGCTCGCCGACGAGCGCCCAACCTCCTTGGAAGTTGGTGTCCATGTCGTAAATGTGCATCGAACCTCCCGTACCTCGGCAAGTACCGCCATCTTTGCCGAACAATTCCGCCATAACGGCACCGCTGTCGACGCCGCACGCCAACGCGTGGCAGTGGTCGCGATAGTACGAGTGCTTCAAGTCATCTTGGCGAATCGCATCCGCCAACAACGCCGGAATGGACTCTTGGCCGTTATCAAGGTGCATAAACCCACGAATCTTACCCGCCATGTACGCTTGGTTACACTCGTTCTCAAAGTCCCGGCACAACTGCATCATGTAATACGCCTTGCTCAAATCCTCGTCGCTCAACGATTCGGCGTGCTTCAATTCCGCATCCGTCGCCCCAAACTCACTCTTCAACACCGCCTTGGCGTCATCCCAAGGCGTCGTGATTCGCAAACGTTCCAAATTATCCGGCGGCCCACTCGGTTTCGCCACCGCTCCGCACCGCTGCGCCGTCCCGCGTCGTCCCGCCCGACGTCCCGCGTCTCGCCCCGTCGTCGGCGTCTTCACCGCCGTCGCCATCGCGCTCGTCGCGCGCATCACCCCACTCATCGCCGTTCACGCTTTAAAACACCTCTCGTCGTCCTCTCGCGCCGCGCTGCGTCATCAATACGTCCATAGTCGTCGTCAGTCTCTGGATAAACATTCAAACGCGCCCAGGTTTTCCCCATGGACGACGACGTTCGCCGCGCGCGACCGCCGACCGCCGACGACGGCCGACGACGCGACGGCGACGACGCTCGCGACTGTCGCCGTCACGCGCGCATCGCCCGTCGTCCCGTCGTCGTCGTCGTCGTCGTCGTCGTCGTCGTCGTCGTCGTCGTCGAGCGCGCACCGCGAGCGCACACCGCGAGCACGCACCTCTGCACGTCGAACTCCACCGGCGTCGTCGTCGTGTGCGGCGACCGCGCGCGCGATCGACCCGGGCGTCGTCGCGGTCGCGCGTCGTCGCACCCCGCGGCTCGAGTCGCGATCGCTCGTCCACGAGAAAGCGCGCGCGCGCGGGGTCTTATCCGCGTCGCGCAAAGGTGCGGTCGGTTGGACATGTGTCGCACAGGCGGGCGTCATCGGATTGGATTGGATTGGATTGGATTGGTCCGACGATGGCGAAGACGGCGATGAAGGCGAAGGGCGCGGCGTGATGAGGAAGTATCTATTCGCTAGAATCTATCGATGGTGGTGTTTCTATCGATGGTGGTGTTTTTTTTTGGGGCGCGGCGCGACGCGGGCGGGCCCAGACGACGCCGGGACGGACGCGCTACCGGAGGAGCGTCGGGACGAAGACGCCGTCGCGCACGGCGCGAGACCCGATGATGATCCACATCGCGGGAAATACGATCCAGATGATGTTGGCGATGATGACGATGGCGACGCACGCGCGCGACGCGCCTCGATAGTAGCCGTTGTAGACGTAATTCGCAAAGTACACGACGGTGCCGTAGAGCATTTGGTAGTTGACGACGACGGCGAGGAGACCGAGGAGGCGTGGGGACGCGCGTGCGATGACGTCGACGTGTGGCCATCGCGTGATGGCGATGGACAGCGCCAGGGTTGGGATGAGCGTCACGAAGCCGTTGCCGACGTCCACCCAAAAGCTCCACGACGTGTGCTGGACGTAGGACGGGTCCAGCGACGCGTACGACGCGAACACGATGGCCCAATATTCTAACGACAGCGCCTCACGGACGGTGATGTGGCTAAATAAAAACAATGGCGATGGTAACACCTGCGTGTAGAAACGACGACGACGAACGAGGATGACGATGCGGTCAGAATCCAGAACGAAACAATCAATCAATCCCGCTGCTACATCAATCCACACGTTCAAACCAGCTCGCGCGCGCCTCGCCGTGTCACTCACCCTATCGCCAAATTTCTTCACAAACCCAACGTGAAGCTTCTTCACGCGCTCGCGGTGCACCCACAGCGCGATCTCCCACGCGCATATCAGCACGTTTATCGCGTTGAACAGCACGAGCGCACCATGCGTGGCGTTGGCGTGCGACGCGAATGCAAAAGTCCACGCGTCGGCGTCCGTGCGTCGCCGCGTGTCGACGACCACGAACGGCACGGTGAGCGTCGCGACGAACGCGGCGATGTAGACGACGGCGTACATGGCGACGCGCGCGCTCGCGTCGCGCGGTGAAGCGCGCGAAGCGATAAACCTATTGGGAAAAAGCACGACGAAAAAACGGCTCAAGAAAGTAACAACGTGGTAACGCACGCACTCGCGGTGTGCGTGCGCGCATTTGCCGACGCGCGCACGCATCGAGAGGCAACGCGCGAGCGAGGGAGTATCGACGCGCGTGATTTGCGAGCGGTGCTCGCGCGCGTGACGCGCGAAGGCGATATCGCGCGCGAGGGAGAGAGAAAGAGAGAGAGAGAGAGAAAGAGAGCGCGATGGATGGTTTGGAGTTGTTACTCGCGGATGGGAACGATGACGACGCAAAGGTTGGTGGCGACGCTGGCGATGTCGGGAGACGCGTGCATGATGTGTGTGGTATCGTCGTCGATGGCGTTGATTGCGCTGGTGCGGATGTGATTGATGATGCGACGTGGGATGATGTGTTGAACGCGTTTGACGCGTATTGTCGCGACGGCGCGGGCGAAGGCGTCGAGGAGTGGACTCCGCCGCAGAGTGCGTCTTCATATGCGTCAACGCACGCACAGGCGACGCGAGCGGTGAAGTCACACATTACGAGCGTATTACGCGACATGTTGAGCTCGAATGATGATAACGCGTTCTCTGTTGCTGAAGATGAAGACGCGCGGGAGACGAAGAGACGCGAAGCGCGCGACGCCGCGAAAACAATCGCATATGTGCGCTCTCGCGTCAACGCATACTTGAGAAAACACAGAGCAACGATGGATAAAACTCGTATTAATCGATTGACCATGTTGCGCGATATGTTTGTTGCTGAGTTTCGAACTTTTGATGAACGCGCGCGCGACATCGAGCGCCGAACCGCCCAAGCGACGACAAAGAAGGACAACAGTCATCATTTGTGTTTGAATCTTCCGGATGCTGGCGAGATTGTACGACGCCGTTTTGAAACCGCGCGCGTGCAATTACTTGATGCGTTTGATGCGTCGTTCAAGCACGTGACTTCGAGTGCAAAAGACGCAGCACCCAAATCGTCGACGTCGAGCGCTTCGACGACGACAAAGGCGGCTTCAGAAATATCATCAGAGACGATGACGACGACGACTACGACGATGAGTTCAGAATCGGACGCAACAGGTAGACATACCAAGCATGCACGTAAAGTACTCTCCGCGTGGCTTTGGGATCACTTTTATCCTACGGACACTCGATTGAAACCGATCCCGACGCGAGAAGAAAAGTTGGAGTTGGCGCGCCAAACCGGTCTGACGTCCACGCAAGTTGGTGACTGGTTCGTCAACGCTCGCGCGCGATTATGGAAGCCGTACATTGAAGGTTTAATTCGTGGTACATATAACGACGCAATGGTAAAGAAGGCGCTCGATTTACAAGCTGAGGCGGCGTAGCCGCGTTTGTCGCCCGCCGAGTAATATCAAATCAAGATGAAAATATAAAGATAAAGATAACATTATCCCCTATCACCGGCAGCGGTAGCAGCTTGGTTTCTTCCATGCACTCTGGGCTTTGCAACGGTTAAATTAATAACGCTTCGTCGGTGGCTTTTTGCATGACTGCGTCTTGTTCGCGTTGATACTCTAAGTATTCCTCGCTCGGCTTTGGGTGCTTCTGCCCCTCCTCAGAATCATAAAATTCTCGCACCTTTGGAATGTGCTCGGGAACGATGACTTGTCCAACGTAATTAATATCCACACCATGATGCTTCAATCGCTCAATCACGTCATCATTCGCCATGGTCTCCGCCCACATATACGCCGTGTCCCCGGCGTTATTACTCGCGTTCACCTTGGCGCCGAGCTCGCATAACACATCAATCCCATGCGCCCACCCTTCATAGGCGGCGCACATGATTGGCGTCACTCCAGCACCATCAACCTCATTCACATCGCCTTCACCCGACGCAATAATCGCCCGCACCGCGTCCTCGTCACGATTGAACACCGCGCGGTGAATCTTCATCGGCCCCACCGTGCCTCGACCGCGCATGGAGCCTCCGCCATCCTCCTTCACGCCCACGCAGCCATACTTTTCAGGGAACGGGCCTTTCACGCGATTATACCACGGATCAATCTCGGTCATATCGCCCGAATCTCCTCCTCCTCGTCGTCGTCCTCGTCGTCGTCGTCGTCGTCGCACACTGACGACGTCGTCGCACCGTACACAAAAAACGCCGTGCGTTTTTTGTGTCGTCATCCGACGCACCACAAAAAAACGCCTCATTTTTTTTCCCAAAGCACCGCGCCCGACGGCCCAAAGCGCGCGCGATCGATACATCCGCGCGATCGAACCCAGCGCGTATCGATCGATTCGCGTGACGCGCGCTTTGGGCGATCGCGTACGCGCGCACAGGCAGGAGGTCGCGGAGGCAGGAGGTCGCGTTGTGGCGGTGCGCACTCGTCGACGCGCGCCATGTCGCGCGACGGCGCGCGCGAAAGCGGCGCGGGGTCGGCATGGATCGCGCGCGAAAGCGGCGCGGGGTCGGGCGCGCCCGCGGCGCGAGCGCGCGGGGTGTTGGCGATGATGATGGGGCACGCGGGACAGCCGCGGGACAGCCGCGGGGAGCTGTCGAGTTTGCCTTCGGTGAGTTCGTTCGGGGGTGGGTTGATGAATTACGACCAGAGCGCGGGTGGTGGTGGTTCGATAGGGATGTTTTCTCGACGCACGATGAGTTCGACGTCGACGTCGAGCGATGGAGGGATGTACGCGGATGTCGAACGCGGGGATGGGAGAGACGTCGAGCGCGGCGAAGGGAAGGATAGAGAGTTGATTTCGCCCGGGACGTTGAAGAAGTTGAATGTATTACGCGTATGGGGGTGTGAGGTAAAGCTATCGGAAGGGAAATTACTCGTAGCGTTGGCGTCGGGGGCGTTGTTTGCGTATTTGGGGTTTACGACGATGCAGGAAGGGGTGTTTCGTCACGCGACGAAAGATTTCAAGTACGGAGGTGTGGTATCGTTGTGTACGTGTTCGGTGTATTGTCTATTGGCACAAGCGGAAAGGTTTAGTAATGGTGATGTCGGTACGCGACGAGGGAGATTGATTGATTATGCGGTGTTGAGTATGATGACGAGTGGGTCGATGTACTTGACGAATGCGGCGTTGGGATACATCAACTACACGACGAGAATCGTCGCGAAATGTTCGAAAATTATCCCAACCATGATTGTCGGAACATTTATGCATGGTAGGCGTTACGGCCTGGCGGACTATCTCGCGTGCTCTTTGCTCGTGCTCGGGGTGACGATGTTCACCATGGGCGACGTCGACTCGTTTCCGACGTTTGACTGGCGTGGAATCACATACATTGTCATCGCGCTATTCATGGAAAGCACGGCGGGGAACTTTGAGGAACGGCGTTTCTTCAGTCTGCCGCAACCGATTTCGCATTGTGAGGTGGTGTTTTACGTCAACGCCATCGGAAGCTTGTTTTTAGCTTTTGGGCTCTTCATGTCGGGCGAGCTCTTCATCGCGCTCGCGCACGTCTTGTCCGAGCCTTTGGTTTTAGCAAGCATTTGCATGGCGGCGGCGTTTGGGTACATCAGTGTAACGTGTATCCTGTTATGTCTTCGCCATTACGGCGCGACGAACACCGAGGTGATCAAAACCTTGCGGAAGATGTTCTCGTTGGTGCTCTCGCTCATCGTGTACCCAAAGCCCATGGGATGGAAGTACGTGTGCGGCACCATCGCCACCGCCGTCGCGCTCTTCGCGCTCTATTCAATCAAAATGCGTCGATTGCGCGCGTCAGGAGGCTCCATGGATGCAGCCAAGTAAAACACGCGCATCACCGTAATAGCAGATAAATGTGTAACTAGTTTTTCGCCTCACGGCGTGTCTAGAAACCTCCCTCAGTGCCCCACGCCGCGCGATCGATCACGCCCATGGCGGAACTCATAAGTATACAAAACCTCGACTTCGACGCGTGGCTCGCGGCGTGGTCGTCAAACGCATCGCCGTCCGCGCGCAGGGCAGCTACAGCGGAGGACCTCGCCAACGTCAACCGCCGCACGCGTGGCTTCGACGGCTCCGACGCGCCGTGCGCAATATGTCTCGCGACGGTCGAGTGCGGTGAAGACGAAGCCGTGTTGCCTTGTGCGCATGCGTATCACGCCGAGTGCATAGATCGATGGTTTCAGCGCTCGTCGCTGTGTCCCACGTGCAAGCGGAGCGTCGGCGGGACAAAGGCACCAGAGAGAACGCCGCAAGACACCGCGCCGTCCTCGTCCACGTCCACGCCGGTGACACTGCGGCGAGAAATACCTATAGAAAACGCACCAATGCCTGCGATACATTGGACGATTGATGGAGAAACTTCGGCTGGAATTTCTGAAAGCGAACGCCGCAGGCGGTATTGCGCGTTACTTCCTCTGCTCCACGAGCTCCGGAGAGAATTCGAAACGACGTTACGAGATGAGATCGTGTACGGCGTTGATGCTGAGCGAGGCGCTGTGCGCGTTCGTGATGCGCTAGAAGGATTACGTTCGTCGAGAGAGTCTTGACACGGAGTTACATTATTAGTTTAGCACGAGTAGCCAGTAGCGTGACGATGATAGTGCGCGATTACTGTTGTAAATATACTTACCGGTACCGGTACCGGTACAATCATGACAAAAGAACAAATGCAAGGTACATGTAGCGCTACAGTGCAATGCGCGTTTACTTCGAGGTTTCGGCGTCCACTTAGGTATCCACCTGCATGGCGTCGTCGTCGACATCGGTGAGCAACGTCGCGAGAAACACTTGATCCTCGATAGAGTTTGCCCTGGCTTCGGAGGCATCCATCGAACCCCATCCGAAATAATTGAACACTTCAGCGCAAGAACACGCTTCATCGCGAGCCTTACGTTTGCGAAGACCCCTGCGTGGGGAACTGTTGCCCGCCAAATCCGCCATGACGTCGCAGAGCTTGAGCGAGCGAGCTCCGCCGCCAGAGAAGAGCTTGGACGCCTCAGCGGAGCTCTGCGAGTCTGGCGTTCCGCACCCATCGCCGTTTTCTAATTCATCGAGCAACTCTTGCGTTGCCTCTGCGAACAAGAGTGGGTCGTTGTCGACATCGGTGAGGGAGTTTTGCTTTCTGAATGACGGAGGTTTGCTGAACGCCGTCGCCGCCTCGCCGCCGTTGGCGAATCGAGGCGTCTCCGCGAACTCAGCCTCTTTGCCATCCTGGATTTTATCCAACTCCTCTAATTGTTCAATATCTACCAGGGTTGGTTTGTTTTCCAAGGCTGCGCGTTGTGTGAGCACGATTTTGTGTCGCACTTGTAACTCGGCGCCAAACCGACTGGCGATGCGGTAACTTTGCTCAGCCATGTCCCACTCTTCGCGGACGCACGCCACCTCGGCGATGCGAAGGAACCCACACGCAAACTCCTTACGCTTTTCTCCTCGCATGAGTTTACGCACGTTCTTCTGCGCTTTGGCAAAATTACCCGCGCGAAGTTGACACAGCGCTCGGTTGTTTTCCAAAATTGGCTCGAGTTCGTCGAGCGCGGCTGAATCGTCTTGGCTGGTGACGACGACTTGAATACCACAGGAAAACAACTCTGCGGCTCCAGAGAAATCACCAACCCAGCTAAAAATGTTTCCAATCGACAGACACACATTTGCACGCTCATACGCGCTCATGTCGTCAAACCCGGCGAGCGCGAACGCGTTGTCGAGCCAAGACACGAGGTTGGCATCCACTGTGGTCTTTACCGACGCCGACGACGTCGCCGTTGCCGCTCGGATCTCGGCGTATTTACGCATGAAAATGACCTTTGCACGCTCGAGAAACAGAACTCTATCCTCGTACATGCGCTCGACGTCGTCGCTATCAGTGGAGGCGAACATAACGCCGCCGCCGTGCAACGCCATGCGCCGCGCGTGCACCCACTCTCCCGCCGCCATGGTTTTCGCAAGCGCTCTACTTGTCGCGAGCGCCACCGAAGATTCATCCGCTGAATCGCCTTCAAACGATGCCGGTCTCGTCATCCTAGCCGCGGCGCTTGTCTGCGCTGTCTCGTCGAGCAACTCTCGCAACGCGCGCGCGTTGTCCGCGTATGCCCGCGCCAGATCCCCCGCCGCCTCCGTCGCCGTCAACACCTCCGCGAAACGCTCGTGCACCAACGCGTAATCCGGCGCAGCATCTATCGCCGCTTCACAGTCTCGGATCGCCTCCGACCACGACCCGAGTGCCATCTTTGACAATGCACGTCCGCTCAACGCCGTCGCCGAACACGCGCGATACGCCGCCACCGAACACGTCCTCCCGCGTTTCCCCGCATGCGACACCGCCTTAGATGACAACGACGACGATTTAGACTTTTCATCAACCGAACTCGACGGCGTCGAACTCGTCGTCACCAATCCACACTGCGACGCCACCAACTCGCTCAACTCATCCCCGGCGTTCATCCATGCCTCAGCGTTACGCGCCAACGCGCGACTATACCCCTCAATCGATTCCACGTACTTTTTCTCCATCCGCAACTTCTCCGCATCCCCAAGCGCGCGTAACGCGTGCACAATCGTACCCTCCACCGACGTCGGCGATAACGCCGCCTCCTTTGGCGTCGCGAGCGCAATCTTCTCCGCCAATCGCGCTGCATCGCGCGACATCACCGACGACGACATCGACGACGCATTCGCACCACCAGGCACCACCACCGATGCCTCCTGCACCCATCGATCAAACATCCGCTCGATCGCCGCCGACATATCGCACGAAATGCCACGCAATTACAATCACAATCACAATCAATCCGTCGTCGTCACCCCTCGTCGATTGATGGATCGAATGCGACGCGTGCGACGACTGTGTCGTGCGATGCGTGACGACGACCGGGATAAATATATATATATATATATATATATCTACGCGGTTCCCGACGCGCAACGCACGGGCGCGCGTCGTCCGTCGGCGTCTGCCGTTGGAACGCGCCCGACGATCACTCGCGGCATTTCGGGGACACCCTCGAGTCCTCCTGGTCATGATCGGTCGATTGACCCCCCATTGCCAAAAGATTGTTGTGCCGAGGGACTCGGTGACGGTTCGTGATTGGTCGATTACGTATCTGCCTCAGCAAAGAAAGAAAAGTTTGATGTCGACGACGACGACGACGACGACGACGACGGATGGGACCGCGTCGTCGCGCGCATACGGTCATCTATGTGCGTCTGCGCGCGTGTCCGCGCGTGTGTCTGCGTGCGCGCTGTCTGCGCGTGTGTGTGTGTGTGTCTGCGTGCTTGTGCGACGATTGGAGCGAAAAAGTGCACCGCAAGCGTGCTGACGTCAGCTGACGGCGGGCATATGGGACTGTGCGTGGCGATCGATAGCGCCGAGCTCGCGCGCGAGCACAGCGAGCGATCGGCGACGGTTCGTGCGGTGTCGTGTGCGCGGGCGTGCGATGCGTTTGGGGTTGATGACGTCCTCGTGTTCGATAGCCGTCGCATCGATGACGCTACCGGTGGTGATGATGCTGATGATGTGAAACGACGAGGTTTTGATCGCGGTGTGCGTGAGGTGAGCGCGCCGACACGCGCGCGGGATTTTTTTGCGCGAATTTGCGATGCCGTGGCGTGTCCGCGCGCGCTACGTCAGACGTGCGTGGGTGCGCATGAAGATTTAAAGTTGTTGGGCGGAGCGTCGGGCGGAGCGTTAGCCGCGAACGCGAGGAGGGATAAGGATGCGATGCGAGCGATGTTTTGCGAAGGCGTCGTCGTGAACGATGATGGGTTTGGTGGTGATGGTCGACGTTCGACGACGGTTGTTGATTGTGGGCATGGGGTAAGGTATCGCGTGACGAACGCGAAGCGGGCGATTCCGGCGGGGACGCGGGTGACGGTGCGGCCGAAACGAACGAAACGCGACGACGATGGCGATGGTGATGATGGCCATGGTGGTCGTTGTGGTGTTGATGATGGTGGTGGTCATGCCATCGCCGATGTGGTGTCACCAGACGAGGCGAAAGCGCACATGGGGTGTTGGCCGTACGTCACGCGCACGCTCGCGCGAGGCGAGCTCGCGAGAGAGCTCGAAAAGTACGCGTTGGTCGTCGTCGTGGACGACACGCTGACGCCGTCGCCGCGAGACATCGCAAGTGACGGTGGTGCGTTAGAAACAAATCGCGGGAGCGATGGTGATGATGGTGGTGACGTGTTGACGAACGTCGCCACGCGCGCGAAGACGGAAAACGTATTGGTGATGTTTGGCGAAGTCGCTCGATTATTTCGCGCCGAAACCGTCGACATCGGCACCGAGCGCGCTCGTCGAGCCATTGTCGCCGTCGATGCGTTCGGTCGCACGCATCACAACCACGTCGTGGAATCTCAGAGTTTGTTACGCGTGGATGAGTCCATGTGGGTTGTTCTCGCGCGAGCGATGCTTAGTTAACGTTGAGACGAGAATAGCGCGGCGTTCGCGCTTCATTATGAGCCATCGACGCGCGAAAGCCAAGTCCGATAGCGCGCTGCACGAATGCACATTTGACGATGGTGACATGGAATACGCAGTCGCATCACAAACAAAGACGCCGGCGAAAGTAGACGTCGAAGACTTCAACGTTGACTACGTCTTTCCACCCGCGCTCGCGCGACCGCTTGTATGGAGCAGCGCGGCGCCCGCCGTTCCAATCACCATATCCCTCGGTCGAGCCGCCAAAGACGCACGTGCGGTGACATTTGCGATTTTAGGGTGCGTTCTCATCGCCACAAGCGTCGTGCACTGGCGTGAGCCGCGTTGGAGCTCGGCGCGGCGGGTCATCGATTATTTGGCGGTGCTCGCGTGCTTAACGTATGGGACATATTTAAGCACCACCGTTCCCACGCGTTTTGGCCAAATTTGGTGGACCGGTATGTCATTTGTGGCTGCTGTGTTCATCTTAAACGAGAGTGCGTTTTATTTAGAACTCCGTGACGTGCCAAATGTTCCCGAGGCTGTAGACGCCAAGGCTTTTTGGACGAGACGCCGCGTGTACGCGAGGACCGTTCGCACGCACTTCTTTTGCGTGCATCTCGCGGCGTCCTTCATCGCGTCCTTCGTCGCCTACGGACTCGGTGCACCGATGGGGTAGTAGAGTAGATGTCGTTCGTGCCGCATAGGTGGCGTAGGAATTCTTGTACAGTATACTATAAATATAAAAAATAGCTCAAGCGCAACGCGATGTTATGAATTTTCTAAAGTTGGCTCAGAGGACGATCCCGTCGCCTCTGTGCCCGCCGCAGTCGCGGCGTAATAATTATTTGGTAATCCAAGCCAGTACTTCCACATTTCTAACCCGCGGTTGAACTCGACAGCCTCTGCCGGACACGGCTCGTCAAACGCCGTCAAAGTCGCGTCTTGCGGCGTCGCAACAGCACGCTCAAGTGACGCGGTCCTCGCAGCTGAGTCACGCACCGCACGCGCCGCTGAGTTTTTATTCTTTCGCATGCGCGAGCGGTCGATGCGGCTATCTATTTCATCTGCCTTGGCTTCCATGGACGCCTTCAAGACAAAGCGCAATGTGCGCGCCTCTCGCGCGCCCTCTTCTCCAGTCGCTTGCAAATCTGCAATGATGCAATCTGCGACGTCAGACAATCCGTGCAAGCCACAGCCATAGATGAGAGATTTACGCATACGCGCATCGGGACTCAAATCTTTCGATTTTGTACACAGATCGTAAACTTTGATGGCTTCGCGCGCGTTGCCTACGCGCACGTAGCCTTCAAGGAGTGACCCATACGTGGCGATATTCGGCGCAATTTTCTTCTCCTCCATCGCGCGTAAGGCTTCATTGGCGCGGCACATGTCCCCTTGTCGCGCGTAAGCATTAATTAAGCAGTTGTATACGCCCACATCTTGTACCATGAGCGGGTCGGTGTCCATTTCTGCGATGACCCATTGCGTGGCGGAGTTGTCCCCGACTTGCACAAAGTACTTTAACAATGTCGTGTACGTCACCACATCGGGTTTCAACCCGGACTGCGAGATTTCGCGTAACACGTTCCATGCCTCTGCGGGCTCTTGGGCGTCGATGCAGGCGTCAATCAACGTGTTGTACGTCACCAAGTCTGGCGCCACGCCGTCGTCCCGCATGCGGTCGAAAACCCGTCGAGCTTGGGTGAGTAAATCATCCTCGGGAACACGCTTGCCTGCTCGCATTCGGCGCACGACACCCTTTAAGATGGAATTATACGTCACCACATTCGGCATGATTTGTGCGCGTTTCATCTCCTTCAACGCGGTTTCTGCCAAGCCGACTTGCGCGCTTTGCATAAAGCCATCGATGAGCGTCGAGTACGTGTACACGTTGGGCTTGACACCATCTCGAGACATGCGGCGTAAAATCTCATCCGCCTCGCCCACACGTCCAGCGCGCGCTAACCCTTGAACTAAAGCCGTGTACGCTTGGACTCCAGGGCGCCGTTCGGTGCGAGGACTGAAGCGCACGCCCTGCTCCAACGCGTCGAGCGCCAAATCCAAGCGTTCGCACGCGACGTAGGCGTACACCTTTGCACCCCACGTGGCTTGATTTGGGGCCACGCCCAGGGTGCGCATAGCCATCGAGCTCGCCTCCACCCCGCGTAAATTCTTCGCGCGCCCGTAACCGGTGATGAGCGTGTTGAACAATCTCGGACCAGCGCGCACGCCATCCGCCGTCATCTCGCGTAAAACCTTCTCCGCCTCTTCCAATCGTCCCTCGGCAACGTACGCGCCGACGCCTGCGGCGTATGCCGCGCCATCTAATTTTAAAGGCGTAGCTCGAAGCATCAGCCATACTTCAACGGGTGATGGCGTCGACCGAAGCGCCCCCGTCGACCTCGCCTCGGCGCAACACCGACTCAACGCCGCGATAACATCCGTATACGTCCTCACGCTCGCGTGCACCGCGCTCGTCGCACCTTTCCCCTTCCGGGCAATCGTATAAAAAGCCTTCACCACCGCCAGCGTCACCGCAGGGTCATTCCGTATCGAGCATCCCGCGCGAGCGACGGCTTCCAACGCCTCGGCGCTCACCGCGTTCTCGCACCCCCGCTCCAAGCACACCGACTCAATCTCGCGGATCAACGCGCACGCCTTTCGCACGCGCTGTTTCAACGCAACATAATCCACACTTCGCGCACCACCTCCACCACTACTCGCACTCACGCCGCCCGTATCACCATCGCCTACGCCCCCGTCGGTCCCAGCCTCGTCGCTTGCCACCAACGCCTTCAACGCCCCCGCCACGCACCGCCTATCGAGCGCGTCGAAGGCGTCGCGGCTACCATTTCGCACCGCCTGCACGCTCGACAACGCCGCGGCAAGCGTCTTTGACGGCACTACGGGCGGTTTAGGTGTAGAATCCTTGTGTCCCGGCGGCTCACCGCGAGCCGCCGCGACGACGATTGTCGCCGGCGCTCGCGCTGTGCGGCGCGTCGAGCGGCTCGCACGCGAGGGCGAGGGCGCGCGGTGACGTCCCGATGCACACGCGTGCGCGTGCGACGTCGCACGCGCCAGTGACATCGTCGCGCGGGCGCAAGTGTGACGTCATCAACTGGCGCGGTGTCCTATCCATTGGCAACCGCGCGTCGCGGGAACGATTGGAGGCGTCAAGGCACGTGAAAATGCGTGAATGCGTGTGATTTCAATGCTTTTGAAAAGTAAAAGAATGTGGGTGTCAGACGTGCGGTGGTTTTAGCAGCACGCACCAGCGGCTGGGGCGGAGGACGCGGAGCTCGCGACGGGAGACGGGCCGCAATCGAACAAGCCGTAGTGCACGTCTCGATCGCCGACGACTGTGAAGTGCTTTCCGAGCCACGTTTCGCCCACCATGCTCGCAGTGTTTCCGCACACGAGCATGGGTTTGTTCTTTTCGAACCTGTGATGGTCATCTAATGAGTAGGCGTTGGGTGAGCCTTCTAAGGTGCCGTTGTAATAGGCGAATTGGCCGTAGTCTTCGCAAAGCGTCTCGAGACGGCCGGGTGGGAGCTTGAATAAGCGGTAGGTCAAGGAGTAAAATTTCGCTTCGCCGAGTAATTCCGCGAGTTCTGGGTCTTGAACTTCGATTTCGTGACCGGCGAGCACGCGCGGGTCGGTGAAACCCGTGGCGACGCACAAGCGCTTAAAGTCTTCGATGTACATGGCGCCGCCCAAGCACTCACCGAGGAGCACTTCTTGCGAGCGCAAAGCATCGGGCAATCGACGGTCACAGTACACATCAGAAAAGTAAAACTCTCCACCATTCGCGAGCACGCGGTAAGCTTCGCTCAACACCGCAGCCTTGTCAGGGCTGAGATTAATCACGCAGTTTGAGATTATCAAATCCACGCTCGCGTCGTCCACGCCCGCCGCGCGTAAATCCTCAATCGTGCCCTTCTCAAATCGCATGTTCGGCGCAGCGTACCCAAGTGTCGTCGTGCAGTACTTTTCAGCGTACTTGCGCGCCACGGCGAGCTGGCCATCGGTCATGTCGATCCCTAACACGCTCCCGGTTTCGCCAACCAGTCGCGCCGCGACGTAGCAGTCCCGTCCGCTCCCGCTTCCTAAATCCAAAACCCGCAACCCTTCGATACCAACCGGCGTTGGGCTACCACATCCGTAGTACTTTGCTTTGACTTCATCAGGAACCTCGCGCAAGGCGTCGCGCACGGCTTTCGGGATCTGATTCGCCGGCGTGCAGCACGCCGACGTCTTCAAGTCGCTCGACGTCGCGAGCGTTTCCCCATAGTACTTTTGCACCGAGTCCTTCACCGCGGCGTCGCCACCAGGGGCGATGATCGTCGCTCCGAGAAGCGTGTCGAGCGCCGACGCTGAGGGCTTGGCTGCGCGCGCGCGCGTGCGCGACGTGCGGTGGGTCGGCGCTGAGGGCGATCTTTGTGTCCCGGCACCGAGACGACGACGGTGAGACGCCGACGGCGCCAAAGCCGGTGCGGTGGTCGCACGCACGGAGGCAAACATGGCGATGGGTGTGAAGGCGCGCGGAGTGTTCGACGCGTGCGTGCGCGGGTGTGGGTGCGTCACGTACTGCGGAGTCGTGGTGCGGCTCTTCGCTTCTCTACGTTTCTAATACACATCCCTCGCTACAAAGACAACGCTAATGAAACGTACCAGTGATGTTGTTTCCGCGGTACATTCCCCAATTCGGTAAAGCCGCGCTCGCTTCGTTGATGGCGTCGATGAGCACGCGCACGAGGTCATTTTTCATTCCGGCGGGCGGCGCCGGCAAATGCTTTGGCGGGTACGTGTGCGAATATGAACGCTTATCGAATCTCCACTCACCGACCTTCCCGGGCGTTGCCTTACCACTTGCATCGTAGTCCATGCCGTACGTGAAGTGTATGGATAGAAAATCTCCGATTTCGGTGTCCCACGGTGGTTGGGATTGAAGCTGCGGGCGCAAGTCGTGCGCGATGCCCATCTTGTACGCGGCGAGCGCGTACCCATACATTTCAATCACCCATCCCCATGCCTTTTTCGCGGGCGGGTCGCTTTGTAACGCCACGGACATGTTATTCCATACCGGTGCGAGCCGTTTTAAGTCGTTCTTGTGAATGAACGTGGGAGAGCTCCCGATAGGGTCGATGTCAAACATTTCCTCGTCGGTGATGCCCGGGAGAAAGCGTCGCAAGATGTCTGGCTGATCGTGCGGCACGATGTAGAAGAATGGAAAAGCCGCTGGATTGTTCCCACTCATCAAATTCGGTATGGGTTTGATGTACAAATGATCGGGTTCGGCCATCAAAATGTAATCCTCCTCAATCTCAGGGCACTTGGCAAAGAATTGCTCAAACGCCCACGGCCGGGACAAGACGACGAACCCCAACTCGTCTTGCAATCTATCCACACGGCACGTGGGTATTTCATCCTCCAATCCATCACTAGAGTCGTGTAAAATACGCGTAAACCCGCCCATTTGGCCGTTCGGACCTTGCAACGCCTTTTGCTTCTTATAGTGATAATACATCACCCGCGCTTGCCACGCTTGATACACGGCGTTATTCGTCGTCAACAACACGTGAAACTTCCTGGATGGATCTGGATCGCCTCCGGTCGGATCATCTTGCTCGTAAATCCCTCCACTCGTCCATGGTACGTGTGCCCCACGTCCACCGAGTAACGTCCACGGCCTCGCCTGTTTTTTTAACCAACAACATTTATACTTTTGTGAGCCGCACCCGCCTTCGCTCGGGCAAAACACCCACGCGTTGCACCCTTTATCCTTCAACGCCACGCATGCGTCGTGGCAAGCCGCGGCGTCGGCGACAATATGATCTTGCCCCCATTTTACTACGTCTCCGTTCGCCTCGAAATGCTCGAGCGGGACGAAGCCGCTGAGTTTGAGCGACCGACGACGCTCAGACGGCGTCACCGGTTTGCTCGAGCTCGAGCTCGAGCTCGAACTCGCCACGGGCGTCGTCGCGCTGCCGGTGTCTACCGCGTCACGTCGTGCGTCGTTGTCGACGATAGTGGTGTCGGGAACGACGTCTGCGTCATCTGCCGCTCGATGCGAGTCGTCGTCGTGGTGAACAAGCAACGTTGATGGACTCTCGACGCTGTTGGTTGTAATCTTCTCTTCAACTTCAAACGCCGCGCCTTCGTTGACGTGTACGTCTTCGTATTGCGACGAAGACACGTACGCGATGACGACAAAGGCCAGAACAGCGGCGACGATGCCGAGCCGCCGAGCACGTTTGCGCGATTTCGGCGGCATGTGTCCCGTTCCCGCGCCGCGCCCACGAGTGAGGAGGAGAGTCGGCTACGTTATACAATAAATACTGTGTGTCGATATTCCCATGACTGGTTGATTCGATAGCGCTTCTAATAAACGCTATTAGACGATTTCTGCGAGTTCAATTTCGCCATCTTTTCGTTCGGCTTCGAGTTTGACTTTGGCTTCGGCTTCGGCTTCGGCGTCTCGTCGCGCGATGTCCCTCGCGAAATCCTCCGCCGACGTGTCATCTTCTACTCGCGCATTAAAACGCACTTTTGGTGGCGGTATGCGCGCACACCACACTTCTATACAATTTCTAAACACACTCCCTGTGTTGTACGGATTCGCGCTCCACGAATACGCGTCTCGAAAGCTCTCGTACGTCGTCTGATTCGTCGAAACTAAATATGCGTGAAAACAACTCAACGCACCGACGAACGCGAACCCAAACACGGCGATGAGAAACACGGTAATCGCCACACCCGAACGTTCCATGGCTTGACCGATTCCACGTCCTTGTCGCACGCGCTCATGAATATGCAACGCACTCGTCGTCGTCGCGAATGCCGCGTAGCACGTCGAGCTCGTCACAAACGTCAAAAACGCCCTATAATTCCTCAACCCAATCGTCGCCCCAGTCCACGGACAATGATGATCGAATCGTTCTATGCAATCATTCGTCACAGAGCAGTGATGCGCGCGCGGAGGCTGATAATACCCGCAGGTATCGTTCCATCGAACGCGCGCCAGCCGCCCAGTCGACGCGACTGTCACATCCTTTGTCTTCCCTCTGTGGCTCTCCCCGCCCGCCACCGCGCGTTTCAGCCGCGGTAAAATCCCCGGGTCGGTAAACGCGGTTCTGAATAACCAGTACACGCAAAACACCGGCGCGAGGGCGCTGAGGACGGCGATCCAGAGGCCGTACCTCGCGCGCACGAGCGGTGCCACCCAGACGTTGTGCGCCACCGCGGGCAACGTAATCAACGCCGCCGTCGCGAACGCCGCGCGCGGACGCGGACCGGCGACGACGGCACCGTTACAGAAGAACGTCTCGTTCCCTGGCCATCGCTCGTGCACGTACGTTGGCGACGGCGACGCCATGGGCGGCGCCACTGTGAGGCTGCGTGCTGCGCATCGATCCATCGTCACTCCACGGCGCGTCATCCAAGCCGTGCCGACGCGACGAGGGCGACATGGAGCACTATCTGTTAACGTTCAAGCAGCATGTCGTGCCCGCGCTCGGGCACGACGCGTACAAGGGCTCGCACGGGGGCAAAGTCGCCATCGTTGGCGGTTCGCGCCTGTACTCGGGCGCGCCGCATTACGCCGCCGTGAGCGCCGCGCGGGCGGGCGCCGACCTCGTGCACGCGTTCACGAGCACGCAATCCGCGCCCGTGTTGAAGTCGTATTCGCCTGACGTCATCGTGCACGACGCGTGGGACGAAAGCAAAGAGATTACAAACTTGAGCGTTGATACAAACAAGATGTGGACAACGTGGTTCGGTCGCTTTGACGCCCTCGTCGTCGGCCCCGGGCTCGGCGAGAGCGATCACGGCTTGGTTTTCTGGAAGGAACTCATCGACGCTGCGCACGACCACAGGAATCAGTATCCCGTGGTGTACGACGCCGATGCGTTGAAATATTTTTGGAAACGCGCGTCGGTGAGAATCGCGCCCGCGCTTGAACGCAAACAGTTGAAACATCCGACTGTTTCAGGCGGGTGCAAAAGTGAAAGTGAAGAGGAAGAGGTATGGAAACCAGTGTTTGCATGGAATATTGCCACGCCGAATAAGATGGAGCTCTTTAGATTAATTCAAGCAGATCAGCGCCTCACCGAGCGGGAGGATGCCGAAAGCGCCAAGAAGCGTTGTCGCGTCGTGAAGATTGACGAGGTAGATCTCCATTGTGAAGAGTTCCGCGAAGAGGTCGTCGGGCAGGCTCTAAAACGATTCGCTCCGATGCACTTTTTGCTCAAAGGCGAGACTGATTGGTTGTTCCTAAACCACGTGAAAGATAGTTCGCGTGAGAGTTGCGAATTTATCGCCCTCGATGTCGGCGCGGGCGCGCCAAAGCGCTGCGGCGGTCAAGGCGATATTTTAGCCGGTATATTAGCCACATTTCTCGGCTGGGCATTCACTAAATCATGGGAAAATCATTTACTGAGGCCCTCGGTTCATTGTAGCGATGAAGCGTACGAAAGGTGCCGAGAGCTCTTCATATCCGCGTGCGCGAGCGCGTGTCTCGTCACTCGAGCCTCCGTTCGCTCCGCGTTCAGCGAGCACGGCCGCGGTCTCCAAGCCTCCGACGTGTTGCACCACATTTCGAAAACATTCGCCAAAGAATTTGACACACCATAGACGCACGCATAGTTGTTGTAGTTTTAGTAGAACATTATTTAGTATTCCGCTCGCGCGACGGTGAGCCGACGGCTTGAACCCTCAGGATCCCTCACACCTGGCATCGACAACACGCGCGATGCCGCCGAAGAAAGTCGTCGAAGAAGAAGTCCTCGGACCATGGGCGCTCGGAAGATTCTCGTCAAACTTAAAGGTGCGTCGCCCGTGCGTCGTTTTGTGCAAAAACCACGGTTGATCATCACACATGAATCACCATCAATCCACGACACCTGAGCGTCGACTGACGCGAGCGTATCGTGACGTACGCGCACGCATAGGTTGGCATCGTCGGTATGCCCAACGTAGGTAAAAGTACGCTGTACAACGCATTGACCAACTGCTCGATTCCCGCGGAGAACTTTCCATTTTGCACGATTGAACCCAACTCGACGCGCGTCAACGTGCCCGACGCGCGCTTTGATTACTTGGTCGACATGCACAAGCCTAAGAGCGTGGTGCAACCATTTTTGGAAGTCGTGGACATTGCTGGTTTAGTGAAAGGGGCTTCGAGTGGTGCGGGGTTAGGAAATGCGTTTTTATCGCACATCAAGGCGGTGGATGGCATCATGCACGTGATGCGTTGCTTTGAGGATGCCGACGTGATTCACGTCGAAGATCGCGTGGATCCGGTGGAGGATATTGAAATTATCACCTCAGAGTTGCGTATTAAGGATTTGGAATACATGACTGGGATTAAGGAGAAGTTGGAAAAGGAAATGTCGCGCTCGGCGAACGCCATGGCGCAAAAGGAAACCAAGCTCGAGTTGGATTCGGTGTTGAAGATCGTCGCCTGGCTCGAGGAGGGCAAGGAAATCAGACACGGCATGGAGCAGTGGACGAGTAACGACGTGATGTACTTGAACAAGTACCAGTTGTTGACCGCCAAGCCGGTGATTTACTTGGTGAATTTGAGTCGTAAGGATTACGAACGCAAAAAGAATAAATTCTTGGTGAAAATCCACGAGTGGGTCAAGGCACACGGTGGCGGCACCATCATTCCATTTTCTGCCGAAGTCGAAAGCGAGTTGCAAGGCGTCGAAGACGCCGATAAAGAGCAATGGCAAAAGGATAATGGTGTGACGACGGCGTTACCAAAGATTATCACTACGGCATTTAGCGCTGTGCACTTGATTTACTTTTTTACCGCCGGTCCTGATGAAGTCAAGGCGTGGTGCATCAGAAAAGGTTACAAGGCGCCGCAAGCCGCCGGGGCGATTCACACGGATTTCGAGCGCGGGTTTATTTGCGCTGAAGTGATGTCATTTGATGACTTGAAGGAACTTGGGAGCGAGCAAGCCGTCAAGGCGGCGGGCAAGTACAAGCAACAAGGCAAGGAGTACGTCATGGAGGATGGCTTGATTGTCTTTTTCAAGTTCAACGTTTCGGGAGCGAAGAAAAAGTAGTTGGTGGTAAATAATTATGAACCACCACAGCGCGTTGTGAATGAATCAATCAATCAATCAATCAATCAATCAATCAATCAATCAATCAATTACTTTCTTACTTGCCAATATAATGCTACAAGCGCTACGCCTCCTATATTTTACTGCTATTATTTTACTGCTCCTCTTGCCGCTACTCACGAAAGAGACGAATGAATTCTGAGCGAAGATCTTGAAGGGCGCGACGCGCTGCGGTGAGCGACTCAAATCTATCGCGAGGATCAAACGCGACGCATCGCTCGAGCCAATCGCGAATGCGCGGCGACTCGATGTGCGACATTGTCGGTTTCATACCACCTGTGGAGATTATAATCATCATCTGCGCGTCAGATAACGTGCGGCGCTCGTTCTCGTCGCTAAAAATGACATCCATTATGCTTTTGGACGCGCCAAACGTGGCGTAGTACAAAATTTCCCACGCCACCAATCCAAAGCCATACAAGTCAGCCAACTCGTACGTCTCCGGAGTGACTTGTCCGGGAAGAATAGATAACCGTTCAGGCGCGACGTAGCACAGCGTCCCAGTGAATTGCGCGCTCGTGTCGTACATCATATCCCCGCACTTGGCCAATCCGAGATCTGAAATTTTAATCGTATGCGTTTGACGACATCGCCCTTGTAAACGCGTGCCGTTGAATGTCTCACAACAGTCGCACGCGATTAGAAAGTTTTCCATTTTAATATCGCGATGCGCCGTGTTTGACGCATGAATGTGGTCGACGCCGCTCATCATCATCGCGAGGGCGTTGAAAATCGTCTCGCCATTGCGCGGATACGTGCCCGCCTGCAAACACGCACGCAACGATCCGTGCTGACAGAGCTCAAACATCATCATCCACGTGCGCGTGTTCGGGTCAACCACCGCGCCTAGATATTCGCACAAGTAGTCACTCTTTGGTATGCTTTCCAACACGCTGATTTCGAGCTTCGCCTTGTACTTGTTGTGCGGCTCCTTCACCGCGACTGCAGCGGCGTTGCTTGTGTTGTCTTTGCTGTTCACGTTCTTGTTGTTTTCAGCGGAATCTACCGACGCCAAGTACACCACACCGTTACCACCGCGACCGATTTCTTCGAGAATTTTATACCCACGATGCTTCATGCGTACGAAACGTCCGACACGCGTGTCGTACGCCGACGAGGGATCATCCTTGTAGTAGAGCGAGCGTCTCATCACGTGTGACACCGCCTCCCCGCTGTTGGACGCTTTGTTGTTTGAGTCGCCAAAATACATGCTGTCATCGTCCCCATAGCTGTACATGCCGTCATCACTGTCGGAAAGTTCACCGTCGCGATTGAGTGCGCCAGCGATGCGCGATAACACAATCACCAAGAGCGCGCCCATGACGCCAGTCCTCACGAGAAGCGTGGAAAACTCCCTGGTGGATATGAACATCTCTATATACTTTGGTTTCAGCTTACTTCGCATCATCTCGATGTATTCATCGCTATCTTCGTCGAATTCCATGTCGACGACGTCGAAATCCATCGCTTCGACGTCATACCTTGAGCAGTCGTCAATCCAGCGGTCGTGATTGTCGTCTGTATCATCATCCAGAAGCAATCCGTCAAACGCGGTGAGTAACTTTTTATACACGCTCGCCTGAGCGAACCATCGCTTGGCAAATTCAGGACACTTACTCACGATTTCGAATACAAATTTGTCGTCACCGTGCTTTAAATGACACGCGGCGCGGTTAAATGCGCGAAGGCTTTCGGGGTAGCGTTGCGCTATGAAACGCGCGAGTTCGCGATTCTTGTCGTACGACCACAACGCGCGGTTCATTTTTTCTGTATACTCGAACGTCGGACCGAGATATAATCCATTTGGGCCGACATCGGCGACGTACTCCGCCATGGCGTTCGCCGCGCAAAATTGTAGAGACGTCGTGACGGCGTAAAAGACGCACAGTGGAATTCTGTACTCTGCCGCCGCGCACGACACGCGTTGCTCTTGAAGCACGGCGACGTCAAATAATCGCGTGATATCTCGAACGTTATGCGCGTGCCACGTATCATCGTCATCGACGTGATAAGGGTGTTTTATTCCAGGCACGCCCACGGAGACAACAGAGGCAAACGCCGCCTCAGGGAGACGCTCGACGAGGAAATCTGACACGCGCGCCAATAAATCCTCCGACACATCGTGTGCGTTGATCTGCCGGCGATTGATAATGCTCGCCATTGGTATGCGCTTGATGTTTTGTGCCATGGCGTCTATGTCGTGCGTCGGCTGCGGCATGGCCGCGAAGAATGCTTCGGCGACAAGTTCTGGACACATCTGATGCTGATGCGACGACGACGACATCGCCGCACACGGCGTGGTCAAACCCACAATCTCCGCTAATGACGCCGCAAATTTTGAAGTAATTTGAGGCAACGTCATCGTATTGTTGCGCCGTCGCTCGAGAAGACTCGACGTCGGCTCGCGTTCGCGAATCAACTCGGCTAAGTTGTCGTAAAACGCGTACGGCGACGCCGCGCACACCGACTCTTCATTCCTCGTCATCTCACGCATGCGCTCACAGAACAACGACGCAGAAGAATCACCATCAGCACAATGCACGCCAAGCAACTGTTCCCTATCCCTATCGCAATGTCCCACCGCGCCGTCGTCGCAATACTCCCACGCGTCATTCGCCTCGTCCACAAAGCACCACAACCCATACGCAAACTTATGACTCGGATTTCGACACCCCGCGTGCCCGCGCCCGAGCGCATTATCACCCATCCCTCGATCGAACCCGTGCGGACTCGCGGCGCCGAACACGTGCGCAGTCTTATCGTGCGTCCACGTCGCGCACGGGCGTCCGCTCGCGGCGCTCGACACCGCGCGTCCGCGATAATCCACCCCTCGCCCGACGCGAAACCACTTCCGCGACGCGCCCTGCGCGCGAGCATACGCGCAGTGCTTCTGGGCGTCCTCCGTCGGCGTCGTCGCCGCCGCGCACACCGCGTCGGCGTCGAGCGCGTCCCCGAATCCATCCGCGCACGTGCATCGCGACGCGTACCACGACGACGAATCGTATTGCGTGACGTACGTGTTCGTCGCCGCGAGCGCGTCGCGCGAGAGCGCGGCGAGCAGCGCGAGTATGACGGCGATGATGCTCCGCATGTCGACGCGCACACGCCGCGCGATGGAACCGGCGCGGCGACGTGTGCGGCGGTGTTTAGGGCGAGATTCGTCACGTGCGTTGGGTTAAAATACCCGTAACTTTTGCTAGGCGACCTCGTCCCGGGCATCCTCCACATCACTTATGCGTTCGCAGCCTATCTAAAGAGGTCACATAGCGCGTGTTCGGCACACACTACGTACGTGATTCTCGCGCGCCCGGTTAGCTCAGTTGGTTAGAGCGTGGTGCTAATAACGCCAAGGTCATCGGTTCGGTACGTCCATAGACGCGTGTCGCTCGCGGTGTCGCTCGCGGTGTCGCTCGCGGTGTCGCTCGCGACGATATTGGAACGATTGCTGACCTAACGCCCTGTGTTTCTGTCCGTCCATAGACCCCGGTACTGGGTACATACTTTAATTCTTTTTAAGAGTATCATTTTTTTATTTTAAATAAGGACCTAGAAACGCCACATGTCCGAACGATGTTTTTGACAAATGTTCGAACGGGTTGCTTTTGCTAGTCCAGTTTTTAAGACAATTTCCAGACTAGTCTTATTTTGGACTAGTGCTGGAGGCAGTTTAAGACAATTTCTTGAACGTGTACGGCGACGCGACAAAGCGACGCGCGCGTCATGCGACGCGCGAGCATTGATGTAAACGGTATTTCGCGTCATACCGCTCAGTATCTCGACGAACGGATGCGATACGGGCGTGCGTCGTGGTGATGTGCAATCCCGATGCGCGCGAGAGCCTAAACCCCAGAAAGCCAAGTTTTTGAATCTTTCACGTCCGTCTATAAGTCTTTGGAGAACGCTGTCCGATAGACGGACTCCTCTCTTCGTCATTACAAGTGGTGTAGTGTTTTTTGATTGTACTGTAAACGCGTATGCTGGCTATCGCGGTTAAGCCGCGTGGCGCGCGCGCGCGTTTAGTACGGCACTTGACCCGCCAAGATTTCACCCGCGGAGATGATGGTAGCGAAAGAACCCGCAGCCAAAACATCAACGGCGGTGAAACCAGCCGGATCACGAGAACCAATGTTCTTCGTCGACGCTTGTTCAACCATACCGTACGAGGAAGCACCGTTGTAGTTCTTCTTCACCGACGGCATCAAACCGAAACGCATCGCGCCCATGATGGCAAACGTATTCGCGCACACAATCTAGCACCGACGAAATCAACGGGTTAAACGTCAGTATCACGCATACACAGTGATCACCACACACAACGCACGCACAACGATCCCCTCACACACACACACGATGACGACGACGATCAAGCCGACGACGACGGCGCATCCGCGCGCGGCTTTGCGCCACCATCGACCGATCGAATCGTTACACACGTACCACGTTCTCGGTCGAGCCGAGGGACCAGTCCGCGCGCACCGCAACGTTACGCTTGGCAACCTACATCACATACGACGCACACACACCACCGTCAGTACGCCAGCGCGACGCAACGACCCACAATCACCGGCATCATCCACCACACAAGCTGCGTATCTTTGCCGAGCGTATCCCTCGCGAGACGACGATCGCGTCGCGCGTACCTTGGTCGCGCGCGACTTTTGGATGCGCGCACCGGCGGCGTAGGTGGACTTGGCGGAAATCACGGCGTTGGTTTGGGCAATCATCGTCGTCGTGTGACGTCAAGGCGTGCGTGTGTGTCGTCGACGATGGACGGCGCGGGCGCGGGGATCGATTCGATTCGATTCGATCGATGACGCCACCAGGTTTTAACCCACGTCGCGCGCGGCGGACGGACCGACTGTGGCTGTAGCGATTGATTAATGATTTACATTTTAGGTTTGTGATTCGACGACTTTGATTTCGAGGAGACTCTCGCAGGGGTTGCGACAAATGGGACAGACGTTCCCGCTCGGTTGCGACCGGAGCTGCTGGGCGCAATCGGCGCACATGCACAAGTGTCGACACGGGAGCACGGTGGTGTCGCGCGGTTCGCAGAGGCAAATGACGCACTCTTTACCGTCGTCGTCCGCGGGTGTGCCCGTGAGTGGGGCACCATTGGCGCATGAATCGATGCCGTATATTTCTTGGAGCTCGTAGGATGAGCCTTGGACCCAGATTTTTTGTTTGAGGACGTGCGCGGTCCATTCGGAGGAGGACGACTTGCGTAATTCGACGTACGTCGTTTGGCTCTGCGTCCAGGTTTGGAGCGGCGCTAAACCCCCAGATGGATGCACGGGGAGGTCATCTAACGTGTGTAGAGTAGATGTGCTGGTTTCACCGCCGTCGTCACCATCATCGCCGATACACTCTAAACGAATAACCATCGGGTACACGCGCGAACCATCCGTCGTCGCCGTCGTCAACTCGTCGCCGGCAAACGCGCGCGCGTCCACGAACGTTGCCTCGTCTTGCTCAAACACGCACCCTAAACCAGCATCCAAGATGACACTCGGGATCGAAATCGTCGTCCTGGCGATCGGATTCGCCGATACCGGCTCACACGCGCTCCCATTCTTCGGATCCTCCTTGGCGCGAAGCGCCACCGACGCGCGAAACGCCTTGTCCGCGTCGACGCAAAAACGCACCCCAATCTTATGCGGTTGATCTTTCGCGCTCACAATCTCCAGCGTCGACTTTTTTAAATTCACGTGATTCCTAATCGTCGTCGTTTTGTGCGTTTGAGGCGGCGTATTCTCGCTTGTACGTTGTCCCGCCTGTCGGTTCGCCGCAACACAATCTCCGTCAGTCACGCGTCGTCGTCGTCGTCGTCGAGTCGTCGAGTCGTCGTCGTCGTGGCGAAACACAGCGACACGAAAATCATACCTCTATCGACGCGTCTGTCGCCATGCGATCGGCGAGCGAGGACACCGCGCGCGCGTTGGATTCGCGAGCCGCGTGCGCACGGAGATCTGCCAAAACCGACGTCGACGCCGCGTTCGCCGCGCGTCGACGCGAGGCCGAGGATGAGGATGATGCGCCCATGATGTGCGTCGGCGCGAGTGGGAGCGGCGCGATGAAACGGGCGCGCGTCGTGCGCGCGTCGGTGAGTGCGGAAAGGGGTGGTTACGCGACGGGACAAAATTCCAAACAAGACAAAGGAATATACAAAGAATACTGTTCATTTGGTGTGCTATGCGTCGTTGTGTTTACTCGTCGCGTGGTTCACCGTCGCCGTCGTCACTGTCGGCGTCGTCCTCGTCCTCGTCCTCGTCCTCGTCGGCGTCCTCGTCCTCGTCCTCGTCCTCGTCCTCGTCCTCATAGCAGACGTCGTAACGACAAATCAAACCTTGGTCACACGCGGCGACGATGATTCGCCCATCGGGGCTTATCGTGCACTGACGCACGGTCGCTGGACCATCCATGGCGAACTCGTGCGTGCGAGGCTTGAGCCCGATTGGGTGCGACGCGAGACGCTGGGGATTTCGCGTGAGCGCGCCGTCGTCGTCGAGACGCCAACACGCGACTTCACCCTTCATGTTTCCGCACGCTAACACGTTTCGCGCGGCCGAAATCCCAAAACGAATCCACCATAAGTTGGCATTTTTCAATGGGAAACTCGAGAGCAGGCGAAACTGCGTGCCTCGAGCGTGTACAACGCCGTTTGGGGCGTCGGGCACCCATAATTTCACCTCACCATCGACGCTCTTACTCAGCACCGCGTCGCCGAGCCATCCCACACAATCGACATAATCTGCGTGCACACGCGTCGATGAAAACACTGGTGTGTCGACGACGATGGTTTTGAAATTCGCCAGCGGCTCGTCCCACGTCGTCGCCTTGTCCACGACGTCGCTCAACGCCGGCGTCGTCCACACCTTCACCGCGTTATCCATCGCCCCCGACACGAGCTTCACCACACCATCGCGAAAAGAATGCTGAATATCAACCGATAGCACTTCATTCCGGTGCCCCAAACTTCCGGCAAAAATCGCAATCGTCACCCCAGTCTTCACGCTCCATAACCGAACGCTCAAATCCTTTGACGCGCTCGCCAACACATCCCCACGAGACGGATGCGCCCTCACCTCGTTCACCGTCCCCCCGTGCCCGATCAAATTCAAATGCAACGCCCCAGTCATACAATTTATAATCCTTATCACCGCTCCTTCTCCGGCGAGAGCCAAGCACGTCGTTCTCGGCGCTTTACGTCGCGCGTCGCTCGCTAAATCATCAAACCAACACCACTCGCACGCGTACAACGACTCCTTCCCGTCGTCGTCATCCACCTCGAACGACGCCACGCACTTCATCATCCCCGCGCGCTCGGCGTCATCACTTTCCACGCACTCGTACACCTCGGCGCGCGTCCCGGCGCACGTCGCGAACGTCGGCGGCATGCGCGCGTCGCTCGCAAATGTACAAAAGCGCGCGCAGTACACGTGCGCGTTTCGCGGCTCGCGCACCGCCGATGTCGGCGCGTACACCACGCCGCGGCGTGTGTGGGGTTGCGATGATTTCGTCGTCGTCGTCGTCGTCGTCGTCGTCGTCGCGTCGCTCGTTCGCGCGCGTGCGTCGACGAGGACAGTCATGCTGTTGCGATTATGCAAGTCCTCTTGGGCGCGGTTAGACGACGGCGACGTGGCGTGCACGGCGCTGAATCGATTGTGAATTTCCTGCACACAACGCGAGCGCTCTTTCAATGTCTCGTCGTCGGCGCTCTTCTCGGCAACGCTGCGTTTTGGACAACGAGCGTTGGCACGCGCTGACACCTTCGCGCGCGACGGACGCCCCATGGGGTATGCACACCCGCCGCACCTGTGGTCACACACGCACGCGTGCAACAAACACTCTCTAGGCGCACAGTCGCCCTATCGAACGGCGCGATATCGACGACTCAAGGGCGCTCGTATGCGTCAGAGAATGACGCAATTGGTGCGCTTGTTGGACGCTGAATCCCCCGACGTGGTGCATGAGGTGTTGGATGACGCCGCGAAGACGTGGTGCGATGCGTTGTGCGCGATGCGGCGGCGGCGATGCGCGCGTGCGTCGACATCGGGCGGCGTAAAGGGCGATGATGATGATGATGATGTTGATGACAATAATCGGAGCGCAAAGCGCGCACAAAGGGTGGCAAAGATCAAACAAAACCTCCGTTTGGCGAGTGATGAAGACGCGAGCGCGGTGCTCGATGCTTGCGAAGATCTCGTGCGGTGGTGTGTGGAGAATTATCCATCGCCATCGCTCGGAGAGGCGGAGAGAATCGAGCGCGTGCGCGCGAGCGACGCACTCGCGAGCGTCGAGCACGACAAATTAAAAACGCTCCTCGCCACGCGCGCGGTGATGCGGTGCAATAAATGGCGAGATAAAGTGACGAGTGCGGCATCCATGGATATTCGGACGTTTCGTGCGTTCGATTGGGTGGTGCGCGCTCCGGCGTCCGCGTCGGCCCCCGCGCCAGGCGACGCGCGCGAGCCCGCGTGCTACGCCGCCGCCCGCGTCGCCGAAAGCACCGCCGCGAGCGCGCAGACGGTGGATGTTAAATTCACCTTGGATCGTCGCGCGTTAGATATTGTCTGCGACGCGTTTGCGCAGTGTAAATCCGCGATTAGCCGCGTAGCTTTGTAAAAGCATTGTTGACTTCATCTTTCCCGTGCCTGGGTCACGCGTCAAAACCCCGCGCGCGCTTCGAGCGACGGCGCGACGACGAGGCGCGACGAGTTCTTGACGAGCGCGATTCACACCTCGACCGTTCGTCACCGACGCAGCGCCACAACGCGCGTCGGCGCCGCAGCGAACGACGCGTGTTGGTGAACACAGTCGTTGCCCGACTGAGGGATTCAACGATTCAAACCGTTCGTCGCCGACGCAGTCGTCGTCGCGCGCGCTCGCGAATCGCGCGAATCGTACACAGGCGTACGCGCACGCGCGCACCATGAGCGCTGGCGACGATCGGTGGGCGCTCGCGCCGGATACTGCGCCGAATAGACCAGAGAGTCGAGGGCCGGGACACCCGCTGTGGACGCCCGAGGCGTGGGCGCTGGACCCGGAGATATTCGACGTCGTCGGCGGCACTGGCGATGCGCGAGGCTCGCATGGGACGGCGAACGTCGGCGCGTCGGCGAACGCGGGAGCGAAAGACGATAAGACGCTGTGCGAGGTGGTCGGGTGCTCGGAGAAGCGAAGCGCGGCGCGCGGCGCCGGGTTGTGCGAAAAGCATCGACACGCGGATTCTTTTCTCATCGCTGGGAGTAATGGTGACGCACCCATGCGATGGTGTTTTTATTGTCATCGCGCGCATGACTTGGGGGCGTTTTCTTCGGCGTCGAAATCGATTTGTCATGAGAAGTTTACGTTGAGGCAAAAGCGACGCCAAGCGAGACGCGCTGGCGGCGCAACCATGTCAGGTGATATCAGCCAAATGGATACGGGTCGGACGTCCTCTTCGGAGAAAAAGAGTACTGAAAGTGGAGGGACGTCGCTGTCACTACCAAAAGCGGGAACGTCGACGAGTAGCGGCGAACAAGAGGGGTTCATGGGGGTCACCGCGACGCTTTCGTCTCACGAAGCGCAAACGGCGCCGCACGGCGTCGACACAAAGTTTTGGGTTGCTCATCCACGCGAGCTGCAAGAACGTATGGATATGTGGAATTTAGTAAGGCGATTGAACTCACAAGATGAACCTGCGGGAATGTTTGGCACGATTGTGCCGGGATGCGTGCGGCTCACAGTGCGCGGCTGGCGCTCGGCGCGACTGTTGCGAGACGAGGAACACCTCGAACACCGGCTTGAGCAAGCGTTCGCAGATCAGATTTTCATAAAGGGAGACGTGCTGTATGAGCGAGTCTCGGTGAGTGAAATGAAATCGATCGAGTTTGAGCCTCGTCGCGTCGATGCAGAGCGCGGAGTCTTTCAAAGCGCCCGCGCGTGCGCGAAACGTAGCATCCCGACGCCACAGAGGCGCGTCTTCGTCAATGCCAACGAAGCTTTCGAAGTGAACGTTGAAAGAGACCCCGAAGCGTCGTCTGTTACTGTGAGGTTCTTTTCCGAGTACATTGACTGCGAACGGGTCGTTGAAGACGCCACCCAACGCGTCGTTAAAGTGCCTGATCATAGAACGTCGACGAAATACGGCGACGGCATCATCGATCACGTGCTTTCGGTACAAGTCGGTGGATATGGCGCCGCGTACACGCATTATGCCATCATTGCCGACGACGATGTAGCCCGTGAACTTGTCGCGCTCGATGCAGCGGTGTCATACGCCGCACCCGAGGCGCGCCAAATGTTGACGGACTTTGCGTTTGACTACGTTTGGCTCACGAGCCGCGTAGAGCGAGCGATGTTGTACGATGTAGAAGATATCGCACGTGCTAGATACATAAACGTATCGGCGCGCAAAGTTTTGAGTGCTGTAGCGGCGACTCATTTGCGCGCGACGCACACGCTTGAACGTTTAGATACACTCCGAGCTGAGATTGAGGAAATGGCGAAGAAACACGAGACAAAGACGGTGTTAGATAAACCGACGTGCTCTCATAAATCAGGTATTACTGCTGTTAGAACCATTAATAGCGCAAAATTTTTGCAAGTGTAAGTAAGGGACGCTTATTGTAATGTTGAGTTGATTTTCTTATCGAAACACTACCGTATCTATACTTGCATTAGAAACCTACCACGCACTATCCTAATAATCTAGCCTGTGCTCGACGTAGGAGCTCGACTTCCTGACGACGAACTAGACGCGCCGCGGCGAGACCGACGAGCCCGCCACCCGCCGGTGGTTGCTCTTCGCTCACGGGTTCATTCAAATCGCTCAAGTCTCCGTATTTTGCCATGCGCGCGTCCAATACGCGCTTCAGAATTGATTCTGAAGTTATATATTCGTCGCCATCATCCGTGGTGAGCTTTAACGAGTTTGCCTCAGCCGCCACGACGGTGACGAAACGGAGGAACTCGTCGTCAATGGCGCCGTTACGTTCAATCTCAAAGTATTTCCCATCTTCAAAAACCTCAATATCTGCATCACTCGTTTTTGCCTTGAGTGCATCATAAATAGCGTGCATAAATTCTTTCCCATAAGCTTCTTCGAAACACTCGACATCGATCGTCACCGTCACCATGTCTTCGTTGTGCGTCTCACAAAATCCATACTTGTGCAACAACGACGCGTTACTTTGCGAGCCAAAAGTGTTGAATAGCTCATCCCCAGCCTTGATGAACTTGACCGTCTTTATCACCAACTCTCTATTATCGTCGCCATCGTTGTTTTCGTCCTTGCTTTCGTCCGAATCCTCGTCATCTGACGAATCTTCGACGCCAAAAACCGCTACAGAGTTTTCACCCGTGCGATGGTTGAATAAATCTGCGCACGGCACCAAACATTCGCCGTACTTGCCACCCACAAAGAAAGCTCTCGATGCGGCGATGGATGCTACCGCTTTAAACGCCGCTAAATCACATAATTCTCTAGGAAATATCTCTGGATACTCATCTAAAAGCGGTGCGATGCACGTCTCGTAATCCTCTCGAAACGCTTCATCGTCATCCGCCAAGTGTCGCTCCAACTCTGTCCCTCGAAGCTCCTTCCTCAGCGTCTCATCCCAGAACATCGGTAACGTCTGCTCACCATACTTAGCAAGTATACTAAAATACCCTGCAAACGGCGCTTGCGCGCTTTGAAGACTCGCCGCGCGCTCCGCAAGCGCGCACGCGTTGAGCGCCAAGCCGCCGCCGAGCTCGGCGTCGCGTATCCCATCCCCACTCACGCTATTATTCGCGCACACCAACGACGTTTTGGGAATAACGAATATCGTCGTATCACTCGGTATGTCTCGCGTCGCTCGTACGCAATAGTGCCGCCTCACCTCGCCGTCAACGCCATCTTTCGGACACGAAGCTTCCGCGCAGTGCGACTCAATGCGCACGTAATCTTCGGCAATGCGTATCTTCTCCATCGCGCACCACGCCAAGAACTCGCCCAAGCGCGCGTCGCTATCGCATGCATCTTCCGCTCTCGCTCGTTTCATCCGTCGTCGCCCGTCGCCGTTCGCCAGCGGCGTCACCGTGTCGCGTTGATGCGATGAGGGGAACACCCAAAGCGCCACTCGTCGGCGCGTTCGCATTCGCGCCGATGTCGCGCACGTCATCGCACCCGTTGTGGGAGAAACTGCGCTCGAGCGTGACGCCCGAACGCGCGAGCTCGGGTGCGGGGCGAGCGCAGTCGTCGGCGACGCCGACGACGTCGTCACCGACGACATCGATGATGAATGCGCGATTTCGAGCCGCTGCGCGAGATGTTATTCGTTCGCCTTCGGCTCGAACGGCGGCGTATGGGGCGAATGACGATGGGGTGACGCGAAGTGCGGATATTGGAGGCGATCGCGTGGCGAGGCGAGGAATGGTGAGCCCGACGCGCGAACGGTCGCCGTCGAGAGGATTCGACGCGCGACGTGGTTCGGTTGCTCGCGAGCAACGTCGCCCGGTGTCGGCGACACCGTCCGTGGATGGCGGTGGCGGTGGTGGTAGTTCGTATGATGTCAGTTATTACAAGCAGCGTTTGCAGCGATTGGAAGAGAAGCTGGCAAAGGAACACGCCAAGGTGAAGACGACGGTGAAGTATTACGAGGAACAATTCGCGCAACAAGCGAAAAAATTAAACGCCAAGGCTGAGCGAGATCACGCGGCGCTGAATGATGAGTGCGCAAAATTGAAGTCGCAGCTTGAATGGCTAAAGTCTACGCAAGAGACGCTCAAGAGTGAACGGGCGGCACGCGAAGGGTTGGAAAAAGAGCTTCAAGCGTTGCGCGAGGAAACCGGCGAGAAGACAAAGTCAGCGATGCGCACAGAGAACGCGTCTTATGCTGAGGTTGAGAAGCTCAAAAGCGAAATCGTGCAACTGAAGGAACAACTCGAAGTGACGACGAAGACGCAAGCGAAATCTGTGGCAGAGGATGCGACAGAGGTGAAGATTTTGCAAGACCATCTCGACGCAGAAAAGGCCAAGTTGGCCCAGACGGAGAAGAAACTCAAGACTATGCAAGAAGAGTTCATCGATCCCGCCGAGTTTGGATTGGTTCAAAAGAAGTTGTACACTGCTGAATCTACATTGGCGAAGACACAAGCGCAATTAGAACTCGCTCAAGCGAGCGCTGAGGAGACTACGCAGATTAAGTCGAGATTGGATGTCGCGGAGAAACTCGTCTTTTCGCTCAAGGAAAAAGCCAAGCGCGTGGATGACCTCGAGAAACAAGCTTTGGATTCGTTGCGCGATAAAGATGCGTTGAGAGATGCGTATGCAAAAATTCAAAACATGACGGATAAGCTTTTGGCGCTTTCTTCGGAGAAGGAGATTCTCCTTCGAGATAACGCGCAGCACGTGCACGTAGAAGCACAGCTCGCCGAGACTCGGCAAGAGTTGAACCGCATTCAAAACACCGTTCATGCAGCGCAAATGGATAAGACGAATACTGAAATTAGTTTCAAGTACGTTGTAGATGATGTCGCACGCATGTTGCGAGATCATGTCGTGAGTGCTACGCGCTGGGAGGCGCGCATGACTGCGGAGATCAACGAGGCAAATGAAGAGCACGCAGAGATTCGGCGTAACACCCTCAATCTCGTCGCATCAGCTGAAGCTGAAGCTAAGAAGGCTCTTCGCGAATCCGTAGACATGGTTCATGCCGCTCGCCGCGCGTTGCAAGACAACCACAAGAAAGCTGAGCAAGTCATAGAAGACGTCATTCGACAAGAGCGTCATCGCGTGTCGGATGAGGCTATATCGATGAAAAGTGAGCTTATTGATGCTGAGCGCCGCGCCATCAAGGCGAATGATGAGATTGATAAATTATCCGAGCAGGTCCGAGAGTTGCGCATTGAGTTGCACCTTGCTAAAGACGCGCACGCCGCGGCCATGGCGACGTCATCCGCCGCACCATCTGTGGTTGACACCGCCCGGGGTTACGATAGTGACGTTGCATCACCTCAGCACGCCAAGGAAGTTTCGTACAGGCGTAAATTGCGAATTGCGCAGTTTCAGCTCATAGTTACGAAAGCGCTTCGAGCAAATCATTTGAGTGGCAAAGAACCACTCGAGCGCGCTTCACTTGATGAGGTGGAACGCATGATGGAAATGGTTCGCATCGAGAGAGAAAACTTCAAGAGCGAGAACGCGCGTTTGCGGTGGGAGATCATTGCCCTCAAGTCAGCGCCCACTGAAACTAGTGAAGACATATCCGAGATCGAACACTTAGTGGAGTCTCGCAATGAGCTCATGCAGCAGCTTGAAACTGCCAGTGATGAACTCGAATGGTCTCGTGCGAGAATTGAAAAGCTCGAGAACGACAAGGCAAACAGCAAGAAGACTAGTAGCGAACGTGAGAAAGAACTCGAAGCTGCGCTTATTGTGGCGCGAAACGAAATCGAAACCATCGAGCACACGATAAAGCAGCTCAAGCTGGCACACGTGAAGGCGCTTGAATCTGTCGCAGACGACGTGGGCACAAGCGCCAAGGTGAAGATGGATGAATTGCGTGAAGAACTTTCTGAATCTAATATGAAACGCGAGCAAATTGCATCGGTTTTATCTCGTGTCGAAGATCAACTCACCGTCTGCCGCACAGAGCGAGATAATGCTTTGAGCAACTTAATGACTGTGAAGGAAGAATTAGTGGAGATGCGTGGAACGCTGAGCGAAATGTCAAGCTCTAGAGCGGAAATCTTAGGCGCTGGCAGAGAGGAAGTCAAGGCTCGTGACAATGAATTACTTTCCGTGCGTCAAGAGTTAGCTTCAGTCAGATCGGAGCGTGAGAACTTATTTGCGGAGATTGACTCGCTCAAGGGCAAACTTGTCGACGCGCATTCACGTTTGGCTGACATTGAAAAGCAAAAGAGCAAGTGGGAATCGGTAGAGACGGAGCGAAAAAATACAGTAAACGCCGTCACCAAACTTGAAGATGAACTCATCATTGTCGCGAGTGATCGTGATACGTTACAGTCAAAGCTTGAGGTTGCCCAATCTGAGCGCGATGAACTTCGCAAGGAACTTGAAAATTTGCTCGCCAAGCTATCACAGTCCGAAGAGCAGACGATGTCTTCGATGGCACAAAGCCGCTCTGAGATTTTTGTGGCAAACAAAGCACTTTCGCAAGCTCGAGAAGAGCTCGAGCGCGTGCAAAAGTCGTATGACGAGTCAGTCAAAGTGAATGAAAAACAACGCATTGGCTTGGATATCTCAAACAAATCACTTGAGAAGGTTCGAGAAGAGCTTGGTGAACGTGAGGTTGAACTGAAGCTTGCGCTCAAGTTGGCTGAAGATCGCGATGCGGCGCGTGTTGAAGCCATCGCAGCTATGGAGAAGTCGCAGCTTGACCTTGAGAATGTTAAATTGGAACTTGAAAAGACTGAGTCGGAGCTCATCAACTTGGTTGAAGTCGTTGAGCAAGGTCAAGAGGAAACGCAAAGCTTCAAGGTGAAGATTACGCAAATTCAGCAAGATCTCGCTGCAACGGAAGGGAGATTAAAAGAATCATTGAAGCATACCGATCAGTTCCAGGCTGAGCGAGATGTTGCAAATGAAGCCCTGGCTGAAGTGCGTAATGAACTCGCCGAAGTGCAAGCCCAAGGACAACTTCGTGAAGCGCGTCTACTTCAATTGCAGCTTGAATTCGATACTTTGACGGATGATTTCGAAGAAAAGTCCAATGAGTTAGAGCTCACCGAGGCTTACTTGCAAAAGTCCGTCGCTGCGGTTGAGAAGTATCGCATTGAGAGAGATGGAGCTGCGCGAGCGATGGATCTCATGAGCGACGAGCTCAGCGCGACTCAATCCAAACTCGAAGCAGCGTCATCGCAGTTAGCTGAAATCTACGAAGAAGTCACGGAGTATAGACAGCAAGAGGAGATGGAGAATGAAGAGTTGCTGCAGAATCGCGCGAGTTTGGACGCAGTTATTGAGAAGTTTAAGACTCTACGAGACGTGCATGAAGAAACGTTGGAGAAATTGGAGTATGAAATCAGCGAACGACAGCGTGAGAAAGATGAGTACGAACTGTTCATGGCAAATTACAAGGGTGAGTATGAACAACACATGCGTTTGTTGAAGAAGGCGGCGTCTACGAAGTCGGATGCTACTGCTCTTGCGAGCGAACTGTACAGCATATTAACGGAGACAGAACGAGCGATTGCTGACGCGCAGCTCGCCGGAAACGAAGCGGAAACGCGCACTGCGGCACAATACTCACAGAAAATTGTCCCTGTCGCGTCGCAAGCCGCGTTTGAAGCGTTATTACGCGTGAAAACCACGCTTGATTCATTGAGGGAATCTCTCGTCGAGACCGCGTCTGGTAAATCCGAATCCATCGAAGAAGATATCGCGCGCATCAATCTCCAGATTCGCATCTTGGTCTTCGAAACCCTCATGGAGCTCGTCACCCAACGCAGCCGTGTGGGCGCATTCAAAGGCCAAGCTGCTGCACGATTGGTCCCGCAACGCCCGGCGAGCAGTCAACGTTCAGAACGCGATCCCGTCGAAACCTCTGAAGTCACCAAAATCCGCTCACTCAAGGATTTCAAACCAAACATCAACATCGGACTCAAGTTATTTTAATTTGTATTACCGGTATGTGTTAATTATGTTATTTGAATACACACGTCTTGTACCATGACACGCATCATCGCATCGTTGTCTGCATCCATATCATTCACACCGTATGAGCAAACAGTATGAAATTACACTCACCTGGGAAAAAAGGCGGCGGCGGCGGCAGAAACCGTCACACGCGCGCGCACTCTCCGCGTCGCCGTCGTCGTCCACCGAGCGAGTAGCGCGCGAAACAACCGCACGCTAACGCTTTCATCCAACCAACGCGCACACCACCGCCACCATGCCCAAGTCCAAGCGCGAACGCGTGGTCGCGCTCACGCAAACCAAAAAGAAGGACCGCGAATGGAAGTCGAGCATGATTGACCGCGTGCGCGACGCCGTCGATGCGCGGTCGGCATCGTACGTGTTCAGATATGAAAACATGCGTAATGGAACGTTTAAAGAGTTACGGTCGTCGATTGAGGCGAGCACGACGTTTTTTATTGGAAGTAACAAGGTGTTGAAGGTTGCGCTGGGGCGGGACGAGAGCGACGAGCACAAGGAAGGTTTGCACCAGCTATCGAGACGCGTGAGAGGTGATTGTGGGGTATTGTTTACGGACTTAACGAAAGAAGATATTGAGGAGGTGTTTGCAAAGTATGAAGTGAGTGATTATGCGAGAACTGGTTCGGTGGCTCCGAAGACAGTGGTAGTTCCAGCGGGACCAGTGCGTGGGCCGTCGGGATCGTTAATGGAACATACGTTGGAACCGACGTTGAGAAAGAATGGGATGCCTACGAAACTCAATCGGGGTGTTATTGAGCTTGTGGCTGATCACGTGTTGTGTAAAGAAGGCGAACACATCTCACCGCAAGGTGCGATTTTGTTGCGCTTTTTCGGACACGAGTTGGCGACATTCAAGTGCACTTTGACGTGCCGTTGGCAAGACGGGGAGTTTGAATCCTTCGTGGATGAACAATTATCAGATGACGAAGACGAAGATGATCGCTTCGCGCATGATGGCATTTCGGATTCTATGATGTTGCCGCCGGGGAAATAAAACGACAACGTAGCTGCTAAAACAAATTCTAATTCTAGACGGAAACATACTTTTTCACAATGCCTCGGAACCAATCCAACGTAAACTCCAAATGATGCGCGTCGGGCACTAGAATAAACTCAAGACGCCCATCGGCGTCGAGCGCATCAAGTCCCAAACTCGCGTAAATACTCTCATTTTGGTCGTAAGGTACAATGGTTTGATTTACCGAGCCACCGATGACGTGCGAACCGAACCACGAACTCTCTTTTGGAAACACCATGTCGTCATTTTCAAACATGATGCACACAAACTTTTCAAGACTCATCAGGGCATTTCTATATTCTACATTTTCATTTGCTTGCCCTTCGTTGTTGATTTCAGGTAAGAAAATGTTCGTCTCCAGGTAGCGTTGATAGCTCGCGTGAGTTCTAGTGTCACGAAAATATTGCGCCTGCACGACATTCCATCGCGCCCAGGCACTCGCACTCGCCGAACTCGCCGCTCGATTCAACCATCTACACGCAATTGTGGGAGCATCACCGTCGCCATCATCTCCACACCCAGGAACCGACTCCACGCCCATGTGCTGCGCACCAAACGTCACCAGCGTTTTCGCGCGGACCCGCGACCCGCACCTCTCCACCACTGCGCGCATAAACTGCCCCCCTTGCGAAAATCCATATCCGTGGTATCCTTGGGCGTGCCTCACCGCGCCATCAGCCGCGAGCAACGCGCACACCGCGTCAACCTGGTCGTTCACGCGTCCCACGTAGCCCGCCCAGCGGTCCCGCGACGCGCTCGACCCAAACGTCAACGACTTCACACACGCGTTCTCCTCCCCGAGCGCATCGAGTGCGGCGCGCTGTAAGACGCCCATGGAATTTCTATCCGCGCCGTAGTCACCCATGCCGTGCCAGAACACCACAACGTGCGCGGGCGCGTCGCAATTTCCAACATCCACGCTCGATGCGACAACCGGACCGGCGTCGCTCCAACGCGCGAAACCGCGCGCATCGACGGTCGTCGCGCGCCACGCGAGCGCGATGGTCATCACAGCGCACGTCGCGCGAGCGATGGCGCGACGCGCGTGCATGATGGCGTCCGTCGTCGCGCGATAATCAATGGCGCGACTCGCAGTCAACGACCGCCGATGCGGCGTCACAACGCGCGCTGCTCGGTGACGGCGACGGAGACCGCGCATGGGGTGCGCATCGAGCGCACCGCGCGTGGACATCGCGCGCGATGATGCGCGCGACGTGGATGTCAGCGCCGACGCGTGCGCGACGATGGGCGCAAACGTACAAGATGAGCTGCGGGTGATTGATGGTGATGCGGATGGAGCTCAATCGTCGTCCGACACGCGCGTCGACGTCGATGATGACGACGATGACGATGATGATGGTTGTGAAACCTACGCCGAGGTGTGGACGCCGAATGCGCGAGAGGCGGCGCCGGAGCTGACGGAGGTGTCGGTGAGCGACGACGAGGCTTTTGAACCGACGCCGCGGTCTAGGCTCACGGTGACGCCTTTGTCGACGACAAGAAGTATCGGCAGTCGCGGAGGTCATGAAAGTAATACTTTAGTAGGATGTTTGCCGAGCTCATCAGAAGATGATGCGTTACACGCGCGCCTTAGAGCGATGGAGCGCGCGGTGGATGTTTTGGGCGACCGTGCGCGCGACGCAGACTTGTGTGAGATTGCGTATCACGAGATGCGAGAGACGTACGATGCGCTACGGCGAGATGCGAGAGCTTTTTGTGCTGAGTGCGCACTCGAAGCCGAAGCGGCGATCGGTGCGGCTCAAAGGGCAGTGAAAGATGCGCGCCGCGCGCTGAAGCAGCAAGCGATGCAATTTGACGGCCTAGTCGACGATATGGAACGCAATTTTCGTCACAATGTGGCGACAGCGACGTTGAAGTCAAAATCTGAAGCCGCTCGGGCGAAATTACGCGCGAGTGAGGCTTTGGAGGAATGTGAAAAGTATAGACATGAGGTTTTGCGATTGCAAGATGAACTTCAACGCGCGAGCGACGCGCTCGCCATTTCGAGCGCGACGGTTGAAAGTCATGCACCTTCTTCGACGTCGAAGAATGCGATCGTTCAGTTGCGCTGGAGACTCCTCGCCTCGCTTGCGTTACGTCGAAGCGAGCGTGAGTGTGTGCTCGACGCTGAAGATTGTCTACAGGCGTTTGCCGAGCAGGAGCTTCAATTAGAGCTCGCGAAGAGAGACCAACGAAGCGCAACCTTGGCGCTCGCAGAAATGAACTCGATGCTTATAGAAAGTCGCGATGAAGTGTACGACCTGAAAGCCGCTAAGCAGCGCGTATAAATAGCACTAAACATTGTAACAACATCAAACAGGACATTCCTCGAGCGCGTGAGGTGCTATTACAAGCTCGGGCTGGGTATTAAATTACCAACGTTGGTATTAAATTCGCGCGTTCGAGCGAACAGGTGAAAACGGCTCTGTGAGCCTGCGGTCCGAGTAGAATGTTCGATGTTCGTTCAGAACATTCATCGATTCAGTGGCAATACGATTGACTCTTTCGCGAAGTGCATCCCCACGAGCAGCGAGATCGAACTGTCCGGACAGACTTTCGCGGACGTTTTCCAGTGATCCGTCGTCGTCCTGTGCGGTTTCGTACATGTTCACTTCGCTCATGATTTTTGCGTAGCTTCGATCGTACGAATCCGGCTCGACGACAATTGGCCGAATAGTTATTGGCGATCCCGTTGGTGTGGAGTATCTTGATGAATACGGACTTCTTTGCGCGGCGTGCGACAACGTCGTCGTCTCGTAATGAGACCCATGCTGAAGCGCTCGAATATTTTCTTCGTAGCTCTTGTCAAAATCCCACCCAGTTACTCGAGATTCGATTGGCACGACGCGTAAATGAACCACACTATCATCAGTTGGAGATTTTGTGTTCAATTTCCATTCGTTGAACACGCTTCTAATGACGCGCTTTTGCACATGCGCCGCTCGGAGACGGCGATACTTGATTACGTCCACACACTGTAACCATGATCGCAACACCTTGCGCCTTATTCTATTCGCCAAGATATCATGCATCTTATTAACCATGCGCAACCGGTGCGCTGAAATACGGCGCACGTATGCCGCCCATGCCGAGCACATTGGATTCCGGTACAACTTTATATTTCTCGCGACGCCCCAACGAATGGCGACATTAACTCTGACCATGTCTGACACGGATGCATGCGTGACGTGCAACGGCGCGATGGCGCGTTCCATGTTATCAAGGCGCCGCTGCGTAACTCTGAAAGATGACATCTGTCGCACATACGATGACCAACTCAGCAGACACTTTGTGAGTTGTCTCCGACGCATGCGTTGTAAACTCTTTGAGATGAGCTCTCGCTGCCGCTTAAACTTTATGACTTGCCCTGACCATCCATTGAATGCTCGTGTGATACACCTATTCTGCATACGAGATACGCAAACGTGAGCGACATTTATGAGACGACGCTCACGCGCACGTTCTTCACGTCCATCCTGAACAAAAGTTTTCCAAGCGTTGAACGTACGAACACTTTCACGGTAACGCAAGCGCTTTATAAACTTAGCCACGATGACTCTGGATCTAAACTGTTCCTGTGCGCCTTCGAACCAAGCTGTAAACGCACGAGATAACAGTCGATGACGCATACGTTGGATGACGTTCTGCGCGCGCATGATTGCGAGCCTGCGGTCTTCGGCAAATTGCGCCCAACGCGCAAACGCGCGAGCGATAGAGCGTGATTTAATTCTCGCGCACACGCGCATAGCCTTGGCCTCCCGTACCTTGGACATTTTCGCATCGACTGCATTTTCTCGCCATTGCACGAAATAATACCCGAGCGTTCGCTGTGTCGCGTTCCCCATGAGTTGTAAAAGTTTATTTGATCGAAGTTTCTCCTGGAGTAGCTTCTCAGCTTGTACAGCCTTTGTTTCACGAGCGACGGAAGCCCACAGTTCGAAACACCCACGCAAAGAACGATCGCGAGCACGTTCTAAGCAACGACCGATGATGGCTCTGTAACGTTTTTGCATTTGTACGCTGTGGTACCATGCGTTGAAAGACTTGAACATTACCCTCTGAATCAAACGCGTGAGCGCGAGATCCATAAGCAGGACTTCGCGGCGCTGATCCCCCGCCGCTCGTTTCCATTGGGCAAATAATCTGCTCAGCGTGATGTTTTGCGCTTTTGCAATTACCTTGGACACGATTGCTCGCTCGCGCTGCGCCGTAGATACCGCGAGTACCCAGTCAGAGAATGCACAATATAAACGCTTTGATGATATACGCATCACCGCACGGTTCAACAACTTCCGCTGTCTCTGTTTCACGTACGTGCGATTGAGCCATCCAGAGAAAGCGTACGAAAGTTTGCAGTGGGATATTTTCCCGACTGCCCGCTGTATGATGACGCGATACCGCTTCGAATCCTCGGTTGCCTCAACCCATTTGTCAAATGCGAGACGAGTGTGGTTTTGACGCATTTTCTGCGCCGCACGCAACAAGAGCTTGCGCTGTTGAACCAACGTCGTGGTAGCCTCCTTCCATCGCATGAAAGCTTTTGTTTGCTCACGCATTTCAATTGACGCGATGATTTTGTTTGCCGTTTTTCGCTGTTGACGGCAGCGTACAGCGTGTTCTCGCCACCGTGAAAACGCACGAGTCAACCGTTCTCGGGCAATACCTCTCGATTGCAAAGCCACGATGCTTTCAATCTTCTGTAACCGAATCCTAGTCTCTATAATATCTTCTACTGTGACACGCCACGCGTTGAATGCCTGCGATAGCAAACGGTTTGTGGCTCGGCTCAAGGCGCCACGCATGAGTTCACGTTGACGCTTATTTTCCTGCACCTTGTCGTACCATGACTCAAAGGCGGCAAACTGCAATCGTGCAGTAAGACGATTTACCGCCCAAGTTAACTTTAAGCGTTGATTGTTCTTCTTGAGGGCAAACTCGCGCCATTCCGAGTACACAAAACGCAATAAACGTCGGGTGCGAATGGAATCAAAGATTTCACGCTTTTGATCCAGCATCGCATCCCTTATTTCCTCATTCATTCTTTCATTACGCGTGTTCCTAGCGAGCGATGCCCATCCCCAGAATGCCAAAGCAAGCGCAGCTCGTGAAGACTGAAGGCGCATTCGTTCTGCCATTTTGTATGCATGCTCGCGCACATTCTTCATGTTCTCAACTTCACCTCGCCATTCGGAGAAAGCTTTTTGAAACATGCGTCGGTCATGTCGACGACGCGCCTTAGCAATCGTTAAATCATTCACTGATTTCTCATGCGTAATAAATTCTTGCCAAATGTGGAATGCGCGATATAGTTTTAGCGACTTGCGACGATAGATGTGTCTCGTCACAAGTTTGCGCAAACGTTTATTTTCCCGAGCAACCGTAACCCAACTCATAAAGAATTTACGTTGCGTCGAAACTAAAAGCCAAGATATCGCCTTTTGCCCATTCGTCATTTGTACGCGGTGCTCCTCTGTCCTCGCACGCCACTGCTCGAATGCCTTGAACACAATTCTCGAAGTCAAACGCGTCAAACACTGTAACGCCCGCTTGTCGTTCAATCGCACCCGAACGGTTTCGTCTCGCCAGGCGTAAAACGCAGAATAGAGCTTGTTGTTCGTCAACTCCAACAACATACGCTCAGCACGTTTTCTGCGAACACGTTCTTGCTTAGCGGTATCAACTTCGCGCCTCCATGCATCTAGTATAAAAATCTTCATGTGCCATTTTGACTTGGCAAGGCAACGCAGCACCGCAAGTCGACACCACTTGTCTCGCACCAATTTGTTTTTCCAAGCACCAAAGTACGAACGGGTGAGTTTGTTTTTTATCGTTGTGTAACGACTATCAGCTTTAATCGCCAAGAGCTTCTTACGCTCTAATTGATCGCGCCAAGCTTCAAAACAAAGACGCGACGTGAGCACCTCGCGACGCAAAAACATATTCGCTGCGCGCTTCACCATCACCTTCCTCGCCGCCATCTTCGTCGCTTGTGTGCGCCATGCATTGAACACATCCAACATAATTCTTCTATCTACCGTCTTTGCCGCTATCACCCCGCATGCGCCACGAAGCTTCTCAATTTTGTCTGCATTCGACGCTCTCGTGTGTGTAAACATCGCGACTACGTTGTGCATCGCGCGCACGCCGCTTTCAATCGGCTTCGGCGCAGCTTCCACACCGTGCAAAGTCACCGCCGTCGCGCGCGACAACGATTCATCGTCGCTCGGCGGTGATAACACTTCAACGTACACCACCCACGACCCTTGATGTCGACGATTCACAAACTCCACAGCTCCGCCTTCGAGCGCACGCCACGTAAACTGCTCGTTCACCCCAAACCTCGACGAAAAACACACCAATTTCGGCGTCTTACGCTGCCGCCGTTGCACCATCAACCCACTCGAGACGTGCTCAAACCCAACATAGCCCTCAACGCCATCGTTCACGTGTATACGAAACCTTACGTCCTCATCTGAGACGTTGGCGTCGCTCGTCGACGTCGTCTCGAGCCAGCGTTTCACTACGCCATCATCAACGTCTTCATGCGCGCGCGCTCTCTCGCGACACACATAGAGCGCGAAACTCGACGCACAGCGTATACGTACGTGTGTTCCGTGCGCCAAAGCGCGCTCGACGCCCATACCGCGAAATGTACGACGGCGTAAAGGGTGTCGTGGACGACCGTTATGCGTTCGTTTCAGACCGTTCCCCTGCGCTTGCGTGCGCGCAGGCGACGACGACGGCGGTGATCACGCCGCCTCGCGCGCGGGTGCGGTGTGCGTGTGCGTGTTCTAGCGCTTGGGCATCGCGCGCGCGATATGCGGGCGGTGTCGCACGCGGTGTGATGTGGAGCTTGTTGTGTGCCTGTCGCTCGAGGCTTCGCGGCTCGAGCGCGTTCGTTCTACTCTAACAATCTATGTGCTATCTCTATGACCTCTCTCGTGTCTCTCACCACGCTGGCGAAGAAAACAAATAATTTATATATGATTACCGTCGTTGATGCGCAAGTCGAAGGAGCGCATGGCGGCGACGAAATGCTCTGGAGGTGACGCGACGAGCGTCGTCAACGCGCCCGTTTCTGGATGCATGAATCGAAGCGAGCGAGCGTGAAGATGTAAAGGAATCCCACGCGCGTTGGATGTGCGGCGCATGGCTCGGCCGAGGATGGATTCGTTGGATTCTTGTATATCCGGATCGTCGCGACGCTTTCGTGCGGCGTCTTCTATGGAGACGAGCTTGGATTTCCAAATTTTGTTCCTGTCGGACCACCCGTACTTGTAGTCGCCCAAGATTGGCGCGGCGAGCGCCTTGGATACGTGGACTCGGAGTTGGTGCTTGCGTCCAGTGATGGGGGTGAGCTCAAGTAATGTTGGACCGTGTTCATCGGCCGATGCGAGGACCTTGAACTTTGTCGTCGCGGCTTTAGATCCTATTTGTTCCTCTTCTCTAAAATTGGCGCGCGATGTTTCGCCAGCGCCGACAATTACTGAACCACCTCCAGCGGCGGCGTCGTATACACGCCAACCACCGACAAGTCGCACGAGTTCACGAGACGAATCTTCTTCGCTACTATCCGAGCCTTCGAGCAGCGGGGCATCGATCCAACCTTCGCATAACCCTCGCGGCGGATGCGTGCCCGAGAGTGCCCAGTACGTCTTTGTCAAACCTTCGTCCCCGATGTTCTGATCCCCCGAAGACAACTGCGCGCGTAGAATTTCTGTGAAATCAGTTTTACTTTTCCTTCGAAATAGTGCATTGAGCTTGTTCGCCGCGAATGCGGTGCGCGCGAGAACTAAGACGCCCGAAGTATCGCGGTCCAATCTGTGCACCAGACGCGGCGCTTCGGCTGCGTCAAACTTTAACGCCCCGCGTAAATCGTACACGCTCACATCGACTCCTTGCCCAGGCATTGTGGCCAATCCTGGCGGCTTATTAATCGCCAGCACGTGCTCATCCTTGTAAATCACACATTTCTGGATAGCCTCCGAGAACGCCACATTCGACGACGCTTCCGCCGCGGCGTCCTCGAGCTCACCTTCTTCCCGAAACGTTGCCCAATACCACCCCTTTGTGCTTCGATCATCTGGCACCGCTAAAAACTCCCCAGGCTCTAATACTCGACTCTTTGCCGCACGCTTCAAATTCCTCGCCGGTTCGTACGCCTCAAAACTCCCCAAACCGCGTCGAACTTGTCTGTCCCGAAACAGCTTATGCGCCGCAGCGCCCGCACGTTCGCCCCGACGGTACGAATACACATCCCCACCGCTCGGTGCGTGTCGTAAGTACTTCCTCAGCCACTGCAGCGCGGTCACCGCGTCGTCGTCGGTGCGCCACGACGGCACGGGCGGCGTCACCACTTTGTACTCCAATCGACCGTTACCGCGTCCTCCATCAACGCCGACACCGCCGTCGTCGTCGTCGTCGCCGACGCCGCCAGCGCTCGATACGAAGCGTGCGAACCCACGCGTGCGGTCCAACGCGCGAACGCGCGCGAACGCCGCGCGGGCGGTGCGCAACATGCGCAAACACAACACCAACGCGCGTCACACTATGACGCCCGCGCCCGCGATTTGCGCGCGCGCGTCGTCATCGACCGCGATCTCGCGCGCGGCGGTGCATTACGGACGCACGTTCGATGCGAGTTTCGCCCCTGATCTCGCGGTTTGGGCGCCGGGCGCGATCGAGGCGGGCGCTGAAGGCGACGAGGTGGATGTGTTGGTGACGTGCGGCGAGGATTCGCGCGCGCGAGTGATGCGGTGCGATTCGCGGGGAGTGACGGACGTTGGCACGTGTCGAGGACATGATGGGGAGGTTTTACGCGTCGCGTTCGGTGCGCGCGACGGTGCGTTTGCGACGGCGAGCGCGGATGGGTCGTGTAAGATGTGGAGGCTCGGGCGTGCGTCGGCAGAGTCTACGACGAGCGGTGATGTCGTCGTTGAATGCGTACAGACGTTAGATGAGCACCCGGGCGAAGTGTATGGGTGTTGTTTCATGGATGATGTCAAAATGGGCACGATTGCGACGTGTTCGGAGACTGAAGTGTATTGCATAGACGTGGAAACGAAGACTCGGTTGGGCGCGTCCAAACGCGAGGAGAGCGATAAAGAAAATGTGGCGGCATCCACCCCAGATCGCTGGTCGCCCGGGTATTTGTTCTCTATGACGAGATCGCAAGAGTTGGGTGTTTTAGCGTGCGGGTGCTCGGATGGGGCGATTCGAGTGTATAGCGACGGAGCTCGCGGTGGCGGTTTCGGCGACGTCGTCGCCGTGGCCACGCCACATCCAAACGCCATCGTTGGGACAACCATGTTCATTGATGATGGGCGCGTGCTCGCGTCTGTGGGACTAGATGGTACGATTGCTTTGACTGACACGCGAACGTGGGGAATGTTTCGGCGAATATCGTCGGGAACGCCGCTCATGAGCGCGTGCGGTATCGGCGGCGGTTGGCTCGGAATGGTTGGGAGCGCGGGCGTCGTGCGCGCCATCGATGCTGTGTACGACGAGGCGTCTCCCGCGTGTGTGTTCATACCACCCGTCGATCCGCTTGTGCCTTTGTTTTGCGTAGCGGCGAACGCGAGAGGCACGCGATTGGCGTGTGCGGGCGCGGGAGTTCCTGTGGCGACTCCGGCGCTCGCTGCTGCTTTCGGCGTGAAACGCCCAGACCCGAGTCGCCTCGATGTATGGACAGTCAGTCGTGATGAGTGATGTGATTTCTTGGACTTAAAAACGTAGTTGCTAGTATGCATAGTTTTTAATATAGCTATGTCTATGTGCTAATCGAAAAGGTCTTTGCTGCGCTTGATGCTCGGCCCCGCCTTGGTCGTCGTCTTGGTTGAAAACAAGCCGTCGTCGCTGTCGCTATCTGAATCAAATAACAGCCCTTGCGATGTCGTCCTCGAGGGTACATGCACCGGCTCACTCACCGACATCGCTGCGATTGACGTAGTCGCGACATCGACGTCCGTCTGTGATGGATTCGAAAGCTTTGGGGCTTCCTTTTTCATCGCGCTCAGCGGATCGGCAATCAAAGGACCGGCAAATAAATCGCCGTTCGACGCTTTTTTCGACATGCCAAACAAGTCACCCCCGTTGTCAGAGTCGGAATCGGAGTCGAAAAGCCCTTTGGGCTTGTTCACCACTGCTGCAGGCTTCGCAGGGGCGACGGAAGGTGCAGACATTACTGGTGCCGCGTTTTGCTCGCCACTGACGCCGCTGAATAAATCACCGCCACTGCTCGATGGTCTGCGGATATCGTCATCAAACAAACCACTAGCAGAAGGAGCTCCCCGAACATCGTCACCAAAAATATCATCGTAAGACAGGGCATAAGACGGTGCAGACTTTCTGGCTGACTTTAAAAGCGTCGTCGTCGCCTTGGTGACGGCGGCGAACAAATCTCCACCACCTCCTCTACCGTCATCACCATCGTATCCATCGTCATCTAAGCCAACGCCACCACCGTCATTATAATTATCCAAATCCGCTAGATTATCTTCCATATCCGAATACTCACCCTCGCTCGATGTCGAGCTCACGGACTCGCTCGATATGTCGCTCTCGAGCGAGTCGCTCGAGTCGTCGCTCACTTCGCTCGAATCATCGTCATCGCTTGAAATGTACGGCCCCCAACGTTCGGGATTCGGATTTGATGCTAGGTATGGATCTAATCCGCACGATTCATCGTGATAATATGCTGTCGTCCCAATCACCGACGGAAGCGGTCGCCAATATTTATTCCCCGTCAACGCCAAACCGCCGTCGCGCGTCTCCGCCCATCGTCCCCGAATAGCATCCACCGCCTGCCTAGCCGTCGCAATATAATTAGCTTTTGCTCCTTCGCCTTGCACGCGCGAAGTTGCGGAATCTTCGTCGCCGCTATCGCCACCGCCTCGCGACGCAGCTTTGTCCTCAACCGTTTCCACGCGTTTTTCTAAAAACTGCGCGTTACTCAACACCCTGTACCCGTTCGTCACGCTCGCCATGCCCTCGCTGATACGTTCTGATTCAATACACGCGTCATCCACGCGCTTTATGGCATCCGTACAACGATCTAGAGTTTTCGCGCTCAAACCGCGGAGCGCTCGAATGAGCTGTTGAACGCGATACACAAACACAATGTTAGCATCCGCACCACCGAACGATGTGTGCGCGCTGCGACATGACGACGACGACGACGACGACGACGACGACGCAAATAATACACTCTATATTTACACCCGTGCGCGATCATCACGCCGCCTCGTCGCGCGACGCGAAACACAAAAGCAAACATTCATTATCATGGCGCAACCGTTCATTCGTTAATTCCATTCGCACGCTTACCTCGCGATCGTCTCCCAATTTCCACCCATCGACGCGCGCACGCAAGCGATCTAACGCCTCGCACGCCGCGTCGTCGCGACCTTCGCCGCCCGCGCGCGCGGCTGCGGTCGTCATCGCCGTCGCGATGTGACGCGTTGTGCATCCTGGCGTCAGTCTCGCGCACGGCGCGCTCGCGCGGCGCGATGTCCACCGCGGCGTGCTGCGACGGCGGCGGCGACGCGAGCGGCGGCACGATGTCGAGCGATGCGACCGCACTCGACGCGCAGTCGCTCGTGCACGCCGCGTACGAGGCGGTGGCGCAAAAATCAGCGTCGTGCTGCGTGACATCGGTGAGCAACCGCGCATCGATCGGGTACGACGATGCCGACCGCGCGTACGTGGGTGATGCGGATTTAGGCGTCGGGTGCGGTACGCCCGTGAGGTTTGCGCGCTTGATGCGCGGCGAATGCGTGGTGGATTTGGGATGCGGCGCTGGGGTGGATGTGTTCTTGGCGTCTCGGGCAGTGGGCACCGACGGAGGTCGCGTCGTCGGCGTGGATATGACGAATGATATGTTGAAACAAGCGCGATTGAAAGCGAAAGAATTAAACTTGCGCGTGCCTGAAGATGTGGACTTTAAACTTGGCACGCTCGATGCGTTGCCGGTGGACAGCGCGAGCATAGATGTGGTGTTGAGCAATTGCGTGATAAACTTGTGCGACGATAAACGAGCGGCGTTTAAAGAGGCGTATCGAGTGCTCAAGCCTAATGGGCGAATCGCCATCGCGGATGTGGTGAATCGAGGTAAAGCGCTCCCAAAGTGCATGCAAACCGCGGAGGCTTTAGTCTGCTGAGTATCGGGCGCGCACGAGGTTGACATCTTGCAGGACATGTTGCAAGACATCGGCTTCGTGGACGTGAACATTCGCATCAAGGAAGAATCGCGCGAGTACATCTCACAGTGGATGCCAAACGCCGAAGAATACGTTGTAGCGGCGGAAGTTACGGCGAGAAAGCCTGGGACCTGGACGTATGCGCTTTCCAGCGCTTTGTCCCGAGCGGGTAAGTTGGCGTACGCCGCGTGGTTGGCGCAAGCCAAACATCACGCCGCACACTGCGATGCGGATGCGAGCGAAGAACCCGAATGTTGCACTGCAAGCGTTGTTTCTTGCAAGCCCAAACCGAGCAAGAGCTGCTGAAACTAAACAACCTCGTGAACATGTTTGATTAGAAAACGACGAGGTTGAACGAGACGCGCGCACCCCGCGATGGAAAAGCTCTAGGTGACGAACGTTGGCGAAAACGCGCAGTTTTTCGCGTGCCAAGCGTTTTGATATTTTTTCCAGTTCGCGAGTGGTGCTTTAGTCGCCGTGTCTTGATTGTACGATGTATTAAAGATAAATGTTGCACTGCCGCGCCGCGCGCTAGTTTGGTTTCACGACGTTGATGGGATCTCCCGCGAGATATCTAGCAATCGTCGTCGCGACTGAATCGATTAATCGCTGACGAGTCTCAAGACGCTTCCAGCCGATGTGCGGCGTCAAGTACACCTGCGGCATGGTGTAAAGTGGGGAATCCTCCTGGGGTGGTTCTCGCTCCTGGACGTCGAGCGCCGCGCCAGCGATAATGTTGTTTTGTAACGCGTGAATCAAATCGGATTCATTAATCACCGCCCCGCGCGCGGTGTTAATAATCCTCGCCGTTGGCTTCATCTTAGCCATCGCGCTGGCGTCAATCAACCCGCGCGTGTGCTCGTTCAACGGGCAATGAATCGAAACGAAATCCGACCGCGACAATAATTCATCCAAGCTCACGGCGTCCCACTCATCCGTCGTCGTCGCGCTGCGACTCCACACCAACACCTTCATCCCGAGTGCATTCGCCAACCGCGCCACTTGCTGCCCAATCGCCCCGGTCCCGCCCACTAATCCAATCACCTTTTGCTCCGTCTCGCACATCGAATACTTGGCCAGCCCCTCGAAACCGATAAAGTGCGACCGGTCCCCGCGACCCAGCGCCCGATGCTGCTCCACCAACCCAACGCTTAAACTCAACACAAACGTAATCACCAATTGCGCCACCGCTGAGCTGGAATACGTCGGCACGTTGCACACCGTGATCCCTCGAGCCGCCGCCTTTGCGACGTCAATATTGTTATATCCAGTGCCCGCTTCGCACACCAACTTCACCGAGCTCGGCAACCGCTCGACGTCCACGGGGACTTCCTTGGTGATGATGACGTCAAACCCTTTGGCGCGTTCGGCGATCGCGTCCGTGGACGGCGACGCGTCGTCGTAGTGCTTCAGCACCGCGTCGTCATCGCCTTGCACACGATGGGCCCCGCCGCTCGACGGTAACACCGGCGCGGCGCCCGCGCGCAGGGCATCGATGACGCCATCGAAGCACAGCGCGTTGTCAAAATTCAATCGGCGCGCGTTTACCACGCACGCGCGCGCCAGAGGTCGCCCCGCGCCCGGCGTCATGCGTCGTCGGCAGCGTCGCTGAATGTCGGCATTCCGTGTCGCACATGCACGCATAGAACGCCGCGCGCGCCACTCGCCACGCGGCGCTCATGCTCGCCGAACGCGCGTACTACGACGCACGCATCGCCGACGCGCGCTGGGGCGACGACGAAGGCGTCATACGCCGCGCGTTGGGCGATGACGTGTACGAGCGCCTGAGCGACCCGGTGCCGCTGCGCCGCGTTCGTCATCGCTCCGCGCGCGCGAGGCGTCGCGCTCGCGCGTCGAGCGATGCCGAACGCGAGTGCGACGCCGCAGCGAGCGAGGCGATCGCGCGCGCGGCGCAGGTGGGCGTGAAAGACCGCGATGTGGTTGATGCATTCGTGCACCTGGCGTTGGCGAAGATGTACTTTGCCGCGCGGGACGACTCGCGTTTAATGGATGACGATGACGACGTGCAAGCGCGCGTGCGTCAGTTTGAAGAGTGCCGGGAGCATTTGGGGATTGCGCACACGCGGGCGCATGCGCTCAGGCGCGCGAGCGTTGAAGCGGCGTGTTGGAAATTGTGGTCGCGGGTGTTCTTGAGAGTCGGCGGCGTCGACGCGCTCGACGCTGCGCTGCGCGCGGGCGACCGGTGCATCGAAGCGGGGTTACGTGTGATTGAACAGAGCGATGTACCAGATGAGAGTGATATTGTTGCTTTGGCCAGGGACTATTACGATGTCGCGCTGTCGCGTCGAGGATTGTTCTACGGCGGCGGAGACTTTTCTAAAGCATTCGGCGCGCGCGCGCTCGAAGACGCCGAGGCGATGTATTTTAATTTCGAGTGGCGGATGAAAAATCTTCCACACATCGGAGCGACGCCGTATTTGAAAGCAGCAAAAGATTTACTCGATAGAATCCGTTACGTCGGTGAAGATCAAGACACGTATCGAGAGTTCCGCGATCGCGCGACGACGACAGAGCTGTACACGGATGTGTGTTTGCACCTCGCCGACGTGATGGAAAATCACCAATCTAAAGAGGCTGCGTTCGCCATCGACCGCGATGACGACCCAGAGAGCCTGGAGAAAATGCAAACCACGTTATCGGTCGTCGCCCATGGCTATCGCATCATAGCAAACGACATCGCCCTCGATAAGCTCAAGGAGCGGTCAATTTTTGACGCCGAGTGCCCAATGTGCGCGCGGCGCGTCGGCGGCTTATCAATGGACGATGAACCCGTGACGTATTGCCACATCGAGTGTCCGCGGCGACATCAGATGCACACCGCGTGCTATAACTCTCTAGGCCGTATCATCAACGATGGCTACATGGCGAGAAAATATTCCCCCGACGAATTCCCCGACGAGGACGACGTCCATCGGGACGCCGCGCGCGACCCAAACGCCGCCGACGACTTTGCTGCCGCGCCCAGCTCGGCGTTCGGCGATCGCGCCAAACCGCCGCCTTTTTCAGACGTCTACTCGTATTGCATCGCGTGCTGCTGTCTCGACGACGCCAGTGACGACGACACCGAGAGCGAGAGCGACGAACCCACCCGCCAAAGATTTGCCTCGTACCGCGCCGCCGCCGCGGACGCCCGACGCGCCGCCATCATCGCGCGCCTCACCGCCAATCACGATGACTGACGACGCCCAGTGATTTTATTCAAATCACGTATATCCATCCACCACGCTAAACACATAGCCATTTAATAGCCACGTAGAAAACCGTACGAACGCGCGCGCGCTCGACATCCACCTCAGCGCATAAAGTCACCAAGTGGCTGACTCATCACGCACCGCACCGCTCCACGCGTGTGACGCCGCAGTGCGCGACGCGACGACGGTTCGCGCGACGCGACGCGCACGGCACATCGACCACCACAACACGCACCACACGCCAACGCCAACGCCTTCGTCTGACGGCGACGAGTGCGAAGGCCGAACGTCCCAGCGCATCGCCACGCGCCGCAGCAGGGCACGCGACGGCGCGACAGGGGTGATTAATTGTTTGGAATTGCGATTCGATTCGCGGCGACGGCGACGTGCGCGAGTGCGCGTGTTCGCGTGTGACGTGTGCAACGAAAAGTTTTGCTCGTTTCGGTGGCGCGTCGGACGTCGGACGTCGCCGATCGAGCGCGTCGAACGCCGTGGCACAGCCGCGCCAGGGAATCGCTTCGCGGGGTGAAAAAATCTCGAGAGGAGTTTTGCGCGAGAGGGGTTGACTGGGACGCATGGCGTCGTTGTTTTCGTCTCGCGACGACGGGCGTGGGGTCCCGAACGTCGATCGCGGGACACAGACGGGGAGTATGCATGTGAATGGTGCGCCGAATGATTTATCAGCGATGTTTGAACTCGCGGCTGGGTTGCCGTTTGGCGCAAAGGAGGCGCTCGGGGAGCACTTCAAGCTCGTCGCCGACGTGTGGCCAGTGGTGTTTGCGACGGTGGTTGGGGTGTGTTACGTCGCGTATCATCCACGGAGCGTGGCGCTTTTGCGGCATTTTAGAATGTCTATGATACAGAGCACGCAACCGTTCGCGCGGTGGACGTGGGTTGCCGTGAGCACGTTGGTTACGACGCGATCGTTGGTGCTTTGGTTGGCGTCGAGGAGCGTCGTGGTGCAGCGTATTGTTGAAATCACCGGAGTCGCGGTGGCGCTTGACGTGCAGCGCGGACGTCGACGACGGCGTGATGAAGATAAAAGTTCGAAGCGCTGTCATCAGGAAAAGTATGCCGAGTTGGGGAACGAGCCGACGACGTTTCCGAGCGGCGTGACGGATGTCGTGCAGCGAGAAGATTTCGAACGGTTCAAGGCGCGCGTCGCGTCGGTACCGAACGCGACGCCGAGAGAAGAGTCTGGAGAGTGGCAGGAGATGATGGATAAAGAAGAAACGTCGAGCGCGTGTCATTATACGGCATGGCGGCACATTTTGCCTTACGGTGGCACCGAGTATCTATCTAGAAGCGTCTTTCAAGGCGCGACCAAGGAGGAAATTTGTGACTTTTACAATTCGGATTCCACGCGAGACATTTGGGACAAACTTTTAAAGAAACAGTACGTCGTCGAGCGCGACGTGCGCACGGGTGCAGAAATTTGCTTTTGGGAGCGACAATTACCTGTGATTTCCAACCGCGATTACGTCTTTAGTCGACGTACGTGGAAGGATGGCGACTGCTACTACACCATTACAAGGGGCTTGAAACACCCCAAGCAAGGCGAGAATCCAAACGTTATCCGCGTCGACCCGTACTTTAGTGCGTGGCGCATGCGAACGATTCCAGGAGATACCCCTGGTACGACCGCCGCAGAGTGCGTTTTGTTACACTTTGAAGAGCAAAAAGTACAACAAGACGTCGCGCGCATGGCGGTGCGACACGGCATGTGGGGCGTGGTAAAAAACTTGTGCAAAGGCTTTCGCGATTTCCAAAACACTCGTCAAGAGGAAGAAGCCCTTCAAGACGCGGGTGGTGTCAAACGTAAGGATGTCAAGATTCGCGAATATGGCGCCCTTCCGCACGTGAAGAAGGTGATTGGGTTTGCATTTCCAGTCATTCTTGGCGTGTTGCTCGCGCAACAAGGCACGGGGAACATCTTTGACGTCTTTACGCACGTCAAACATGGAGTGGTTGTTTTACAACGGCGACGTCATGGTATGCGAGCGATTAGAGCTGTCAAAACTGCAGGAGTAGTCGCCGCTGCGGCGATTGCCGAGCGCGCAGTTGACGACTTGAACGCCGACGACGCCTCAACACATCAACGCCGCGACGAAGGCATCGACGTCGTGTGATGATTGATGATGATTTTAGCATAACATAGAAAATGCGCGTTGCTTTAAAATCTAGCTTAACATTGAATACATACGTACAGTACCATCAGTAACAAAACGACAACTGGTAACTCGACTACTACGTCTACAGCTATGTGTTGGCGGCTATCGCAGCCGTGGCGCGCCGCGACTCACCAACTCACCAACTCGCCCGCGGCGACAATCTACAAATATTCGCACTTCGACTCGACGATCGCCGCGAGTTCATCGAGTTCAGCGACAAGTGTCGCATCTTCACCCGCCGCGCGCGCGTCTCGACGCATCGCCTCGAGAACGTTCAAAAGTTTCGGCGCCGTGGTGAACACCACTTCGTTTTCTTCATCCCCGTCGACGTCGTCGCCGTCTTCAGGTGGTGTCAACGCATCATTCACCGCCGCCGCGCGCTCATCACCGCGAGGAATGGTTAATAAAACATCCACGATGCGCCGTTCGGGAGCGACGCGCATCAAACGCTCCATCTCACCGGCGCCGACCGAAACCCTCCCCGCAATCTCTGTGATTGCGTTTTTCCTCGACTCTTCATTCAACACGCCTTGCGCGAGCGCGTTTGACTCCCCAGTCGTGGCTAACGCCCTTGTAAGCTCGCTCCAGCGCGCGCGCAACTCATTCTCCTGCGCAAGCGTCAACCCAGTCGCCGTCGTCGAAGAAGAAGAAGAAGAAGACATTGGCGACATCAAAGACGTCTTTGACGTCGCATCCGACGCCGCATCCGACCCCCCAGCCCCGAGCGCGCCCGCCCCCGACGTCGCCAACCCTTTAGTAATCTCCTCCAACGTATACGACGCCATAGAAAACGCCGCGCCACACATCGCATCCAACGCCTCGGCTTCCGTCACCGCCCCTCGCGCCCGCAGCGCCTCCCCGCGCGCCTCGCACGCGCTGAAAAACGACAGCGTCAACGCCGTTCTCGACCCCCGCACGATCGACGCAAACTCCACGCTCGACGCGTCGTACGCCTCCCGCAGCGTCTTCAAAAGCATTTCAGCCTCCTCCGACGCGTCGTCGCGCGCGTAAGACGACGACGACGACGACGACGACGACGACGAAGACAACGCGTCATCACACGCACCGTCGTCACCCCTCGCCATCGCGCCGACGCGACGCCGCGCGCGCCACCCACCATCACCGCCGCCGGCGTCATCCATCGCCTCGTCCGCGCCTCGTCCGCGTCCTCGTCCTCGTCCGCGTCCGCTCGCGCCTCCGCGTCCGCGTGGACTCCAGACCCGCGTCGTCGTCGTCGTCGTCGTCACCACCCGCGGCGCACCCATCGCTCGTCGTCCTCCTCGCGCGTCGTCGTCGTCCTCCTCCTCCTCGCGCGTCGTCGTCGTCGTCGTCGCGGTGTGACGTTCGCGACATCCATGTGGACTCCCCCCATAGAGACGCACCAACGAACCCCATGATACGCATCACACGCATGGTATCGCGCCTAAACCCTCACCCATCGCCATACGATCCATCACGGTACGCCTACTATGCGTGCCCTACGCGTCGCGCACACGGCGCACATAGCGCGCACGGGGCTCCACTACGAGCGATGCCCCAGCGCGCGTGCACCGCACGACCGACGACGACGACGACGACGCATTCGACGACGAGGCGTGCGTCACTCGGCGAGCGCGCGTGGACGACGAGCGCGTGACGGAGAACGACGGAGGACGACGGGCGGAGGAGGACGACCTGTCGGCACGCGCGCGTCAGACGACGACGTCACGAGAGACGCGAGCCGGGACACCATGCGCGCCGCGACGACGCGGGACGATGGGTCGGTGCGCGCGAAGACGACGACGGGGACGACGACGACGACGACGACATCGGGTGATGCCGCGAAAGGGAGCGCGAATGGTATACATCAATTTGATGACGACAGCAGCGAAAACAGCGAAGGGGGCGAAGGGGATATCGTGCGGATGATGATGCGGGCGTCTCGCGCGCGCGCGATGGGGACGACAACCCCGAGCGAGGACGGGGCGAGCGTGGCGCACGTGAGCACGGCGACGCACGTGGCATCGATGAAGGATGTGATGTTTACGACGACGACGACGATGATGGCGACGACGACGGCGACGACGCAGAGTTCGAGGGCGTCGTCGCCGTTGGATGGGGCAATTCAGGGCGAAGGGCGCGCGGCGCGAGGGAAACCGCCGCCTCGACGGGTGAATTCAATCGCGAAGGGTCGACCTCGTGCGGCAACGTCGGATGCGTTGATGATGGAGCATCGTGGGTACGTGCATGGTGGGGTGCATCATCATAATCAGCATAATCATAACGCGGTTCTTCAGGGTACTGGGCATGGGCGAGGCGGGCCGACGACGTCGCCGTCAAAGGCGGCGCGCGGGGAGGACGCAACCGCGTGGGTGATGAATGGTGGATTTGATTTCGGTCGCGGTATGACGCGCGCTGAGTCGAGCGTGGATGTGAATGTGATGATGACATCGTCGTCGGAGAGCGATGAAACGAACGCGGAACAAGGCGATGGCGCGTCTTTGGACGCGCCTCTGGCGTTCAAGGAGACGGCGCGCGCGGCGTACTTGCGCACGACGGCGTCGGCGGTTGAGCTGAGAGATTTGGTTGGCGTGAAAACGCCTCCGCAGTTGAGCCATATTGGTGGACAAGAGCGTGCAAAGCAACGCGAAAAGCCGCAAACACGCGAGGAGCAACGGGGGAATTTAGGGAGCGAATTCGTCGAAGCCGAATACGCCGAGGGCACGCCTGATTGGAAATTCATGTCTCAAACGACGTGTTTTAAGGATTTCGTGATTTTGCGCGAGCTCGGTCGGGGGCTGTGCGGCACCGTGTACTTGGCCAAGTATCGCGCCACCGATCAACTCGTGGCGTTTAAGGTTATGCGTAAACAAAAGCTCATCGACGTCGGGGAGATTCGACACGCCGTGCGCGAGCGCGAAATTCACGCCCGCGTCAATCAAGGTCCATTCATCGACAAGCTTTTACACGCCTATCAAGATCGTTGGGCGTTGTATTTAGTGCTCGAATACGCTCCTTGTGGGGACTTGTTCCAGGCGATGAATTACCACGGATTGCCGTCGTTGCACGACGCCAAGGTGTACACCACGCAGTGCGCGTTGGCCATTGAATACATTCATCAGTGCGGATACGTCTATCGCGACTTGAAGCCAGAGAATATTTTGTTGGACACCAATGGATGCGTACGTCTGGCTGATTTCGGTATGGCTAAGCGATTGGATACCGCAGACGAACGCGCGTACACGATTTGCGGTACGGCGCAGTACATGTCGCCCGAAGTATTGACCCATCGCGGATGTCGGTTTGAAGCCGATTTGTGGGCGCTCGGTATTTTGATTTATGAGCTGTGCAGCGGTGGCACGCCGTTTGGCGCTGACAAGGGCACGCGTCAAGAACTCTACCGCAAGTTGATGAATCATCAAAATGCCACGATGACATTCCCAACCTGGTTCGATCAAGACACGTGCTCCATCGTCAAGGCGTTGCTTCACGAAAACGAGCGCGCGCGGTTGGGCGCAAACGGCGCGTTCACCGACGTTTACGCCCATCCATGGTTCGCGCCAACATCTCAAGTCGAAGTGCTCAAAGGTTTAACCCTTCCTCGATTACAACCACGTCGACGTAACATCGTGTACGACATGAAACTTCGAGAATCCATCGCCTCGGGCGACATTCCTTGGGAGTGCGGGTCGCTCGTCACCGACCTCGAGCATCTCACCTTGTATCAATCTTTTGGGGCGTGATTCAACACCCATCGCGCGTCTCACGGACGCCGCGCGGTGCGCGCGTGCGCGTCATCCCTCACATCATTCTTTCAAATCATTTTTTTTCTTGTACAGTACGAGTACTCCTACAGTAGTATATTTTGCAATTCAATCCTCATTCTTTTTCACCGACGCTCGTCTCGTCTCGCGGTTGCCCTAGGGGTATTTAGTGCGAAGTGCATTTGAATGCACCGATGGGCGTCGCCCATCGTATCATCCACAGTGCGCGTCGTGCGAGCACACGACTGCGAGCGTATAGGCGCGAGGACACACGAACAACACACACGTCATGCACGTCGATAACCTCGAGGTCGCCATCAACGCGCACTTGCCGGACATTCTGCGCCGGGCAGATTTGGAAAAATCAACGGTGAAGACGTTGCAAAAGGAGCTGGAATCTAAGCTGTTGATGTCGTTGGACACGAAGAAGAATTACATACGAGACCAGGTACGTGGAGATGGGTGCGGGGCGTGCGTGCGTGGGGTGAGACGGTGAGGAACGCGCGGAGGAGCCGAGCGCGGCGCCGCGCGAGGCAGAGACGACGACGACGACGACGACGACATAACGACTAGCGCGTGCGATGCAACACTACTGACGATGAACTTTGATGTGTGCGTGTGTGTGTGTTTGCGTCTTCGTAGATTGAGATATACTTGAAGCACGGCGCGAGACACGCATTCGCCGACTCGGGCGAGGCGCCCGAGCAACACGGCGGTGCAGGGAAACGAGGGAAGGCGCCGCGGAAGCGGACCGTGGAAAAGAAGAAGAAGAGTGGACGCGGTAAGACGAAGGAGGTGCAGGATCCAACGAAGCCGAAAGGGCCGAAAGGGCCGTACATGTGTTTCGTGGGCGTTCGTCGACCACGACTTAAACAGGAGAAGCCGACGTTGTCGTTTCCGGATATCTCTCGTCAACTTGGTCTAGAATGGAGGAGTATGAACGCAGAGACAAAAGCTAAATATGTGAAAATGTCAGAAAAAGATAAGACGCGTTATAAGAATGAACTGGAAAAGTATGTTCCTCTGAACGACCATGAAATGGAGAAGCTTCGAGAGAAACAACGCGAGCGCAAGGCGGCGGGAGGTTTGCAAGTGATGTACAAGTGCTCACCAGAGTTGGCAGCGTTCTTTAATGATGGCACGGTTCAAATCAATCGAAAAGAATTAACGACTCGAATTTGGGCTTATTTCAAAGAGAAAGGGTTATTGGATGATAGCAACAGACGATACGTCTTTGCGGATGCAAAACTCGCTGCGTTTCTCGGCATGCAGGCGGGTGATAGATTCTTAGCGTTTACCATTCAGCGATTTTTGAAGCCTCACCTTCATCCGCTCTGAATGTTTGAATTGCTTTAGTTGTCATCGTTGCTCATAGTGGTGTGCTAGCTCGGTCACCACGTGACGCACATTGTTTGTAGTAGACAGTTTTTACGCGCACGCGCGTTTTGATTTCCCAAGAGCTCAGTAACATTTCTACCGCACTTTTCGACCCTCGTCGTCGTCGTTGTGAACGCCGTGCGTGCCGTGGTAAGCCTTGGAATCATAAATCAAGGCGCTTCCATGTGCGTGCCCCCGACTGTATCGCCGGCGCCCGACGCCAAGTCGACCTTTTGGCGCACATGGTGTATCTCAGCTGTGTGCACTTTATTGGTGTTGGCCACTTGCACGCACCCGGCGACTATGCAGCGCGCGCATTCACACATAGAAGCACTGCATAAAATCGCAACTGACGATGAGAGTCGCCGCGCAGCTTGGAATAATGGTGTCGAGCGCGCATCGCTTCTCGCAATATTCTTGGCTGACGTGCGAATACATCTCCTCAGTCCATTCCTGCAGTTTTGTGTCGGTGTTCTTGCCTTGCTCAGCGCACTCGTGGCGAGTGACAGATTATTTCATTGCTATACGGCATTGTATTGGCGATATTTTGCCCGGACCAAGGCACTCGAACGGTTCAAGTATACGGCTATACAACGAGTCGACAAGACGACGACATTTGACGACGTGTGTCACCCAACGGTGGTTATTCAATTGCCCATGTTCAACGAGACAGACGTGTGTCAGCACGTCATCTACTGCGCCAGTGAGATTGAATGGCCGCGATCAAAGCTGTTGATACAGATTCTGGACGATTCGACGTGTAAGGAAACCAGAGCGGCGATTGCTGAAGCTGTCGAAGAGCTCCAAGAACGCGGCTTAAATGTCCAATATCGCTGGCGGTCGAATCGTACGGGATATAAGGCTGGTGCTATGCACGAAGCCATGGATGATATCGTGGATTATGACTATATTTGCATATTTGACGCAGACTTTTCGCCCGAGCCCGATTTCTTATACAAGACGATTCCATGGATTCATTCAAATCCGCAATGCGGTTTTGTCCAAGCGAGATGGACGTACGCGAATGAATCAGAAAATCTTCTTACGCGCGTGCAAACTATTTCATTGAATTATCACATTCGTTGCGAGCAGTATGCACGATTTTCAGCCAACTTGTTCTTCAATTTCAACGGCACTGCTGGAGTTTGGCGAAGGACATGCATCATCGATTCTGGCGGCTGGAATCATCGAACGACGGTGGAGGATCTCGATTTGAGTTTACGCGCGTACTTACGGGGATGGAAGTTTATTTTTCTGGACGATGTCACGTGTTTGAATGAAATCCCCGCGCAATACGATGCATATCGAAAGCAGCAGCACCGCTGGAGTGCAGGTCCAATGCAATTATGGCGACAGTGCACGGCGGCGGTTTGGGCGGCTGACATTCCGCTCTCGAGCAAGCTCTATTTGAACTTTTTCTTCTTCTTTACCCGACAAATGAGCACACACCTGGTGTCGTTTTTCTTCTATTGCGTTTTGATTCCATTATGTGCCGTGGCGCCAGAAATCTATCTGCCATTCTGGGCGTTGGTGTACGCGCCGATTCTTGTCACGCTTTCAACCGTCGCCTGGACACCGAATGGCATTTTCTACGCCATGCCGTACGTGTTGTTTGAAAACGCCATGTGCGTTGTCAAATTAAGTGCCATGCTCGCCGGACTCTTCGAACTCGAACAGGCGGGCGAATGGGTCGTCACGACCAAAATCGGCAAGTGGGTCGCCGCCAAGGTTGAAAAGGCTCGTAACATCAAGCTCGTCAAGAAAATCGCCGAAAAACGTCGAGAACGCCCGATACATTGGAAAGAACTCGCCATGGGCACTTTTTTCGCCGCGTGTGGCATCTGGGGCATCATCGTCCACGCCATGGTCGGCTACTCCATCTTTCTCTTACTCCAAGCCGTCGTCTTCTTGACATTCGGCCTCAACTACGTCGACGGCATCTTCGCCTCCTCCCACGCCCACGCCGCGTAGCGTGAAACAATGCTGTCGAGCGCGCATCGCTTCTCGCAATATTCTCGGTTGAATGCGTAGCCAACACGAACACAATCGTAACTAAATACAAACAAAATCGGCACGCTCCAATTCGCACCGCGCAAACCACTCGCGAGGCACCACGCGTTTTGGTCCAACCGACCGCAATCGATAAAAATCCACCAATCGTGACCAGGGACAATCACCCCTTTCTCGATGGCATCGTCAGCGTTTTATCCGTTCACGCGAGGGCGCGGTTCGACGAGCGCTTTATGCCGTCAGTGCGCGACGTCGCACGTCGTCGTCGTCAGGCGTCGTCGTCTCGTCGCCGCCGTCGAAATGTTCACCGCAAAGATGAGTGTGAGCGCACGCACCGCGACCGCGACCGCGACGCGCGCGACGCGCGGGACGCGTCGAGGGATGCAGACGCCGCCGACATCGTCGTTGGTGGCGACGCGGTGTGTTCGCGCGTCGACGGTGCGGAATGCGCGCGTCGGTGGCGCGTGTGCGCTCGTGGGTGGACGAGCGAATGTGTATAATTCGTGTGGTGCGCATGGACGACGGGCAAAGGCGATCGTTCGCGCGGTCGTGGAGGATGAAGAGGAGGATGAGATACCCGCCGCGGATGTGAACTTTGGACGCGCGCTTTTGATTTTTGTCGCGGCGGCGTATGGGTCGCTTTCGGTGTGCTTGAAGCTGGTGTTTGAATCTCAAGGCGCACCTACAGCGGGTACACTCGGTGGTGTTCGTGGTCTCATGCAGCTGGCGTGTTTCTTGCCAATGTTGATGCAACCAAATTCCACCGGCGGCGAAGGATACAAAAAGGGGAGAGGGTTTTGGCTCGGCGCCGCGGAGTTAGCGTTGTGGAATCTTGGCAATCAAGGATTGTGTAACGTGGCGTTATTATTTACCGACGCTACTCGCGTGAGCTTTTTCACGCAAGCTTCGATTGCGTTCACGCCATTTATTGCGACGCTCGGTGGAGACAAGGTGTCGCGAAACACGTGGCTCGGTTGCGCGTTGGCGTTTCTCGGCGTCGCCGTGCTCGGTATGGATGGCGGTAGCGCCGCCGCCGCCGCCGGTCTCAGTGGTGGGTTCAATTTCGGTGATTGGTTAGCTGTTGCGGGTGCGGCATCGTATTCGATGTACATCTACCGCGTCGGTGCGTTTGCCAAGGAAGGATTCTCGGGACAAGGATTGCAAATTTGGAAAGCCTTCTTCTTGGCCATCATGTACGGCGCGTGGGGCCTGTACGACGTGTTTGCGTTCAACTCGGGTTGGGCAGGTGCTGGTATTCCTTGGGCGGGATGGCGAAACTGGGAGGTTTGGGCCTTGCTCGCCTTTACCGCGGTCGTTCCGGGTTGCATCGCTGACTTGACGCAAGCCAAGGGGCAAGAAACCGTCAGCGCGTCGGAAAGTTCCGTCTTACTAGCTGGTGAACCTTTGTTTGCGGCGGTGTTTGGGGCGATCACATTAGGTGAATTTTTGGGTCCCATGGGTTATGTCGGTGGATTGGTGATTATCATGGGTGCTTTGATCGCCTCTGATGTGTTTCCTAAAAAGAAGGCGGCGTAACGAAGAAGCTTGTGGGGTGAAGCAAAGCGCGCCGCCATGAGCTTTGTATAGAGGAGGAATTTTTTGTGTACCGGTAGAGATACTATTTCAATAACAACTAGATTTACATCATGTACATACGTGCGCCATTGATACAACGGCGCGCTCGATTTTTCCTAACTGTCCCTTTTCATTTGAACCAAAACCGTATACGGTTCCCGAGCTGTCAACAGCGATTGAGTGCTTTGATCCCGCGGCAATTTCCACAATCCTCGTGGAAATCCCGGGTACAACGCGCGGAAAGCATTCATCACTTCTCATTGATGGTAAGTGCTGTTGACCGCATTGATGGTCATCATTTGCACCGAAGGAGTACACTATCCCGTCTGCAGTCAAGCACAACGAGTGAGCGCCACCCGCAGCGCATCGAACGACGTCTTGCGTCTCCAACTCAACTAAAGCCGGCCAGGTCGATAACAGTTCGCCGACGAAGCCTAACTGTTTGCGGCGGTTTGAACCCCATGAGTATACTAACCCATTATCCGTCACAGCTAACGCATGGTGTGCACCAAGACACACGTCGGCGACGTGTTCCTTGACTGTTGCCACACACGTCGGCGAACATCTTACAATGGAATCGCCTAAACCCAACAGCCCCTCTCGATTATCCCCAAAAGAAAACACTTTGCCAGACTTTGTGAGCACGATCGATGAATACCGTGACGCGCACACTTTGACAACCTCTTCCTCCTCGAGTGCGCTGATTTGTCGAGGCCCGCTTCCGAACGAGTCTAACAATAGAAAGTTCTGATGCAGAGGTGGACTGCCACCGCCGCCATGCATGCGTTGCTTCCTACGCACCGTACTCGCCGTGGGCGATCGCCCGAGTGATATTCTCGCGATAGCTTCCCCGACGCGATGCGTGCCGTGACCGAGCTGCCCGGCGGCGTCGCCGCCCCACGAAAACACTTTTCCGTCGTGCGTTCGCGCCAAGACGTGAAGCCGACCGAGCGCGATTTGCACCACTCGAGCGTCGCCAAACGCATGCGTAGACGGTGGCGTCAATATTTTCCGCAATTCGTCTTGCATGGTGGACGACTGATGAAAATTACCAGGTGAGCCGACGCCCGAAGTTGACTGCGCGAGCGCGTCTATGTGAAACGTATTCTCAAAGCCCACGCGCGCGACGCACGCGTACCCAGCCGCTGCATGCACCGTACGCGCGAACAAACCGCCCTCATTTTTCACCGACGCACTTACATCTCCCCAAACGTAACTCTCGCCGCTCGACGTCACCACTGTCGTCGCATTCTCGCTCGCAGAAACGCTCGCGACGACGCCCACTGCTCGCGCCTCGCCTCGCGCCTCCACAAACGCCAACACATCCATCCATGACTCGCCCTCGCGCGCTTTCAAGACCGCATCACCCTCACAGCCTTCATCACGCATTCGCCTCGCCACACCCAACGCCGCACCGCGTTCAACGACAGCACACGCCCCAGTCGCCGCGAACCTCCGCGTCGTCAGCGTCAGCGTCTTCAACGTCTTCGCGTCGCAAAACGACAACGCGTACGCCACGACATCGTCCGGTAACGCATCGAACGCGTCGTTCGACGACGATAACGACGACGATGCGATGTATTTCGCCGTTGCCACCGCATTCGCGCTCGCCCGCGCCTCGTCATCCGCGCGCGAGGACGACGACGTTGAGGGAATATTATCTGCACCGTCAGCGCGCGCGCGCAGTCCCGCGCCGCCGCGCGTCGTCGTCGTCGTCGTCAGCGCCCGTCGCAACATGGATGAATGAATACACACGCGTTCGCTCCTAGTGTGGTGTCATACGCGCCGCCACCGCCCCTCGTTGTCGGCGCGCTGTGACCACCACGTCGGTTCAACGGTCCCTGCGTTTTCACACTTGGGATGGGATGGCATGTATTTATACCCATACTTTTCGCCACGCGACCTCACCGTCGATGCACTCGGCGACGTGGAAGACGCATCGCGTCGTTGCCGTTGCAAAGAGTCCGATTTTTTTGATGCCCCGAGCGTGGGGTGTCAGCCGCGTGACGTCACCGTGACCGTCACGGGATGAAGGCTGTGGAAACTTCTTTCAAGGAGAAGGCGAAGCGTCATTTGTTGACGCCAACGCGACGCACGTTTGTTTTTGTGATTCCTCACAACACGCACCACACGCACACCACAACACACACCAAATACCATGGCTCTTTCTCACCCGGTACGAGCGTGCGACGACGACGAAGATGACGACGACGGTGGTGGAGAGAGATGCTTTGATGATTGCGTCGGGGCGTGGGATGACGAGAGCGGGCACTGACGAGACGTATTATTATGTACATTCACTATCTAGCTTCAAAACACCGACTCGTTCTTTCGAGACGTTTTCCGTGATGCCGATGACGTACGTAGTGTGCCTTCAAGCGCGTGCTGACGCACATGAATTTTGCTTTTGACGCGCGCGCGAGTTCTCGGTTCCAATGACGCTTCGTCGCGCGGCGCGATGCCTCAGCGTACTGACACCATCTGTAGTTCTTCTCCAACTTCCAGCCTGGAAACTTGGGCAATCCTTTCATGCCTTTAGTAGCGCGAACGCCTGGGTCACTCGCGGCGCAACCTCTGAGTGGACTTCGCGTCATTCCCGTTGACGTGCTCGGTACGGAATCGTGAGAGAAGAAACGCTTCTCGAGTCTTCTTCTTCTTGTCGTGTTCGCGTTCGATTTTGACGGCGCGTGCGGGGAGATTACATCATCACGCGCGCTTGACTAACATATTTATTACTTACGCTTGCGCAGAAAACGATGATTCGTACGTCTTACGCGCGGATTTACCTGGAATGAAGAAGGAGGATGTCAACGTCGAACTCGACGGCCAAATCGTTCGCATCAGCGCGACGAAGAAAGACACCAAGAAATGGGAAGAAGAGGGCTACAAGTATCACAGAGCCGAACGCCGTGATACCATGGAGTACTCTCAACGTGCGCTTCGAATGCCGGCGAACACTGACTTTAGCAAGCTCGAAGCTGGATTTGACGACGGCACGCTCACCGTGACGTTTGGCAAGCAAAAAGCTTCGACGCCGACGGCTAAGCAAATCACAATCCAATAGATTCGTGATGAAATAGACGTGCACGACGTGCACGACTGTTGCTTGCGCTGAGCTTACAATGCTCACAAATTCAAGACTCAAGACCACGAACGAAGAGACGTAGAGAAAACATTAGCATTGTCACTCATTCTTTCATTCTTTCATTCTCCAACGCGAGCGATACGTCTGCTTACGAGCGCGCGCAGTTCTTCACTTTACCTATGATACTAAGCGTCACATAATACATGCTACTAGCTACTAAATACATTGATTGTTTTCACGGCCCTTTCTTGCTGAGAAGAGGAGTCTTGTCTTTTGAAGCTGACTCGGCGTTGGTTTGCGCGCACACCATCCATCGCGGCAAACACGGACAGATGTGCTCGCGCGAGTACCCTTGGCCCTCAACTCTGAGCGGCGCTTGCTCATAGAATATACCACACGTCATGATAATTAAGATGGCATACGTTCCTTGCACCGTCGTGTGCTTATCCCAAATCAACCAGTTCACGCCTTCAGAAAGGAACTTGTTGCACGTCGCAACGACGGACACAGACGTCGCCGAGAGTGTTTCTCTAATCCACATCGTCGAGAAGCTCATGCCTAGGCCAATCACGCACGATGACACGAGTAATATCACTGATTTCGTTGTAAACTCCACATTCATCAAATCTTCGTACTCTTTCGACGACAAGAACAAGCCGAGCGCGAGCGGAATACTCAGCAGGTTGATGATGAACGACCGCGACCAGTTGTTCAACGGGATTTTATCAATCGTATGCTTGGCAATCAAGCCTTCGGCAACAGCAGCCGTGATAAATACCGCACAGAACGCATACGCCGCGGGCGACGAGAACACGTCTACATTGACGTAGGTCACAGCCCCGACGACGATACCGCTCAGCGCCAACAACGACTTTGCCGTCGGAAACGCGCGTCCAAGGAACACGTACTCGTTCAACGCGAACACCACTGGCGTGACTGACTTAACTGCAATGAATGTTTCCAACGGCGCACGCTTCATCACCTCCATACCCGCTAAAAGTAACAAGAAGAAACTCAACGTAAGCGGCACAAACGCAACCACAACTGGTCTCGTCAACGCTTCCACTTCAATCACCTTCGCCGCGTCAGCCATGAGGAGCATGATTGACGTCGATGCAAACTGACAAAACAAAATGAAATTCGGGCACGGAATATACGTCACCACCACCTTGTTAATCACGCTCAGCGAGCTCCCGATGATGCAATACAACACGATGATCGTCAACACTCGAGCGCTCTTCCACAAGGGCACGGGCTCGTTCGGCATGGCTGTGTTCGGCGTCGTGACTTGCGCCTCGTCGACGTCAACATCGGACATTTTTTCATCGTCTCCGATTGGTTCGTACGGCGCCATCTCCACGCGCGAGCGCCGTTATTCACGCGGCTCGCTGTGGAGATTCGCGTGTGCATCGCGTTTGGGTGTTCACAGTGAAAAACTTGCCTGTCATCAGGGCTGCTCGCGACTGGGGCGCATTGTGATACTATTACTTACGCTATCGATTCAATGAGTGCGATAGACAATGCTGCGTACATAGTACACAGATGGCGAAGTGCCGCGGCGCGATGCGAAGTTTGAGAGGGATTGAAATGTGGGTGACGAGCGGGTCGTCCGCGCCGTCGCGTGTTTCGAATCGATAGAATGTGCGTTACATCACTCCGAGTTTTACTCTATAGACTCCCACCCTAAGAAAATGACAAACCGAGCTACGGCCAACTACGAGCAAACTTAGTAGTTGGAGGTACTGCGTGCGCGAGAAAAGAGAACGAAAACGTCAATCATTGGTTCCAAACACGGCGCAGCGGCGCGACGTCGCGTCGACGGGCGCAACATCTTTCGCGCAAATCAGTCTAAGCACTTACGTATTCTTCTTCTTGTCACCACCGATTTCGAACGTCTTGCAACGCTTGATCGGGTGCATGTGCACTTGCTTGCACGTGCCGCATTGAAGGCGCAACACAATCTTCTTCGTCGTCTTCGCCTTCTTGTGGAACACGGGCTTGGTTTGACCACCGTAACCAGACTGCTTGCGGTCGTAACGACGCTTCCCTGTATGAGTTCAAAAACACCCGACGCAGTTAGTACGTAAACTTTTAACATCATCATTCGCCTTCGTGAGTTGTCCCACCTCGCGCGCGCGTCACGCGGCGCCGTGCGCGATCGCATCGGTCGCCCAACGCGAATAGGGTTTTCACAAACACGTACCTTGCGCGTAAAGGCTCGCCTTGCCCGTCTTGTATTGCGTCACCTTGTGCGCGGCGTGCTTCTTGCACCCCTTGCAGAACGTCTTCTTCGACTTAGGAACCTACATACGTCGAAAAACACCACCCAGGTTAGCGATTTGAAATCATCCACCATCGCGCGATCGAGCCCTAACGCGCATCGCGACCGCACGCGTCAACCATGCGCCCCTGTGCGCGCGCTCCTCGACGCCGACCGCATCGCCACGCGTTCGCACGCAGCGTAATTACTTACGTTCACCATTGTCCTACGCTACTAACCCCTAGTCACGTGCGACCGAAAGAGACGTCCGCGGACGACGCCCGCGCGCGCCTCGTGCGTCCATCGTCGGGACTCGACGACCCGGCGAACCTCGTGTTCGTGTCCAATCGCGACTGGAGGGATCGAGACCTACTGAAAACCCGAACCCTAGCGTGTTAGGGAAAACTCGCGCAGAGTAGTGATTTACCCTCGTTCGGGCCCATCCCATCGACCGAGGACGCCGGTCTCGATCGATCCTTCGTGCCCGTGCTGTCGATCGAGCGCGCGCATCGATCGAGCGCGCGCATCGATCGATGGCGCGTCGGGCGCGGGTGGTGCGCGCGCTCGAACCGCTCGGGTTGAGGACGACGACGACGCGACATACGCGAACGCGTGAGCGTGTGTGTTCGTGGACGTCGAGTGCGTGAGGAGTGCGTGAACCTTGGGCGTGAACGCAACGACGACGACGACGACGACGACGACGACGACGACGACGACGACGACGACGACGACGGGCAAAGGGTGCGCGTGGAAACATGGAGAAGCATCATAAATTGCGACGACCACAAGGGGCGTCGATTCATGGGTGTAACATATGCGGTATCGAGGGACATCAAGCCGCATTTTGCATGAATGGAAACGTAGATTGGGCCAATAAGTGGCCGCGCGAAGCATTCATGATGGATCCACCGATGACGAGTACGAGCAGAGAGCCAGACTTTAGGAAGATGGCGCGCGACGCCAAAGCGTACGCGAAAGCCAGACTGAAAAAGCTTGACAGAGAGCGACGACGCGAGGCGGGTGAAGAAGTATCGGAAAGCGAAGAAGAGAAGGAAGAACCCAAGGCTTCGGTTACGGGCAGCGCTGCGGGAGCTGCGGGCACGGGTGGCGCGCAACCCGCAATAGCCGCCGGGTGGGTTATGTTTTACGACAAAATTGGGCGGCCATATTACCACAATAAAGCTTTGGGGAAGACCCAGTGGACGCCTCCGACGTTGCCTTAGATAGCATGTTTAGCTTACTTTGTGATTGTGATGTACTAGTGTACGATGTTGAACCTATGTGACTAATATTAAAACTTTGTGCGCCAGCGACTATGCGGCGCCTACAGCATCTTCTTCAACAACTCGTGATGTTTCTCATCGAAATATTCCCCAAGCTCCTCTTTGGTCACCCATGCGTGATCAACGTAGTTATTTTCGAGTTTTAAATCACCTTCTATGTAAGAACCGCGATAGTAAAACGTGGTGCCATCCGATTCTTCGTAATGACCTTGCGGAGCGTTACCAACAACCCAACACTCGATGGAATCACCCGCAAACTCCTTTAACGATCGCTCCGCCGTTTGCCTCATGGTTTCACCATCTTCATGTTTCAGCTTTGCGAAGCCCCATTTATCAGATTTATCCTTCACTACTAAGAACAAAAACTCTTGAAGCTTGCGGTAAATTGTACTGCGGTCGCCGAGCCGATCCGCCTCCGTTTCTCTAGGTGCGGCTTCGAAGTCCGGTAAGTTTTCCTCCAAACCTTTAGGCTCTACCACGGAATCAGGTAATTTCACCTTGAACTTGTCTCTTCTAGCTTGACTCCATTCTTGATACTCTCGTTCCCAGTCTGGGGCATCTGGTACTACCACCGGGATGCGCTCGACGAGCATCGAACCAAACAGCGGCGTTTGCATCGACCCTGACGCGAATAACCTGGACGATGACGAAGGAAAGTGTGTTCTAAGATGTTTCCAAGTGCTGCGCTCGTCGCATAACCCGCTCCGAGTGGACGTCGTCGTGTCACCAGCTCGCGTTTGTTCACCAAGCGCTGGTAAACCTCGAGGGCGCTGGATGCGTGCGTTTCGACGAACGGCGGCGAGTGCCTGGCGCATCATCACGAATAAATCCGAGCGATGATGTACAACCGACGTCTACGTTATGACCAGGTGTGGACGTACTTAAAGTTTACGCCGCGCACATGTGTGAGGAACTGAGGTCCAATCAAGGTTGAAGACTTGCTCGCGTTTGACGAAACGCTAAAATTCTATGTGTGATATTTCACGTGTACTAATTGAACTAGTAATATCCGTCAAACTAAAATGCGACTCTAAGCCGCGTGTTGAGCCTTTTCAAATTCAGCAAATGCCCTTGGGCGTCGAGACTTTTCGTCATCATAGAACGTGAACGCGCTATCAAAGGCTTGCAGCAATGAACGCAAACGTTGCGATGCAATGTGCCGATGCGTCGCTGGAAGAGAGTTTTTCAGTTGCTCTAGCTTGTCGTATAAAGTTTCGAGCGACTTGCTGACTTTTGCAGCTTTTTCCCAGCGCACGGAAGTAATCATTGGCGAAGTCATCCAAAATTGACGCAACAGCTCCCCGCCGGTAGCGGCGCTTCGCTTCAACTGTTCATCAACAGCTTTCGGAAACTCATCCGCATCACTTGCACCACTGAAACTTTGTTGTGATGCAAATTGAGCGCTCAAATCTTCAACCTTTGCGAGCGACTGCGTGAATTCCTTAAGAACTTGCGCTGCAACATCTGGCTCTAAAGCACAACGTTTCTGTTTTTTTCCTGACGGATGAAGCATGGCTTCTGCGGCGTTAACGGCATCTTTGAAAGGTTCAATTACTACCGATGTCTTCGTTTTTGAAGTCTTTTGAGTGCCTTGCTCCTCAGCCATTGTGGAAAAGTACTGGTGTGAGTCGCGGATCTTGAGTTCTTTTGGAGCTCGTGGCGGCGGTTTTGAGGCAAGGTCATCAATGACGTAATTGAATTCTTCGTCAGGAGTTGTGACAGTGCCTTTTAAGATCAATTTTTCATGATCTCTGGCAGCGATAGCTGCCGACCGCGCATCTACAATGTTTGCTTGCGGTTGTCCTCGCAGAACGACAGCGGCGTGGTGGTTCAACTCTGAAAACACCTCTGGCAATGGGCCAGCCTCTTTGGGTCGTCTAGTATCACGAGCACCATCGTGTAGAAATCCATATCCTTCACCTAATTCATCATCTAGTGCCGCTTTCAAATTCAAGTCTGGGGCCACAGACTTTATCTGTGCCTTTAAAGTGGCCGCGTCTGGTGGTTTACGCGCAAAAAGTGCTAAATCTGCAGCCTCCTCTTCCCCTTGAGGCGGCGCTCCGGCTCTCATTTGCTTGAAATACTCCGACCGAAGAAAACGCGTCCAAAATTCTCGCTCTGTCATTTTCTTCGGAACATTATCCAGGAACGCCTGCCGCACCGAAGGTCTCTCGGCAAAGATTCTGTGCATCTTCTCATTTGTCAAGTTGCATGTCACAGTATCTGACATTCCGTCCCGTGAACCTTTCAGATCGCCCTCGAGAGTATTTTCGATGCCATGTTTTTGACCTGTAGCCTTTTTAGCAATCGCATCGGTAAATAGATTCCTTCTCGCCTCCCAAAAGTCTTCGTCCGTGATCACTCCAGCCTTCACGGTTTCCTCGTACAGTGTCGCCAACTCTTTGTTAGTTTTCAGCAGCTCTTCTCTTGCGGTCAATTCCGCCGCTGTGGGTACCCCTCTTTTACTTTCTTCGATGTGCCTTATCTGCTCCTTAATCCGGTCACTAAGCGTATCGCGTTCACTTTCCGACGCAAACGTCAACACGAGCGCTCGCTTGGGGTCGTTGTCTGGCACCAACCTCAAGCTCGCCGTGGCGCTCCCTGGCTTGTTTCTTTGATGCGCAGTGACAGACAGTAACGTCAACACGCGTGCGCCCGTTAAATTGCTTTCGTCAGACGCGCTCCATCGCAAGGACTTCGAGTACAGCTTCGCTTCGCCCGACGTTTTCCCCCCAGCCACGGTGCTCGCGCACGAGCACTTAAACACCACGACCTCGTCTCCGTCGACATCCATGATGTGACACGAAACGCGCCAGCGTGATGATGAATATGACTCTATCCAATGTCGTGCCAAGCTTTACGCGCTAGTGTCACGCACTCGCAGATGTCGCGCGTGCGTGTGACGTGCTCACAAACTGAATTTGGCGCCGAAGAGGTCAACGAACCGAGTGCGTTGAGGCGTCACAAAGCGAAGTCACGTGCGACACGCGCATAGTCAACGACGATAAACTAGGCGGTTTAGAAGTCGTTTGACACATTCCGTCCCTGCTCATCGCTACTATCGCTGTGAGCATCCGCAACGCTCGTCCCTGGTATATCTCAATCGCCCGCGATCCAAATGCCGCACACGCTCGCAACTTGGACTCCGGCGCACGTAGGATCCTCTAGAGGCGACTATCGCCGTCGAGAAAGCGTGCGTAGACATGACTTACGCGCGAAGAATGGGTCGAAGACGCGCATGGATGGTGGTTGGGTGAAGAACAAGGCCTCGGTGGTGGCGCCGGTGCCGCTCCCAGTAGCTTGGGAGCTCTGGCAAGACCGCACGCGCATCCCGAATTGGATGCCGTGGATTTCCTCCGTGTCCTACCTGCCGGATGATAGAACGAAGACGAAATGGACGTTGTCGACGGACCAGTTCGGACAGCACTTTGAGTTCTCTTGGTTGGCTCAAGACTTAGAGCCAGTGAAATATGAAAAGATTCAGTGGGAGTCGCTCGAAGGACTAAAAAATAAAGGGTCGGTGACGTTTAACAAGGCGCCCGAAGGGACGAAACTAGTGATGGAAATCAGTTATCAAGTTCCCGGTCCACTCGTGCCGTTTGGCTCAGCCGTGTCGCCACTTGTGGAATCCATCCTAGACGCAGACCTCAGACGGTTTTCCACGTTTGCAGAGAAGGTGGCCAAAGCCATGACAAAGTAAGTAGCCGCTCGCTCGCTGACGACCATGTATTTATTTATAATATTCTTGTGATATCAAAACCAATCGTACCACCGCAAATGCATACCATGAATGCGATCACAACGCATTATAAACCTCCATGAACACGCGACTCTACAACAAAATTCCACGGCAATTAATTAATTGATTAACACTCTAGAATCACGTGAACGGTGCATCTCGAATCGTGCATTTTGAATGCTTCAATAGTTTTTAATTGAGAAATCACTCATTGCAACGCGAATACTACTGGCTAGAGTCGATGCGTAACGGCAAACAAATGTGAAATTAATATAAATTAATTCAGACCTGGAAATATAAATAGCAAAGACATTCGTGGATTCGAGCATATTCGACCGCTTGAACGCCGCTGGAAAGCGTAGCGAGATTATTCGTCATTATATCAACCTTGCGAGTACGTAATTAATTACATTCATTACACGTAACACGCTACAGTAAACATTTATTTAGTCGAATTAATTACGACGTGCGACTGTAATTAATTAACACCGCGTTCGTTTGCGTTTTACTAGAAAATTCACGCCATGGAATTAAATGAGTGATGAGATGAATGTAATCGATGATACGGTTCAATTTCATGAACCAATACGCACCAATTAATCCATATCAACGTCGTTTGATACTGTTAGCTTGTTGCGCCAGTCTGTCGGACGATTTTACCTATTTTACTGAACTAGATGGACGTGCGCGCGCGTGAAACGTAGAGAATTCTTGCGCGAGGCTTACTTGAGACTCTTGAATGCAAAAGATAGTGCAGCTGGCGCGTTTTGAGAGACATATGTCGACTCTACGATGGCTTGTGATTTATTTATTTCAGTTTCACATCCGATGGTATTTCAATTAATTCGCGTCGACGGAATCCCTTGGCTGTTTTCGCCGCGAATTCGCAGCTCGAATTAATTGGCACGTTTTAACATCGCGCAAACATGTTTTCAGCTCGTGCATCCAAGAAATGATCTCTGAAAGTCACTTGTATTTTAAATAATGCATTAATTTGGTGCACGTTTCAGAAGACGCGCCAGGCGCCCTGAACGCCCGAGCGCGTGCCCAATTCCACGAAGCGGTGATTTAGCGAGGCGTACAAGAGTGCTTGGCATGCGCGAGTCGACTTTCTCGTCGCGTTCGTACCGTTGATAAGCGTTGTGTGAATGTCAGCACGTTCACTTTTGATGGCAACTGACTGCGTATCCGCCCGATCTGTACCCCCTTGATTTCTCTTGGTTCCTGACTCGAACTTATCCAAAACAGTTTAGTTGCTCTTCTTGGTCACTTGGACGCCCTACGAGCCCCGCCACCGCGTCACAACTGCACACGGGGTCGTACATACACAATGTCTACTGTTTCAAGCACGTCCACGTCCGCGTTGGCGCAAAAGGTTTGCGCCACCCGCCGGGTGACGAACAACAAAATGGCCTCGGTGCGTTGCTCTGCCAAGCCAAGCCATGCGGCACAGCATGCGGTACGCTCGACGAAGGAAACTTTGAGCAAACTCGTCGCTTCTAGCACTGTTGTTGGTGGCGTTGCCGCGTCTGTTGCGCTTCAAGCGGCGTTCCCGGAACAAGCGCAAGCGTTGTCGATCAGAGACCCGGTCTTCGGTGATATCGAGGTGTGGCAGTTCTTGGTCTTGACCGCCGGCTACTTCATCGGTATCGAGATCTATTTGGACAAGAAGTACGACGACAACAACAAGACTCCGATGCCGACGGTCCAAAAGAAGACGGAAGACGAGAAGAAGGAGGAATAAAGTCGTAAAATTTAGTTGATTAGAAGATATTGTTTAACAAACAGCACAAAGTTACTTTAAAAGTCAGTGTGTACTCATCGAGCGAACGGGTTAACTGCCATCGATTTCGACTTTTTCGCCGACGGCGTAACCGCGGTGTCGATATCCCTCTTAGCATCTTTGATTTCGCTCGCAGGTTGTTCGTTCGCGTCTTTGTTTTCATCGCCCGATTTCGTTGAGGCGCCGCGACGAGCCAATGGGTTACTCTTTGCAGCCGGGGTCGTCTTGACCGCAACAGGCGCAGGCGTATAGCTGTCCGGCTGCGTATATTGCGTAGGTTCCGGATCGATAGCAGTCTCAATCAACTCGTTGATTCTCATCACGAGCGCAGATTGGCGAGCGACCGCCGGAAGCTTGAGCACCGCTTGGAGACTCTTTGGCTGCCGGAAAGTTTCGGCAATGTCAGACGCACGTTCGAGCTTTTCAGCCTTACAGGCGGCGTGAAAAAGGCGGATTGCCGCCTTTTCAGATGCGCCCAAAGCAAGTCGAATATCATCACCAGAACTTTGAGCCACTGAAAGCGCCAAGCTCGCCTTGGCGGCTTCATCTTCAAGGTCGCCAAGGGAGTGCTCTGGAATGACCACTGGCAAAGAAAGAGGTAACATGGAGAGCACCGGTCTAGGATTCGGCGTCGGACCCGCACTGGTTCTGGTGATGATGCAGTACAAGGTGGAAGCTGACAAGGACACGACCCAGTGATGTTGACCATCGGTAGACCGCGCCGCAGAAGAACGGTACACAGGCACCCAAGACCCACCGAAATCTTCCGTTCGCATCCGAACTACACCAGTACTATCAGCAGAGCACAGCATGCCTTCTTCGGAGAAACCGAGATAGTTGAGCTTTGCTTGCGCGGAAAGCGGCACACGGCCTCGCGCAAGTTGGCTCGAATATCGCAAATTGTACACCGCGTACGCAAGCACTTGGTCACCAGGAGCAGGGCCAATTGGTGCAGCTTCGTGCCAAACGACGGCCAACGAATCATCGTTACCCGTGATAGTCACAGCATCACCCTCAAGAGAGATTATTTGCTTCTGAGCACCGCCCAATGAGTAGATGCGAAGGTAACGCTTTGACGTCACGGCGGCAACCCACGACGAACCAGTGGCAATGGCAAGAATATCCTCGCCAGCGGGCATACTGATTTGCCATTCGCTTTCGTTCGACCAGCTTTCATAACATCTAAAGTACAGCATACTTTCCGTTTCGGAATCCTTCATAGGACTCGCGAGTGCACAGCCTTTTTCACCAATGACGCCCATCGTGTATCCATTGTAGTCTGCGATCGTTGGAATGCGTCCTAAACGCGAAGTGTCGTGGAATTGGAATTCCACAGAGCTGAAATTACCCTCGGTAGTACTAACCAATGAACCGATCATGTTGTACGCCAAAAAGCGTCGGTTGCTGCCCGCAAAAGGGGCCACTGTCAAGGATTGGAATGCCGCTTGCGGCTTTGGCCCGGCTTCAACATGAATAATCTGCTGCTTTTCAGAACCCCGGCGCGCTCTTCTGTCATCATCATACTCTACGAAATCAGCCATTTCTTCGTCATCTTCTTCCTCGTCGTCGTCTTCCCCAATCGCTTCATCATCGACGAATCCATCCGCAGCTTCTATCTTGCTCACAAAATCTATCTCTGACGCCGCGACTTTCGCCGTCGGCGAGGCGTACTTGGCAGGTACTGCGTCATTCCAAATCGCCCATTGACCATCGCCATTGATCAAGGCGACTGTGTTGCCTGAAGATTTCCACGATGCCCCGCACACGAGCTGCTGCGTGTCCGTCATCTTACTCACCGCCGCTTTCTTCTTGACGTCCCAAATGATGACGGTGTTGTCTTGGCTCGCCGTGAGCAAATATTTCCCATTCGGGGACCAGCGAAGGAGAGAAATAGGCGCAGTGTGTGCTTTCAAAGTCCATTCAAGCTCTTTGAATGTGCCACGCTCCAAGAACATGACGTCATTCTCGCGTCCAGGCACCGCCAGAATTTCACCATCTGGACGCCACGCCGCGGTGTTCAAAAGCGGTGACTCACCAGTCGCGACGGGCGCGAGCGTTGCGTTAAGCACCACGTCACCTGGCTCTTCATCGTCACTTTGTGGACGAAGTACCCACACGAAGCACGCCCCGTTATCATCCGTTGCGGCTAAGAAGTCCCCGCGCGGGTCGAACGCCAAACTCTTGATGCACTTGCTTCGCGTGCACTCCAATAAAAATTGCACACTCTTATCCTCCATCTTAATCACCTTGATTGCGGTGTCTTCACCACCCGCGGCGACGTATTTACCATCCGCACTCCACGCGATCGCTCGCACGGGTAACGTAAACCTCGTCACGTTCGCTTCGAACCCGCCCTTGGCTAACGAAAACACCTTGACGGCGTAGTCATCGCTCGCGGTGCACACCTGCGTGCCGCACGGCGACACCGCCATCGCATTCACCGCATCGGTGTGATCATCAAAGCTCGCATCAATCTCCCCGCTCGCATCGTCTCGCACGGTCACCAAGCAATCTCCACCGCACGTCACCACGCCATCCGCACCGCTCGCGCGCGTCGCGTGCGCGATGTCGCACGCGCCCGCGATGTGGCCAAACTGCCACTCGCCCTCGATCGTCGTCGTCGCCCCGTCGCTCATGGATGCTTCAGTGTTGTTGTTGATAATGATGATTCCACCACCGTCGTCGTTCGCACGCCGCGCACTGTCGTCGTATGTCGTATGTCGTCGTCGTCGTCGTCGCACGCCATGGCTTGGCAGTTCGGGATTTAAACTCAAACGCGCGCAGCTGTCCCTGGGGGTGCTGTTTTTGAACATTGACGCCGAATGTCCGAACATCGAGTGACGACGTGGATTGGCACCGGGCGCGACGCACGCGTGCGCGACGACAGTGCGCGACGACCGAGGGCGATCGGACGTTAGTACAGCGCGCGTACGAATACACGTATACGCGCATAACGTCGCGATGATCACGGGCGCGAGCGCGATGCGAGCGATGGTGGGGGTGAAGACCCTGCATGGGCGCGCGCGAGGGGGACGAACGACCTCGTCCTCGACAGGGGGACGAACGATGCGGACGATGACGGGAGCGATGCGAGGCGACCGCGCGGCGCAAATTAAGAAGTTGTTACAAACGGTGAATGAAGATTTATCTGGTGGAGATGCCGCGGTGACGTCGGTGGCGGAGGCGCGGGCGTTGATTGCGAGAACGCGGGCGGAGAAGAAGCGACGCGAGGTGATGGCGCCGACGAGCGCGCGACTCGCGGCGTTGGAAGCTGAAGCCGAAGCGTTGCGGGATGAAGTGCGTCAACTACGAGATGAAAATCAAGAAGCTGTTGATGCGTTACTCGCTGAAGCCGCGGAGTTGGCTGAGCAAACTGCGCGCGTTGACGAGGTTGAAGGCGAACTCGAAGAAGCGAGAGAGTTGAACAAGCGTTTGGTGAGCGCGGCGAAGGAACTCGCTGAGCTCATTGACGAAAGCAGCACGGATGAGCTTGAAGCCAAGCTTGCGGCAAAGGATGCTGAAATTGCGGCGTTAAAAGTAAGTTTGCACGAGATTGAAGCCAAGTTGGAGGATCGAGACGCGCTCTTGGCAACCATTAGAGGTTTGGAAATTGAGCTCGCCGATAGCTACACGAATGCTGAGCTCGCTGAACTCGCTGGTGATAACGTAAACTCTCCGGGTTTAATTTTGGCGTTAGAAGCCGAAAACAAAGAGATGCGCGAGCGCATTGCGGTATTACTTAAAGGTGGTGCCAGTCTCCCGGCGGTTGAGAAGAAGTACGAAGCGGCGGCGCTCGAAGTCATCTCCCTCAAGTCCCGAATTCGCCTTCTTGAAGTTCAAATGTCCGATATGGTTGACCAAGAGGAGTTGAACGAAATTCTGCAAGTAGAGCGAAGCAATAATACGCTTCTTGCTGAGGTCACGGCACAAAAGGATGATCTCTTGAAGCGCATTCGCGAGTTGGAGGTTGCGATGTCAGACATGGAAGAAGCCGACGCGTATTTGAAGGCGAAGAAAGAGACTGAGATGGCGTCTATGCGTAACATGGATTTGAACACTCTCGTTACCTCGCTCACGGCGAAGCTCGCTGAGCAGACGGAAGTTGCCGAGAAGGCGAAGGAGATCACAAACAAGGCATTGGAGAATATTCGAGCTTTGGAAGGCGACATGGCTTACATGGATTACGCACCTGAGATTGCAAACACCGTCAAGGCGGCCAAGCAAATGGCGAGCGCTGCTGAAAGAACTGCTGAGCTCGCTGCCGGGCTTCAGCAGCTCGAAGCCGGGATGTCCAAGAAGAGCACTGAGCGTAAGACGCCATTTAAACGAAATGGAGGTTCTTTCTCGCTTCGCAAAAAGGTCTTTGACAAGACAGAAACTGAAAATTCCGCCGATACTTTCACGCGAGCGTCAGCTGATAGCTTTACTCTTCGCAAATTTGATTTTTCAAAGGTGAGAGCTGCGCAAACGACGACGAATAAGGCGCCATTCAAGCGTGCGCCTGAGAGCGCTTTCAAATTACGCAAAATGGCTTTCCCATTCAGCGCCCGCGGCGCTTCTGTACCGACGCGCGTGTTCGTGCGCTCAAACAACTTTGAGTTGCGTCGATTTATTTTTACTAGCGATCCGGTCGACCTAGCGGCGTCGGGAACATTCGAGCGAACTGGTGAGTTTACGCTTCGCAAGCTCTCCTTTCCCCCGTCCTCGCGTTCATCCGAAGCCGTCGCGAAGAGCTCTGATGGCGACTCTGACTCTCAAGGCTCGCGGATATTCAAGTTCTAATTTAATCTCATTCGCGCATAGTTTGTAACTCTAATCCATCAGCGATCAATCGTGGTTTCGGACCGCTTCCAACGCCGCTCAGCTTGTAACCCTATGCCGCGCGCGAATCGCGCGCGCGCGCGCTCCATTTCATTTGGTTTTGTCACCTTGAAGAAATCCACCGTCACATCGCCCCTCGTGACCGCGCGCGAACGTCGCCGCCGCCGCTGCGTCGCGTCTCATCATGGAACGCGCATTCGAGCGCATTAAACCGGGCGAACAACCGCCGCCACCGCCCCCCGAGCTCTTGGCGTGGGTGCGTGACACCACGTACGGGAGTTGCGCTGGATTGCTCTACGGCGCCTGGCACGCGCACGCGGCGGAGAAACGAGCGACGTTAGATGCCAACGAACACGCCACAGTGCGAAAACATAGATTATGGAAGCGTACGATTAGTGATAGCACGCTTCATGGCGTAAGACTCGGGAGTTTTGTGTCGGTGTTTAGCGCGGTGAGACTCGGGATGGAGAAGCGACGCGAGACGAGCGATATGTGGAACATCGTAGGCGCGGGTGTGTTGACTTCAGCGCTCACGGGATTAGCTATACCGGGTAGTGTGGTGACTAGATTAAAGGGTGCGGCGCTAGGGGTGGCGGTGGGTGGGATGGCGACTTTACCACTCGGATACGCGGTGCAAGAAATAGAAACGATGCTTCCAGACGCCATCGTAGAAGCGGCGCAGACAATGCGAGTGGATGAGACCACTGCGCCAGTAGTCCCGGACGTCACGGGGATGTTTATAGAACGTGTTGAGCAAGAGTTAGAGGAGTTTACCAAAGACCAGTCAAAACAGCGGAAGGGTAGGAAGTGGTTTTTGTAACGCTAGAAGTTTGTAGAACAAATTCAACAATTTTAGACTAAGTGCGTGTGAGACTATCGGACTATAACTCCTGGTGTCCAAGGCAGAGTACCAGTGTAGGGTCTTTGTGAACAGGTTGCTATATGGATCCACAGGCCATTCAATATCTTTACTTGAGACATGTAAGGGCTCCCTTCGTTGAATGGGTCTCTATCCAACTTCTTCACTGCCAGCTCTCCTCGACATCCGTGTGGATCACGTTGAAAAGCGTCTCTAACCTTGATTTCTCCTAAGTCCATCTCCAAATGATTGATTGCTTCAGTTCCAATGTAGTTGAATCTCTCACGAGGGAAACTGAGCGTGCTAAGATGCAGCTTTTCGAAACGCGCCCGCTTGCTCTCGAAACCAACCACTGTGACCTTTCTCGGAAACTTTCTAGTGAGCTCGTAAAATCGACAGATACTGAAGAGAAGATTCTCGAAACTATCTCGTGCATGTTCTTCGGTAAATATCCTAGATTCAACGCTTACGTCTGCTCCAAACCAATCGAATGCTCGAGTGACCTGCCAATATGAACTCGCCTCGCTCATCGCCCCAGCCTCTCGCCGCGTCTTACCGCCGCTAAAAATCAATATTGCCTCAGGATTAGAGACAATCTGTTGCACACCACTCTTCATGTGTTCCATGAATGACTTCCCTTCGCCTTCGAGAAGTTGATATGGCTCCAATACCCAGTTTGCCTCGTCCCGAGCCGCTCGGAAGTTTCCAGATAAGTATACGGCGTGACCGGGGACAATAACTAGGTCTTCTATGCCTTCTATCGCTGGTAGAACCGCTCGGTCGCTAACACTTCTTCGCAGTACTGGTATTTGATTCACTGGAGCACTTGCCCGGCTTATCGGTGACGTATCTTTGCCCCCAAACAGCCAACGCATGAGCAAGATCATCACGATGAAACTGACCCACTTTGAACGCCGCCCGCTAAACATCAACGCTCGTATCCTCGTCCAAACTCGACGCGAACGCGACGCGCGATACTTGGAATCATCTGTTCTGTGGGTTGGCAAGCGATCATACATGCCAGATTGCACGGCTATGCCTCCATGGTGCTCGTCGTCTCCAAACCTATACGATGCAAAAGCCCGAGCGCGAGAATGAAAGAACGACGTCCCTTTAGGAGAGACGTGCGTGGGCATGGTCTAGACGATGTGTATGTTCCGCGTCTTCCACCGAGGCTCTCCCTGCCACGGTATCTACGCCGTGTCACCAAGTGAAGCTCCTGGACAAGTAGGATGTCGCTCGAGGAGCCCGCTGGGAAAAATACGTCTGCCGCTCGCTCTCTTTTACTTTTATGAACAATTTAGTAATACATGTTGATGCTGCTACTCAGCGCTAACTGATAATGATAACACGAATAATAATACTCACACACGCGCTCTCCTCGTCGTCTGTGTCTTCGTTGTCCCCTGCGCGCCGCGGTTCGCGGCTCGCCGCGCGCGCGCCTCAACGTCTTCTTAGTCTTGCGCCAGTCGCGCCGCTCGTCCTCCAGCCGGCGCCAAATCCGGCATCTCTTGCTCGAAATCCCACATCTCCGGTTCTTCTTCCGCCTTGAATCCCAAGAAACGCTTCAACCGCAGCAGCGGTGGCACCGAAAACAAAATCAACGAAAACGCAAACATGAACACGTACACTTGGTTGTCCGGGTCCGAGTTCAGGTACGACCCGAGCAACGCCCGGCGCGGACCGACGACGGCGATGTCGGCGATGTCGGCGGCGTCTCCACCGTCGTACGCCACCGTCGTCATCGCGTCGTCCGTGACGAGTGCGATCGTCCTCCCTCGAGCGCGTGCACGCCCAACGACTCGCGTCGCGCACTCGCGCCTCTCGTCGACCGCGCGCCCGCGCCTCGCCTCGTCCGCGGCGGTCGCGGCGCTCGAGGGACTCGAGGGACTGAAGAATTGACCAATCAGACGCGTGTGGGTGCCGTATGTCCGAAGATTGTGCGTCCAGTCGCGCGCGTCGCGTGCGTCGGTTCGTGTTTGACTGCGTCATCGCGTTGGTTGACTCGCCCACGCAGGACGAGTGCGATGAGGACGACAGAGCGCGACGTTGCCGATGGAGAACGCGACGGGGATGGTGGTGTTATCGCCGCCGCCGCCACCGCCACCGCCGCCGCCGCCGCCATCGAACGTGGTGAACGGGTGCGATGTCGGGAACGTGGCGTGCGTGAACACGGATGTGCGCGACAGCGAAGTGGTGTTTGCGTTTAGCATCTACGTCGTCGTGGCGTTGGTGGTGCTCACGACGTTTGGAGTCGTGAGGCATTATATTCCTATATACACTGGGCGCTCGCACTTGAGGTCGTTGAGGGCGAATGGGTGTACGCCACCGGACATGAAGACGACGCGAGAGAGCGCGCGCGAAGGCTCGGGATGCGCGGGAACGCTCTTTAGACACTTGTATGGGTGGATTCCACACGTGTTAAGCGTGAGCGATGCGGAGCTGGTAGATACTGCAGGACTAGATGCTCTAGTTTTCTTGCGCATCGCCCAATTCGGTACGCAGTTATTTGCGCCATTGGCTTTAGTCGGCATGTGCGTATTGGTGCCGACGCATTTGTCGCAAACGTTTTATACATCCACGATGCGCAATTCCACGAACGGCGTGGATATCGAGCGTCGTTCGGAGCGACATGTCTTAATGGAGATGACGATCACGAATATAGAGCCGAAGAGTGATTTGATGTGGATGCACGTCGGAGCATTTTGGTTAATCACGGCGTATGCGATTTGGCTTTTGGATCGACATCATCGATCATACGAATTCTTACGACAAGTCTATGGTAGTAGCACGGGTGAATCGAACTTGTGGCGGGCGGTGCATATTCCTCAAACGGTATTGCAAAAGCTTCTTCAGCAAGGTATGGATACGAATCGTGAATTCGCTACTGATGGTGGTTTGGACAACGTCCAGTCGCATCGCGTATCGCAATACGTTGCGCGTCTTGAACACCAACCTACGTCGCCCCATAGTCGAGAAAGTTGTGGTGAGTTTAAAACAACACCAAAAATTAGGGCGCGCACGTCGGGATACAAAACATTCGTTTCAGATACGAGAGTCGAAAATAGTCCGCAGCGTCCTCGAGTGGTGGGTACCGCGACGGGTGGAGCCGGACCATCGAGCGTTGACGACGTCGCTTGGCCAGTTCTACTCGAGGCACTTCTCGGACCGAAACGCACGGAAGGCACGCATCAAGGAATGAGCATGGAGCAAAAGTTACGAAGATTTCCTCGAGAGTCATTGGTTGAAGCGAAATCAGCGACTCGAGGTTACCAGTCCAAGTACGTGCCACGTGTGCCACGGCCATCGCAAACAATTCCGCCGCCGTCTCGTCACAGAGTGGCAACAAATAGTGCGACAACATCGAATATAGTGCCAACGAAAGATCCAGTCCCTCGCAGCGGGCCTAGTAATCCATCATCCACGCAAGGACCGCCTAGTACTATTTCAGAGATATCTTTAGCTGACCTGAGTGATTTCAATGAAGCGGATGACGGCGTGATCGAGGCATCGACGACGAGCCGAACAAATAATGATTCATTGAGTGATGACATGGGCGATGACGTTGCAATCAGACACGAGTGGTGGAGAGGATTAGACATCGCACGTGAGTTCTGGAAAGGAGAAATAGAACGTACAAGTGTGATTGCTCGACATAGCATTGATGGTCACATTCCAGGAGCGATGCTTTCACCGCCTGAACGCGTCGAAGTCGATCCAGAGCTTGGTAGCACATGTCATCCACAGACGTCGGTACATTACGTCAATTCGGTACCGTCAATTGATGATAGGAGATACATATCTGCCTTGACCACTGAAGTCGATGACAACGGCGTTGAACACCACGTAGCTGTGAGCGTTTTAGTGCAAAATTATTGCATCTTGATGACTGACGTGGGTGGATCCAATGGCGGAGTCGATCCATGGGAAGACTTGCGAGCGGTGGAGAAATTCTTCCAAGGATTGTTTCCTGAAGACTTTTTGATGGTAATTCCTTTACAAGATCATCGCTCGGTGGACGATTTGCTTTCAGAGCGCGACAAACTGTGCAATGAAATTGAGAAACTCGGCATGAAGCATCGCAGACGATTAGGACGGAAATATGGAACCCGAATGGTTGAAAATATTTCACGGCTACGCGAGCAGATGGTCGACATCGAGCGGTTGATTGTCCAAGAGCGGGAGCGAATTCTCAGCACGCAACCAGGTCCGAGCTGTGTAGTGGCGTTTAAGAGTCAATACGCCGCCGCATGCGTCGCACAGTGCCAAATCACTTCTCGGCGTCGTGATTTGTTCAATATCGAACCAGCTCCAGGTCCTGACAATTTAAATTGGCAATCCGTGTTACTCAGACGACGTCAACGAGAAATTCGATCGGCACTAGTGTTTCCACTTATACTCGGTATCATATTCATCCCGACTGGCACGTTTACGGGCGTCATGTCCTCGCTTTGTGTGTCCAATCAGTTCGGCGCTGACAGAAGCTCGGCTTTGGATTGGTATTGTTCTAGTAACTCCGCACGTTTACTTCGAATCATAGTTCAAGGGATCCTGCCGCCAATCCTTCTCACGTTGTGGGAGACATTTGTCGTGTCATTTGGCATGATGTACTTGGTGCAGGCACAGAACAAATTTACAAGCTTAAGTCGCACAGACCAGTCATTTGCGAACCATTATTTTCTCTGGGCATTTATAAATGTGTTCTTTGGAACTGTATCTGGATATGCAATTCAACGTTATCTCAACGCACTGAACACAAGAGGGCCGGATGCGATGTTGCAACTCCTCGGCACGTCTCTACCGCTCACAAGTAATTTCTTCCTCCTTTGGATAGTTTTCAGAGGTATTTACCTCCCTACGCAGCGATTGATATTTCCGCATCCAGGAGTATTATGCATGGCTGTGAATCGGTGGTTGTGCTGTCTCAAATGTGCCGTCACCGCTCGTGATAGAACTGTGAAGTACAGCCCGCGATCTGTTCGGCTCGGTCGCGAAGTTGGTGTGTTCTCCATGGTGATGATGATCGGCCTCGTATTCTCAACAGTTGCCCCTCTGATCACGCTATTATGCATGGTTTTCTTTGTGTTCAACTTCGTGATCTGGCGATATCATGTTCTCTACGTATACGAACGTTCATACGAATCTGGAGGCACGATGTGGAACACGTTTACAAATTTGACCATTTATGCTTTGATGATTGCGCAGTCTTTCCTGAGCTTTGTTTTGTTATCAAAAAAAGCATATTCTGCAGCACTGATACTATGGATCACGGTTCTACCAGTGCTCAATAAGGTGGGTCATAGATTCCGCTCACTAGCGCTCGAGCTGAAGTGGTCTGTTCCGTTACCTCAAGCGGCTTTGGCGCCGCGAGCAGATTTCAACGCGGAAACGTACATCCATCCTGCTCTGAAGCGAAACTCCATGGGATGGCATCCCGAAATAGGAAAAGTATGGCGCGGCTACCCTAACGTAACCGTCAAACGCGCGGGATTCTTTTAGGCGTATGAATTAACCTAGTCAAGTAATACTACTGAGACGTCAATAAGAACGTCTCCAACCAACCAACCAATTTGCTTGCGCCTCATATTATTCCACGCCCGTCGAGGTGCTTAGAATGCTCACGGAGTAGATTGAGATAAACCGATACTTAAACAGCAATGCGCCCTATTGTGTCGCATAACCATACGATCAGCGCAGCGGTGGCGTCCACAACGGGGCGGACGCGGCGGGGACAATTGGGAGTAATTCAAGCGTTTCCTCAACGAGTTTCACGCGTTCAAAATGGGCGCGATGCGATAACCATCGGCGCGACTAGCCCAGTTGCAACAGTAGCTCGCGTGCAGCGCGCACGCACGTTAATTCAGATGCGGACAAGCAACGTAGCGTCGGGCGTTGACGGGTTGGAGCCTAGTGATGAAGACGTGGATGACACAACAGTCGCCAGCAAGTTCCTAAAGCTACCTCGGGACGGGAAGAATATATGGATGGTTCCATGGGGATTAAAAGTGACGATACAGATTATGGTGTTGTGGCTTGTGGGATTTTGTCTGATAGGGAATGCAGTGTTTCCGTACTGTGCTGGCGTTATTGGGTTCGACACGCATAGCTTTACACAACGCGGATTGGCCACTTATAGTTTATGTCTAGATTTTACAAATATGCTCATGACTGGTTTCGTGCTGCGTCAGTCGTTGCGACCGTATCAACCATTACCGGAGAATTGGTTTCCGATGAAATGGTTTGAAGACAAGAAATGGTTGCGCGACGTGGCACTGGCGTGCGTGGCGTTTCCATTTGTAGTTTGGCTACACGGATTGAGCACAAACTTGTTAGAACACGTTGGTCTCTTAGTCTTTGATGACAGCGTATCATCGGCATGGGAGCAGAGCATGAAATCGAATGATTTTATCGCCAAAGGCTTTTACATGCTTCTCGCGTCATTTGCAACGCCAATTTGGGAAGAGTTTATCTTTCGCGGTTTCTTCTTCCCTTCACTCACAGCAATCACGGGTATGAAGCGTTCGATGCTGATTTCATCTGCAGTATTCGCATTAGCACACTTTTCTCTCGAACAGTTCATTCCCTTGACGTTTCTCGGGGTGTTAATGTGCGTCGTATACGTTCGCACTCGAAACCTCTTGGCGCCGATTTTAGTGCACAGTTGCTGGAACGCCTTTGTCTTGGCGAGCGAATTGCTCCCTCAATCTCAAGCATTCAACGTATTCGTATCGAATGTCTTGTACGAGCTTCAACGCATCATTCTTAGGGTCTAAACATACATATTTATACATAGCAACGTAAACGAACGCAAGTCCTTCTCACCTTTCTCTCGCAACATTCGCTAAAAAACCGCGCGACGTCTGTCGAAGAATTTGCGGCTCGGAGGGGGTCATTCTTGAGTCATTAACTCGTGACTTTGGATTTCGTGGAAAAACCAAAACCAAACTCGTCGACGTCGTGGCACCGTTCGCCGTACTTGTCGACGCGTCGTCTTAAACGACCGACGACCACGAACGCGCGGTAGACGCACACACACGCACACCGCGCGTCAACGCGCGCGCACACGTCACTGGGTCTTACGTCGCCACCATGGGTAGCCACGCGCAAGCCACCAAGCCGTACATCGGTTGCCGAATTACGCTCGAGTCCCAAGCGTTCATTCGATATGAGGGCGTGCTTTTACAAATCGACCCGCTCGAGAGTACGATTACGTTGTCGAATGGTACGTGCGTTGATGCGTTCGTTTTCGTGGATTGCGGGCGCGGTGGACGTCGCGCCCGAGGGAGGAATCGAGGCGATTGACTGCGGGTGGGGATCTCGAGCGCGATCGCGCCGACGCACCGAGATCTTTGTGGTAAGCGCGTGCGACGTGAGTGAATGACTGACGAAATCCTTGCGTTTGATAAACAGTGACGTCGTTTGGTACGGAAGGTCGGCGACCGAATGGCCTGCAGATCCCTCCGAGCGCGGAGGTGTACGAAAGTATTACTTTCAAGGGTGAAGACATCAAAGACTTGGACATGATTGTGGAGAACTCCGCTCCGCCGGAGCCGCCGATGCAACAGCATTACATGCAACAGCATTACATGCAACCGCAGTACAACTACATGGCGCCCCAACAGGCGTACATGGGATACCAGCCGCCGCAAGGTTACGGAGCTCCACCTCAGTATGCCCCTCCGCCGTCGGCGTGGCAACAGCCGCAACAACCCCAACAACTCCCAACCATGCCCCAACAACCGCCTGCTCCGATGCAGCCGCCGGTACAAGAGCAACCGCGACAACCCCCGCCCGCGCAGCCGAGAAAGCCGGCCTGGGGCAACCCCAATCCTCCGGCGACTGAGGGTGTCATTTTGCCAGCCGCTCGCAATGCGCCTCCGGCTGCGGGCGTTGCGAAAGCCGCCAGTACTGTTCCCTTACCCGCCAAGGCTGCCCCTGCGGCGCCAAAATCGAAGCCAACCTCATTTGCTGCGGCTGCGTTGAACGCTTTAGCCCCTGAAGAAGTAGCGAGGCTTAAGGCTCAACCAAAGGCGGTTGCACCGGCGCAACGTGGCGTTCCGGCTCCTAGGACCGGTGGTCCTCACGGTGGTCGAGGCGGCCGAGGTGGTGCTCACGCTCCGGCGCCTGAGGTTCCGAGAGAAGAATTCAACTTTGAAAAGATGTTGCAGCGATTTAACAAGGAAAAAATGATGCAAACCGCTGAAGCAAAGAAGACCATCAACGCCGTGCAGTCTCAGCCGGTGTACAACAAGGATGATTTCTTTGACACCATGAGTAGCGAAGCGACAGAAAAGCAAGAGAGTGGGAACAGAAACCGTTTTCATGAGCAGCGTCGTACGGATGCGATGACGTTTGGGTTTGATGCGGTCACTGAATCTCACGCGGCGCAACGCGCCGCCACCGCCGGACGTGGTGACGGCGGTCGCGGTGGTCGCGGCGGTCGCGATGGCGGACGTGGCGGACGTGGAGGTCGCGACAGCGGCCGCGGCCGCGGTGGTCGACGATGATCAAAACACAGAGCAGAAACGAACATAGTCTCGACATAGGTTCCGTAAAATGTGAATATGATTGATTGGTATAAATTTCTAAATTTGTGTTTTTACAAAAGCTTAAGTGCTTTTTAACGGTACACGGACTCACTCTGTAAGTTACGAGCAATCTCTTTCTCCCAACGATCACCGTTGGAGAGTAACTTTTCCTTATCGTAAAGCAACTCTTCGTGTGAAAACGTGGCATACTCAAAGTTGGGTCCCTCCACGATAGCGTCCACGGGACACGCTTCTTGGCAAAACCCGCAGTAGATGCACTTGGTCATATCTATATCATATCTCGTCGTACGTCGACTCCCATCCTCTCTCTCTTCCGCCTCAATCGTAATCGCTTGTGCCGGACAAATCGCTTCGCACAGCTTACATGCAATGCACCGTTCCTCTCCAGTCGGGTAACGACGCAACGCGTGCTCGCCTCGAAACCGCGGCGACAGCGGTCCCTTTTCAAATGGGTAATTGATCGTCACCTTCTTATCAAAGAAGTATTTTAAAGTCAACGACATCCCTCGCAACAGTTCAGTCAACACGAGCGTCTTCGCGCTCGCGTCTAACACGCCCGCTAAATCCGTAGGCATCGCGCGTTCGGCTAATTCTCGCGACCGATCGCCCGTGTGCTTGGGCGCCTTGGGGGCGCTCGATCGGTCGACGACTTCGGCGGATGTCTTGGCGCTTTCGACGCCCGATGACGACGCCGCGCGCGTCGTCGTCGCCGTGCGTCGTCGCGCGATCTCTCGCGTCGTGCGTCGCAGCATGTCGCGCGATCGGGACCACGGCGTGCGCGCGTCGAGGAGTGTCGAACCGTTTAGGTTTGACTCGGTGGAGACAGGCGCGGGGACGGGGCGACGCAGAACGCGCGCGCGATGAGCATGATGGAGACATTCATGTGATGTACATCTAACAGTGAATATAGTATATGACATGCGTGCGTGTGCGCTAGATAGGGGAACGCGCGCGAGAGATGGAGCGGAGATGAAAATCCAAGCGCGCTCTCGCGCGGGCTCGGATGTTTCTTTCAAGCGTTCCACGTGGTCGCGCGACACATCCAGGATGGCGGCGCGAGGAACTAGCTAATGGCAATCTTATCGATTAACGACGAATGCATTTTCTCCAACTTCATCAACTGATCGTACACGTTTAGAATTTTATTCGTGTTTATCTCCAGCACTAAACCGCCGACGATGGTTTCATCCAACACCGTGTACGCCTTGGGAGAATTGAAGATCAAGTCCAATTCACACACGTTTTCAAACACCCGATCGAGAGTTTCGACGTAAACTTGGATTAAATCCAACATGGCCAATTCGCTCTCGGATCTATCGCTTAAAATACAGAAATACAACGTCGCAAAGTGCCTGTATACCAACTTTGTATCCGGCCCAAACGTCTTCTCGTCGTCTACAAAGGAGCACAAGTGATCGGGTCGAGCGGTAACCAGCTTGTATACCGTCTGACACAACTCTGTTTGCTTATCCACACCTAATTGCTCATAAAACCTGCACAACCGCACCATGGCGTGGTTGTTTACCACAATAAACGCCTTGATCATGGTGTTCAATGCGCGCGCGCAATCCCAATCAATCCAATCCTCCACCCGAAACCTCTCGGTCAAGACTCGCTCGAAACTCGCTTCAACACGCACACACGCCTTCTACGTCTCACGTTTGATCGTTTCACACGTCTCACGCGCGTTTGAACGACACCGCCGCGCGCGCCAATGGCGTTCGAGCCGTCGAATTTTCTTCGAAACTGAAGGCTGGGGTTTAGACTTGACGCCTCGCAGCAGCCTGCAGCGCGCTGACCGCGACGGCAGACGACGACGCGTTCACGACGTGGAACGATGTCCGACGAAGAGGCAAAAGAAGAACCCACGGAGGTTGAGGTGCGTGCGATGCGCGCGACGTGCGACGACGATGACGACGACGGGTGGCGGTGATGTGCGAGATTTCGAACCCACCCAGTGCGATCGATCGAGGGTATGCCTCGAGGTTGTTTGGCGCGGTATGCCGCGCACGAGGAGGCACGATGGACGACGAGTCGCGGTGTGGAACACACAGATCATACGTTTGGTTCCTATCGATGGACATTGACTGACGATCGTGATCGTAAAGGAGGAGCAAGCGCAAGAGGAGGAGGTCGCCGAAGAGCCAGAGGTGTCGCGAGATTTGGAGGTGCGTTCCCACGCGAACGCAGAGCGTCATCGATTGAACGAGACACTGACCAATTGCGCGCTCGTTTTTGTTGTTTTTGTATGTAGGTGAAAACCACGCCGTTTGATCCGCGATTTCCGCAGACGAACCAGGCAAAGCACTGTTACACACGATACAACGAGTTCCACAAGTGCCAAGCCGAAAAGGGCGAAGGCGCGGAGGAATGCGAACCGTTGGCGAAGTTTTACAGATCTATCTGCCCGACGGAATGGACGGAAAAGTGGAATGAGGAACGCGAGGCTGGCACGTGGCCGGGTCGATATTAAACTGGTGAATACTAGAAATGTACAAACACAAGTGACTTGCGAAATCTTCGTTCGCCTTTGGTATGAGTTTTGTAATGCAAGCTGAGAGGGGGGATTTTTATACACATGTCGCTACGTGCGCGCGCTAATTATAAATTTGCTAGTGGTATTGTACACGTTCGCCGTCGAGCGGTCACTTGGCCCATTCGCCCGAGAGAACCCAAGCCATTTGCACGCTCAACCTATCCAAGAGCGCTTGCGGTCCGTCAAGCGCCGGTCGAACATCCAAATGCATCGCCACCGGTGCGCTTCCTCCAAACGGTACGGCATTGTAGAAATCAATGACGTACCTCACTTCGGTTCCGCATCGATCGACGACCCAATCGTGTCGATCGAATGGGAGCTTGTAACCCAAAAAATTCAACAGCCGCGCCTTTGGACTGAAGTCTTGCGGTCGCCCTCGAAACTTTAATAGTTTTGGATCAGGGCACGAGTCACAGTGTCGACGCTCCCACGCCATGACGTGCGCCCAACATCGTTCGTTGACGGCGTTGTGAATTTTCACCACTTGTTGCATATCCTCCGCGCTCGGTTGCCAACCCTTTCGCGTCATCGCGTTGTAAAACATCTCCTCAGAAGGATACTGCCACGTCGACGCTTGAGCTTGATGCTTGGGAAGCTCCGTGCGCGGGCTGATTGGAATCGTCGACGATTCTCGCGTGGTGTCTAATTTGGGCGATCTCGACCACCACCAGCGGCGCGTCGTCGCTTGTTTCATGTCGCGTTCGCTGGGCATCAAGTTGGAAGCGTTGAGCGCCGTCGTCGCCTTGTCCTCGCCTTTCGCGGGTACTTCTTCGCTGATGACTGGTGGAAGATCGCGCGCAAGTTTAGCAAACATCGACGCCACGCGTGGATTGTCCATGGTGCTTGTATGCTCTCGAGGTTACGTCTGAGGTAATAGTCGTCGTCGTTTACATACCTGGTACCGGTATCAATTGAAAATAAGTTTCAAAATCTATGAATTCTCGCCGCCAGTGCTACTCGGAACGGCTCGAATGTTTGCATTCGCTTGATACCACACCACGTCATCATCATTTACTTTACAGTTGTCATCATTCTTGTCGCCATCACCAACGTCGCCTTCGAGCGCGACGCAAAGCGTGCGACGCTCCGCGCACTGTTTCATCACCGGCTTAAACCTACGTTTCAGCGTGTATCCAGGCACGCTCACATCTCCTCCTACAACTCGCGACTTCATGAACACGAACGCGCGTAAACCATGCGATCGAGGCGGGGCACAATCCGCCACGAGGGGCACGAATGCGCGCACCGCGCGTCGTCCCGCGCCTTCGCCTTCGCCCTCCACGCCCTCCTCCCAATCCTCATCAAACACGCGCGTAAAATCAATCTCATACATTTCTCGTGGTCGATTCGCCGTCGATGCGAGCGCTATAACCACCGCGCTCGGTCGTAACGCTTCAAACGCGCTCGCGCTCAATGCCTCGCGCGTCGTCTCCAGACTCTCCGCGGCGCACCGCGCCCTTCGTCGCATCTCGCTCGTCACAAACCGCCTCTTCCGACCACGCGCATGACCATCACCACTGTCCTCGTCGTCGTCTTCGTCGTCGTCACCACCACCACCACCCACATCGCGCACGAGCACGTCTAATCGATCCGGAATCACGTCCCGCGCGTACAACACGAATCCGCACACCGCGCGCGCGATCGCGCTCGACGCCTCGCATCTCGTCGTCGTCGTCCCATGCGCACCACCGCGTCGCATGCGCATCATCCCGTCCTCACCGTCGTCCTCGCGCACCGCCGCGTCGCGCGCTGCCGTCGCCCCGAGCGACGCGGCGAACGCAGGGGGGAACCGACGACGACGGTGACCGACCGACCGCGTGACCACGTCGAGAGCCTCGCGCGTCTCGCGTCGGACGCGCGGAACACGACGCGCGCGCGAGGTGCGAATGCGCGATCGCGTCCTCCCCCACGCGGGCGTCCACGCGCGGTCGCGTGGGAAGGAACGCATCCGTGCGCGTCGCGACCGCCATCGATGGATGGGGCACCGAAACCACGCGCCGTGGTGTGACCACACAGCTGCGCGCGCTCGACGGTCGACGGTCGACGGTCGACGCGCGATCGCATCGCATCAGATCGCATCGCATCGGAGTAAACACACCCCCATCATGGGCGCGAACGGCCGCGCGGAGAGAAGCGAGGGGGGATTCCAGGCGCGATGGTCGTGGGTGACTCGGGAGGCGAACCGGCGGCTGCACCGTCGACGAATGGTGAAGGACGAGCGGCGAGTGGGGCGCCGATCGAGGTGGATGTCGCGGAGCTGGTACAGTGGATTCGGTTGACGCGGGAGAAGCAGCCGAATGGCTGGTGTGACGACGTGAGGTTGGGAATCATGCGCGAGTTGGCTGAATTTCCCGGGAGTACCGTCGACCGGCGGTCTACGTCGAATGCGATCGCGTTCGATCACGCGGTTTTGGCAAAAAATCATCGCGTGTGTGATTTACAGAGTCGATTGGCGGTGATTCCGATCGACGACGCGATTTACGAGCAGTCGAGCGTCAGGGCGGTGATCTCGTACAAAGATTCGCGAGCGACCAAGTCGCGGTGCTATCACGTCGGTCTCGAGTAGGATCCGTCCATGAAAACCAAGACGAGGCAATTCGGTACTAGAGAAATGGCGCGGCGGCGAACGACGGCACGATGGGTCCACACATGTGCGCCGTGGCGCTGTCGATGGGCAAAAGCGCCGGCAAGAAAATTCCCCCAAACCAGCCTCATCGGACCCGCTCGGCGCGCGTTTTGACACGTCGTGTATCAACATCTACGCCGCAGTTCGTGCGGCGAAACATAAAGATTTTCCAATCCAATCGTTCCAATCCAATCGCGTGCGTCCGAGCGAGGCGCCGTCACCGCCGTCGACGCTGCGTCAACCGCTCCGTCGCGTACGCGCGTCGAAACACCTTGTGATTTGTGACGCTCTGGCGTTCGGGGGAATTATTCCCCCGATCGATCGCCCACGCGTGCGCGATTGCGCGGCGCGCACCACGCGCGACGTTCGACGAGAAGGGGTGATACGACCATTCCATGATGATGCCGCACGCACCGAGCGGGGGAAGCCCCGGGTCTGGGCCCACGACGACGAACGCGACGACGCATCACGCGGGAAGCACCGTCGGCACGAGCGGGGATTTCACGCGCGCGCTGCGACGGAATCACGCGCACGCGCGACGCAATGTGCGGGCGCGAGCGTCGTGCGTGATGGCGCACGCACGGGCGGGCGTGAATAGAGGGTATGGGCACGCACCGAGGGGGATGGAGGAGGTTCGGGCGGTTGGACTCGGGACGAGCGCGCGGGGCGGGGCGCTCGGGCGTCGGGGCGTCGGGCGGCGCGTGGCGTCGAGTCGGGGACGCGGTCGAGGGGCGATGGCGGCGGCGCCGGGTGGGGATATGGATGATGGGGACGTGGATTGGAGTGAGGAGATGCAAATGGGGGATGACGATGGGGAGTTTGTCGTGGAGGCGTTTGATAGTGAAGCGGAATTGGCGCAGGCGTTGTGTTTGGAGGTTGAGGAAAACGCGCGCGGATGTTTGGAGGAGCGCGGGGCGTTTACGCTCGCCATTCCCGGTGGGTCGGTGGCGAAAGCGCTGTCTGGACTTGTTAGTGCGCAAGGGATCGATTGGGGTAAGGTGCACGTGTTTTTTGTCAACGAGCGTCCCGAAGAAGCCAAGTGCTTGAAGTTGGCCAAGGAGACGTGGACGACAAAGTGCGGGATTCCGGATGCCAACGTGCACGCGGTGATGGCGACTGGGGACTTGGCACTCGCGGCAGCGGATTATGAAAAACAAATGCGTTCGTTGAGCGAAACGCAATTGCCGATTGATGACGAAAACGGCTTGCCAGTGTTTGATTTGATCTTGCTCGGCATGGGCGCCGACGGCCACGTCGGGAGCATCTACCCAAACAGCGCGACGGCGAATGATGAAACGGGTGCCGCCGTGCTTGCGGTAGATATGCCGGGTAAGAAGTCCGTGACAATGAGCATGCCGCTTATTAACACCGCCGATCGCGTCGTGCTCGCGGCGACTGGTGAGAAGAAGGCTGAGACCGTCCGCGCCGCGCTCGAAGACGAGTTGGAGTGGGGACAACTCCCTGGCGCGATGGTGGATGCGTTTTCGACGATTTGGTTCTTGGATTTACCCGCGGCATCCAAGTTACAAGCGTACGAGGATATGGACATGGATAGCGATGGGGATGATTAATTTAAATCAGGACGCCGGGGGGATTTTTTTGGGAAACAACCGTACAAATACATTTTTGGGAAACACGCGGAACGACGGATGGATGGATATGGATGATGCGAAATTTTTAATGTAAAGTTTTACAACAAACGCTCTTTGCAATGCGCGACAATGCTTTTATTTTGTTACTCTAATCAGACAAGTGCGTGCGTGGCGCACTACCAATCGCCGCTTCCTACAGGAGGATACCGTTGGGGTTGCGCCGTCGCCGCGCGCATCATGCTCACGACGCGTTCGCGCAGCTGCGCCACATCCCAGTCGAGGTCAGTGATTTTGTGCTCGTAAATAAAACCCTTACTGTCGAGTTTATATTCCGAAATCCCGTCAAACCTCGCCTCGTCGGCGCCAATCGAACCCACCAATCGAACCTTGCCGCGCACGCTCCACCTCACGCGAATAGTGCGCACGCCAGAAGAACCTAACGGCGACCAAATCCTCGACACTTCAATCGCTGATTGCGAAAACAACACCGCGGCTACGATGCGCATAAGTTTGAACAGGCGCTTATATTCGCTCATATTCGTCGCCATGACGCCGTTTCTACCAGGCGACGAAAACGTCATGGTTTCGTCGACGAGACCGATATCGTCACGATATATCCCCCAGCGCGGCTCTTTCGATAGCAAGTACGGATAATCTTCACGCAACACGCGAATGGCCTCCCCAGACTGCGCGTAAAAGTCATCATCCTTGCTCGAACTCGGGCCTTCGTCGTTTCTCCCTTCAGACTGCGGCGTGGATTCCACAACCACGGCGCGCGGCCGTTGAAAATCCAACGGCGTCGCCGTCGCCGCGCGCACTATAGGCGCGTCCACCACCCGTCGCTGCTGCTGCGCATCCGTTCGATCTCGTTCCAAAGTCGTGTCTCGAGGCGTCTCCGGTACCACGAGCTTGACGAGTACGCGAACCGCGCGTCCTCCGCCTCGACACGCCGGACACGCCGTGCGCCCCGTGTACCCGCACGCCCCACACCCTTCACCATCACTCGACCATCGCGTACACGCGCACTCCGTGCGCCCACTACCTTCGCATCTCGGACACGTCTCCCCATTCCGCTCGTCGTCGTCCTCGTTTCCCACCCCTCGCAAATACTGCGCGTACCCGGCGAGCACCGCCGCGGTGATCATCGCCTGTTCCACGAACCACGTCGCGGTAAACGCGTGCGGTGCGATGATATCTAACGCCAGCGTCTTCGTCCCCCGCGCCGTCTCCCGCGTCGTTCGCATCGCGCGCCTCCCGCGTCCTCGTACATCGAGTCCGAGATCCACCCCTCCGTGCCCTCGCGCGCGCACCCCTCGCGCGCGCGCACCGCGACCGCGACCCGTGGACGACAACGGCGCCATCGTCGCCATCGTCATCATCGTCGCCATCGTCGTCGTCATCGTCGTCGTCGTCGTCGTCGTCGTCGTCGACGGACGGACGCGCAATGCCGCGCGCGTGGTGCCCATCCACTGGATGACGTGGCGTCCAAAGCCCGAGGCGCTTCGCGATCGATCGATATCCACGCGCGATGGAATTCGAATTCCATCGATATCGCGCATCGATCGATCGATGCGCGGCGTCGCGATCGCGATCGCGAACTCGATGCATGGATCATCGTGGGCCCATCGTGTCGATTCCGGGATCGCGCGATCGATCGATGCGCGATATCGATGGAATTCGCGACGCGATCGACATCGCGCATCGATCGATCGATGCGCGTCGTCGATCGATCGGCGCTGTTGTGCGCGCTCGGGTGCCGCGGTCGCGTCACTCGCTCGCGTCGTCGTCGTCGTCGGATGGCGTCGGTGGCGTCGATGACGTCGTCGATGGCGTCGGTATCGGCGTCGGTCGGCGGTGGTGGCGCGCGCGCGCGCCGCGGTGCGCCGCACGCGGGCGCGCGCGCGGGATTCGCGTCGATGTCAAAGTCGATGTCAAAGTCAAAGTCGATGTCGATGTCTTCGGGGTCGACGCGGCGTAGGATGGCGATGACGACGAGGACGGGCGCGGCGTCGCGAAAGGCGTTGGTGACTGATGTGATCGAAGACGCGTCGTCGTCGACAACGTCGACAACGTCGTGGATGATAACCGCGACGTCGGCGAGGATAACTTCCAACGAAGAAGAAGAAGAGGATGGGTTGGAACACGTGTATAAGAGCGCGCGGTGGTTTGAGATTCGTGATTCGGTGAGACCGACACAGGTGGCTCTTGGGTGGGATTGGACGTTCTTGAAGCTTGCGAATTTTAAAGACTTTGACACCGCGCAAGCCTACATGGCGCGTAAACCCGTGCCGTACGTGAGCTATCGCGGTCAGCGATACGTGGTGGATCATCATCACACGCTCGCGGCGCTGGAGCTCTCGGGATGGGATGTGGATGTGGTCATGGAGGAAATTTTTGAGTACGACGCGGATTTAACCGAAGAGCGGTTCTGGGGAATTATGGAGGGCAAGGGGTGGAGTTTCTGCTGGGACGCCGAGTACAAGCGCATGGAATATTCCGATATTCCAAAGTCTTTCAATTTGACGGCGTTTCGGAATGATGTCTATCGCTCGCTGGGGGGATTTGCGCGACGGTATAAGTTACTCAAGCGAGGGAAGATGTTGGAAGACAAGCTCTTCTTCGAGTTTCAATGGGGATATTTCTTCTGGCTCCATCGCAATGACGCGTACGCGCTCTGGCCGTCGTCTCAACTTCAACGTGGATTTGATCGTCTGCTCAAGATGATTGAACAGACGGATGATAGTGAATACATTGGCGAGGGTCACCTCGAAGCCGCGCGTGACGTGCAAGACATGATTTTACTGTCTGAAAAGGTTCTCCAGCCGCTCTACGAAGTGCTCGTAGAGTACATAGCACCGCTGGCGTACGCGTATCAAACCATCCCTGCCGACGAGGATCGTATCGTGCCTGGGTTGAAGAAGAGATTCGGTCGCGAGCAACTCCCAGGTTCCGTGATCACGGGTAATTTTGACTTTATGGAGGAACGTCAAAAGTCTCCCATCCTGCCGCCGCCGTCGTCGTCGTCGTCGTCGTCGTCGTCCACCGGGTCTAAGAAGGATGACAAGAAGGACAAGAAAGACAAGAAAGACGACAGTAAGGACAAGAAAAACTAAGCCATAGCTGCGCACCGCGATCATTCATTGTAATACTTAGGAGGTTGCTCCACCCCCCAGAATCGACGCATCCTTTTCAGTCGTTATCCACGGTGTGCGCGCCTCAGTCGTCGTCCATACTGTTTACTTTATAAATGATGTGCAGCGCGCCTAGAGCGTCGTGTTCATTCACGCGCGCGTCGACGGTAAAGGCGGTTCCCAGCATTCGTCGATGTAACCGAACGCGAGGCTTCGACGCCAGCGTCGGTGTCGTCGCAGTCGCAGCCTCTCCTGAGTCTTGTGCATCATCTGCCGGACGCACGTCGCGTCAACCAGCGCTCACATTGGTGTCCATGTTATCGTGCGTGATGTTGTCATCGCAGCCCGCGATGGCGTTCGATGGCGACGGCGCGTCGTCATTTACCTCGCGAGGGTGCGTCGGCTGTCACGCCGTGGGCGGAAACGTCGTCGCGCCTTCAGCGACACTTTTCACGAACGACTTGACAAAGAATGGTTTGAACATGAAAGAAGACGTGAGTAATTTGATTGCACTCGGACGTGGGAAAATGCCTGGGTACGGCGAGGCGTGTGCGCCAAAGGGCGCGTGTACGTTTGGGGCTCGATTGGACGCTGATGAAATCGACGCCTTAGCTACGTACGTTCTTGAACGCGCCGCTAACGATTGGAAGTGAGCGCGAAGGTGAACATAGCGTAGACAATAACGTCATCTTCGTCGGCATTGATTGATGTCGGCGCATTCTTAGCTACTAAACTAGACTAATAACTACTCTCTCGCGCGCTACTATGCTCACGCCGAAGATCGCGCAGCGATCGTCTCCGATGCCCTACACGCCTCACGAAGCGTCTCTACGAAGTGCAACATTTCCTCCATATCGCACGAAAAACTAACCTTTTCATCCTTGCCCGTGGTTTTATCATTCAACAGCCAAGACATGTGAAACGCGTGTTCCTTTGCGTCGCCGTTGGTTGACGTACTCACGACGTAGTCTGCTCGGCACGCATGCGACGTTAATCGCCCAACAGTAGACGACGATGCATGTAACTTTAATGCTCGTTCGATATCTCCACGCACCGTACCGTAGGCATCGGCGATAATCTTCGCTCGCTCGCTCGACGTCCCGCAATCTCGTTCAAGCGTTGCCTTCACGTCTCGCGCGTCGAATCCTCGTCGTGCAGCCTCGACGAATACCGCAGACACGCCAGCGACGTGTTCGAGGTTAAATTTCATCTCATCGTCTCGCGTAGATGACGCGTCGTCGGAGACGAGCGCCGTGGAGACGTAGCGCGCAAGGTCATTGAGGGTGTTTGCATCGCACGCTTCAAGCGCTCGAACGTGCTTGCTCACGGTGAACTGCGACGGGAACGACGGAGAGAAAGAGGTCAGTCACGCGGAGTTGGGTTAGAACGCATTCGTGCGCGCTCGCCGGCGAAATTTCAGCGTACCCCGAGTTCCATGATGCGTTCCACGGAGTCGAGTTGTGTGGACGTGTCCGAGCAACAGTTGCGCTGGTTGGTTTTGAGCCAAAGTTATGTCGCGCGAAAAGGCTATGTATGCTAGATATCTAATGCTCTAATGCGGCTAAATAAATGAATCGTCGTTAGCGTAGAACGTGGCGTTCCATCCGTGCTTGTGTATGCGTACAGTATGACCGAAGAGTTCGGCGGTTTTTCGCGCTCGGGGCGCTAGAGCGGCAAAATATGTCGACCGGATGAATTCATCATCCTTGGCGCACAGTATGACCTTGTTATACGCTATGGCAACAGGTGCGAGCGTAGATGTGGGGTCGGCGAGGTAGGCTGCCAAGCCGGATATGCAACCCGGCCAGTCAGTGTTGAAGACGTCGTCTAAAATTACGCAGCCGCGCGCATGCAAGCATGCTTGCGCGAGTTTCAAATCGCTCATGGTTGCCTCAGCGGTGTGCGAGCCATCAATGCTGAACATACGCACCGAACGCAAATAATCGTTGCTATCGTTTTCACTAGCAGCTTGGATGATTTCCATTGCAGACATTACCAAAGAATTCCCCTTTATCACGCGCAACCAGCTCGGGAGCTCGCCGCTTGCGTCGCGCGCACCATCCCAAAACTCCTCGTCTTCTTCCTTAATCGCCCCACAGACGCGGCAAATATTTGAGACAAATTTATTGTAATTTCCGACGCCTGATTCATCCACGTTGAACTCTTGCTGGTCGAAACAATCAATCGCTACGAGCGTTTCGCCCGCGTTTCGCAGCGCGCAGAGCGGTAAAAACGACCGCCCATGATACACACCAATCTCAACCATCGATGTTGGCGTCATCGCTAAACCAAATGTATCGCACTGTACTGCGTCCAAAGTCTCATACGCATCAATCGCCCCGAGTTCAAAGAATCCTTTCGTCTTTTTCGATTCAGCCGCCACGCGACGCAGCCGCCTGCGCTTCGCCTCGCCCTTTCGCGCACGCCATCCGTCGCTAAGCGTGTCGCCGTCCCGTGCGAATCTCGACATGATCGCTTCTTCGTCGCTCGCCTTTTTCTTCGCCGCCGCGTCGCGCATGCGCGCGCTATCCGCGTGCACGCGAAGCGGCGCTCGGCGATGCGGCGCACTTTTGTGGCCCATCTTCACCGACGACCGGCGCCACGCGCCGCATCGCGCGAGCATGCGACGCGCAAACGTGCGCCGGTCGTCGATGAATGCGCGTCGTTCGCGACGTTCGCGACGTTCGCGACGAAGCGTCGTCGAACAGTGCCGGGGGTCGAACACAAGATGTGCTCGGCACCTCACACTCGCACACGCCCCGCGTCGCGCGATGGGCTACGCCGGCTACGCCCCGGGGCACACCGTGGTGGAAAAGACACCCATCGAACGCGCGTTGCATCGCGTCTCGTCCGAAGACGCGCATGATTTGCTCGAGAAACTGACGCGCAACGTCGCACGGGCCCCAGGAGATCCAAAGTTTCGCCGCTTGAAAGCGTCGAATGCGACGATCGCAGCCAAGGTGTTCGGGAACCAAGAGGTGCTCGATTGCTTGCTCGTGCTTGGATGGGTGCGTGAGGACGTTGATGGGGAGGACGGGTTGTCGTTGCCGAGCGAAGTGCCGGGGAACATGGCGCACGTGCGCGCCATAGACGCGGCGCGGATAGCGTTGCGACGACGACAAGAGGAGGATTTGCGCGCGAGAATTCGCGCGCGAGCGTTAGATTCTGATCCTGAGCGTGCGGCATTGCGCGCGGCGTACGAAGCGGATAAGGCGGAGAGAAAAGCGGCGGAGCCGGTGACGCAAGGTTCGGTAGCGACGCAGCGCGGACCAGGAACAATGAAAACCGCGAAAGATGTCGGTGCGAGCGGTAGCTCGGGTTGCTGAGGTTAATGCCGCGTCAAAGGAGCAATGTTCGTGTTCGATTGTACGCGCGCGTGAGATTTATGACGACACAGACGGTGAATATACCGTCACATCTATCGTTATTTTCTGCGCGCGGATGCGAACATTTTCTTTGATATGTCTTCCAAGCGCAAAGAAGGATTTTGAATAAAAATCCGTGCGCACTGACGAACGTTCAATGTCACACGCGTGCTCGCCATTTTAGTAGAGTACGCGTGCGTAGTCGTGACACCGCAGTGGACAATCGCCGTTGAGCGAGCCACCGCGGTCGATGCAACTGAGCGTCACCGCCCCAGCCTCCCAGTAGTAGTTTCTTGATTTGACTCACCGCGACCTACTCGGTCGTTATATTCTTACATCACACGATTTCTTATATGTTGTAATTTACACGTTCACATTCATTCATTCATTCATTCAAGTGTTCGTAGATGATGAAACGAATTACGCGTCGACACGAGACTCACCTTGGCGTTGGCAAAAAGTTTCGCGCACCGCACAGCGAAGCGCGGACGAGAACACAAACATGCCCATCATCGACGTCGCCATCGGGCCGCTCATTCAAATGGCCGAAGCTGCATCGCTCGGCATGCCGTTTGAGGTGTGGAAAACCCGAATGGGTCGTCAGCGCACCGAAAGCACGACGCAGGCATTCGCCAACATTTACAAAGATGGCGGCGTCAAGGCGTTCTGGCGCGGTACGCAGGCGAAGATGTTCGAGTCCGCGACGAAGGGTGCGATATTGATGTACGCCAAGGAAGGCATTAATGATTCATTGCTCGCGGCTGGATGGCAACCGGGAATGGCGGGCGTGATGGCGGGCGCGGGCGGCGGCATCGCGCAGGTCTCCGTTATGGGACCGTGCACGTACTTGGTGACGGGTGCGGTAAATGATCCGGGCAAGAGCATGGCGGAGAGAATCCGAACAACGTATGCCAGAGGTGGCGTAGCTGGGTTCTACCCTGGTGGGGTGGCGATTGCGTTTAGACAGGCGACAAACTGGGCGTCGCGTCAGGGGTTTACAGAGGTTGTACGCGCGCAAGCTAAACGCACGTTGCACGGTGATGAGAATGCGAAATTGAGCAAGTGGGAAGAAGTTGGGTGTGGCATTACTGGTGGAACGTTGGCGAGCTGGAATCACCCGTTCGAGGTGGCGAGAATCGAAGCACAGAGCCGAGGGAACGCTGGGCAGCCAGTTGGGAACATGGTCAGCGTGATGCGTGACATTGTCCGCGAAGGCGGCGTCGGAGGATTGTTCCGAGGGATCATTCCTCGCATCGGACTTGGCATTTGGCAAACGTTGTTTATGGTGACAGGGGCGAAGATGGTTAAAGAAACGCTCAAAGAACAGGGATTGATTTCAGACGTTAAAGGTGGACATTAACTAGGCGCCGCCGACGTTCGTTGTCAAACAAAGGTGTCGGTGACGATACCATTGACGACGACGACACATAGACGATATCGTTGATACTCAATTAAGTGAAACAAATGGCAATGTCATATGCACACAAATACGTATATTGATCACACTAACAATCCACCGCATCATAAACGCGCGAGTTTCCAACTACCTCCTCATAATACGGAGCGGGGCCCATGATATCCTTCGTACGGCGCGCGATCGCGCGCCTAAACGACCCACGCGATCGTCAAGCGATTGTATTCGTCGCTTCATGTTTGCTCCTCGCCGACTTTGCGTTATCGTCGCTCATCGTCGCTAAAGTCCCGTACACTGAAATCGACTGGACAGCGTACATGGAGGAAGTGCACGGATACATAAGCGGCGAACGAAACTATGAAAACCTCGGCGGAGGTACTGGTCCACTCGTGTATCCTGCTGGCTTCGTTTACGTGTACAGTGCTCTATACTGGCTCGTCGGCGGATTGGTTCGAGGCACGAGCGCCGCTGGCATCGGTGTCGCGCAACGCGTCTTTGTTTTAGTCTACATCGCGAATCAAGCAGCAGTATTCGCCGTTTATGCCGCGTGTGAAGTCATCCCACCTTGGGTATTCGCAGTACTCTGCGCGTCGAAGCGCATGCATAGTGTGTTTGTTCTCCGGATGTTTAACGACGGCGTGGCGATGGCGTTGGCGTATTGCGCCGTGGCATTGTATCAACGTCGGAGGTGGACTTTAGGGTCGATTGTGCTCTCACTTGGGATCAGCGTGAAGATGAATGTACTATTAATGATGCCTGGACTATTGGTGCTGCTCGTCGGTGGCACAAGTGTAGGGAAATCGATGCAAGCGCTTGGCGCGCTCGTGGTGACGCAAATTGTGTTGGGCGCTCCTTTTCTACTGACGTATCCTAAAGAGTACGTAAGCCGTGCATTCGAGCTCGGGCGTGTATTTTCTCATAAATGGACTGTGAACTTTAAGTTTGTCCCAGAAGATGTGTTCGTGTCGGGAGCATTCGCAAAGTACCTTTTGCTTGGGCACCTCTTTGTGTTGCTCGCATTGGCACATCAGAAGTGGTGCAGGCACTACGGAGGTTTTTTCTTCGCTTTCGTGCGTAACTTCTTCAAGCGCGCTTTAAGTGGTAACTTGGATGGCGTACAAGACACCTACACCCCCGCTCATGTGGCATTGGTGTTGTTCGAGAGCAACTTTGTTGGCATCGTGTTTGCTCGGTCGTTGCACTATCAATTTTACTCGTGGTACTATCACACTCTCCCTTTGTTGCTTTGGTCGGCGAATCGAGTGCCAGTGGTCGCTAAGTTGGCAATATTGGTCATCATAGAGTGGTGCTGGAACGTCTATCCGTCAACACCGACGTCGAGTGGAATTTTCGTCGCCGTACACCTTGTCGCTTTGGTGTTCGTGTGCGCGGGATACGCCGATAAACAAGCGTCAAAAAAGAAATCGTCTTGATATATTAGTAGTACATGATATTGTAATAGCGAAACAACAGAATTTAGATTTGAATGCCGAAGAATCGATCCCAAAAATTCGCCGTACGCGTGACGTAAAAGCTTCGGCCAGAAGGCGAAGATACCGGTCCTTCGTATTGGACAGCGCCATCCACGTCATCACCGAAGCCATTCTTAGCCGCCGCAGCTACTCGATCGTCATCATAGTCCTCAGCAATCCCAGCCTCGCGTAATTTATCTTGAAGTTCTTTTCTTCTCGCCTCCATGGTGCGAACCAAGTCGCCCAACGCGCGCGTGCGTTGTCTGTCAATCTGTCGAAGTTGATGTACCGCTTCAGCTTGTTGTTGCGCTTGCTCGAGCACCTGACGCGTTTGATCGATCAATTTCTCTTGTTCAGGGTCATTGAATTCTTTTAGCTCCAAGTGAATCGACACCGGGCGCTCACCGATCAAGTCAAATTCGTTTTCGCGCTGTTGGAGCAAGCGACGCAACGACGCGAGCTCGCCATCTTTCTCCGCGTGCTGCCCTTGTAAATCCATCATCTTCTGCGTCAGCTCTCTCACGCGCGTCATGAGCACTTCATTTTGATACTCCACGCTTCCCGCTAAAGGCCCACCCGTTTGTTCGGCAAGCTGTCCTTGCAACGCGGCTTTACGCACGGCGCTTAGACTCTTCGCCGTCTCGCGTAAAATATTCTCTGTCACCTCACGCTTCAATCGCTCACGAACCAACGTCGCTTGCGTCTCAAACAAACGCTTCTCACTCGTTTCTAACTTATCATCCGTAGGCATATCCTCATACCTCACCTTCGTCGTCGTCGCCAACTCTCGCGCCGACGCTCGACGATCGCCCTCCCCCGCCCCGCTCGTCGCGCGCGCCGAATCCACCATCCATCCTCCTCCCCCGCGTTCACTCGCGTCACCACCAACCGTCGTCGTGATCACCTTGCTCGTCCTCGTCGTCTTCGTATACGTCGTCGACGGTCCATCGTCGGAATCACCACCCTTGCCCATCGTTGCGATTGCGAATTGGTGTTGTGAGTCGCTCAGCTCAAATCAACCTCGTGAACCTCGTGAACGAATCGTCGTCGGTCGTCGTCGCCAACGCGCGCCTACCCCGTCGCGCACTGTATGTATGTATATATGTGTATATGTATCGCGTACGCGTGCGCGCGTCTGTGTCGCGTCGCGGTCGCGCGTCGCGCACCCCTCGCGCGCGCGTCGTGATAATCCCCAATGAGATCAAAACGGACCACGTACGCCGAATGTCCGAATTGACTCGTGACGTCGGCACGCCGGTCGCCGCATCGGGCACGTGAACGTGCACGGCGTCGGCATTACGAGCCTCGACCGTCGACCGTCGATCGTCACCATGCCTGTTGCGATCAAAGCCTACGGTACGTGTTGATCTCGTCGTTCCCGTGCGTGGTCGTGGTCGTGGTCGTCGTAGTCGTGGTCGGGGGTGTTGAGTGTTATAGTGGAAAGCTTCGACATGCGTCTTTTCGAGATGTTCGAGATGCGACGTTGGGTCGCGCGGCGCGGCGTATGGATGGTTCATGGCGTTCGTACGCGCGCATGCGATGATGGGCGTTGGTGTGTTTGGTGTCGTAGTCGCGTTGACTGACCGGGTTGTGATTTTGTGTCGTGGTTTGATCGCGTAGCGGCGCACAGCGCGTCTTTGGATGACTTTAAGCACATTGACGCCGAGCGTCACGACGTCGGGGATGACGACGTTGCGTTCGATATCTCGTTTTGTGGATTGTGCCACACCGATATTCATTTTGTGGAGAATGATCTTGGGAACACGATGTATCCTTTGACGCCTGGGCACGAGTTGATTGGTACGGTGACGAGCGTCGGAAAAAATGTCACTAAATTTAGCGTCGGGGATAAAATCGGCGTCGGGTGCATGGTCGACTCGTGCAAGAGCTGCAAGTTTTGCGCACAAGACGAGGAGCAATATTGCGCGACTGGAAGCACGTTTACGTACGGTGGCGTGACGCAGTATGGTCGCGCCGGTCCGAATGGGAAGCCCACGATTGGTGGGTACTCGAACAAGATGGTGGTGAATGAAAATTTCGCCATCAAGGTGCCGGCGGAGGCGCCGCTCGACAAGAGCGCGCCCCTCTTGTGCGCGGGTATTACCATGTACGACCCGCTCAAGGCGTTCGATTGCAAGCCTGGCATGCGAGTTGGTATCGCCGGCGTTGGTGGTCTCGGGCAAATGGGCATTAAGATTGCCGCCGCCATGGGCGCGACAGTCATTGCCATTTCTCGCTCGCCGGACAAGGAGGCTGACGCGAAAGCCATCGGTGCGCATGAATTCTTGGTAAGCACTGATGAAAACGCCATGAAGGCTGCGGCTGGATCAATGGACTTGATTTTGGATACAATTTCGGCGTGCCATGATGCTGAGATGTACTCTGACTTGCTCGCAACCAAGGGAACGTTGGTGATGATCGGCTTGCAGATGGCTCCCGTGGCGTCGTCGTGCGCCAAGTTTCTCTTCAAGCGCATTTCCATTACTGGTTCTCTCATCGGTGGCATTAAGAACACTCAAGAAATGATGGATTTCTGCGTTTCAAACAACATTTACCCGGATATTGAGGTCATCAAGACGGACAAGATTAGCGAGTGCATGCACAAGCTGAAGGATGGCAACGACCGCATTGTTCGCTACGTTCTCGATTGCTCATCGATTTAGATTTGTGCGATAAATGTCTGTTTTAATTTTACTAAAAGTTTAAGTGCTTTGCTACAACCTCTACTGTTATTAGTCTGCGTGGTACCGAGATTCCTTCTCAAAGAGCGCCAAGGCTCGCTTCTTGGCGGCGTAGCTCCAGTCTGGGTTGGAATCGAGTGTGTTCAGTGCGAGTTGCGCAAAGTCATGGAACACGTTATCCTTCGGAATATCAGCTACAACCTCAGCGAGTGAGGCGCGCTCGGCGAGAAAATTGTCACGGAATGGCGACAAACCCGCGCGCTCACGTTGTAAGCGCTCGTACTCACGTTGCTGTGTAAATGCCTCAATTGCTTCATTCTTCAAGAATTCAAACTCTTGCTCACTCGTAATCCCCGCCATCTCCATGATAAACTCCTTGTGGGCATCAACGTACTCTTCGTCACTTTGCTGACGCTGAGAACTACCAAGTCGAGGCTTTTCGGCTATGTGTCGTACGTCAATCGATTCGCTGAAGAGCAAAATAGCCTTGCGATCAACCTCTTGACGATTGTAATCGTAGTCTTTGTTCGCGTCTTGAAGCGCCCTTGCTTGTCGAATTCGCTCATTCAGTGCTTTTTGCACCTTTGCGTCACCTGCCTCTCGGCCTCGTCCACCCGCGCGCGCTTTGCTAGGCGCGCGAGCGACGCGTTTGCGTTGAGAAAGTCCCGCAACCATGTCACCGTCTCTCATTCGACGCGACGATGTTGAAGCGCGCAACGACGGATCAAACTGTAAGTCAACCAAATTATGGCCATCGCGTTTGTATCGAGGAACGAAAGTCTTGATTTTCTCGACGCCTTGAGCAATACGCTTCGCGCGGCGTTCCGCAGTCATGGCTTGCGCCTTGGCCTTTTGGTCTGCAAACTTATCTGCGCGACGCTGACGTTGAGCCGAGAGCTGAACTTCACGCTCCTCGCGTGCCGCAGCTGCTGCGACAGGATCGAGATTCTCATCTTCTTCAGCGACGAGGCTATTCAAATCTCCGACGGGTCTTCTACTTCGTGGCGCCTCTTCGTCTGACTCTTCGCTTTGCGCGCTGGCTTCTTTTGCCCCCTTCTTTTCAGCTATGCGCACCACAAGAGGCGCTGAAGCACCCTCCAACGTAATTTTCCCTTCAGCAGTCGCCTCAATCGCCTTCAAAGCATGTTCAGCACGAACGAACCACACTAAGCCGCCCGGGTACGGTCCCTCCGGGTTCAACGCCAAGGCGCTAATGATAGGACCGTACGGCCTAAACACCTTTCTCAACGACGTCGACGTCACCCCAATCGGCATATTCTTCACATACACGTTACTATCCTCCTTTGCCGATCGCTCCAATTTCGTGTTCGGCGCTTTCGTCGCTGTTTCGCCCTCCGACGCGACTTTCGCGCCAGGCTTTCTTCGTGGCTTGCGCGTCGCGTTCGCCGCCGGTGCCTCGCTCTCCACAGCCTCACCCTCTGTCGTCGCCGCCGCCATCGACATCGGCGGTATAACTATTTCAACCTCACGCGTCCCTTCACCCGCGATCGCGCCCTCCTTCGCGCCCTCGTCCCCATCATCATCGCGCGACGATCCACTGAGAAACCTAACGCCGCGCGCCGACGGCGCGATCGCGCGCGCTGCCGCCGCCGACGCACCGCGCGTCGACGTCACAGACGCCGACGTCGATGCGCGCGCGATCGACGTCCACGCTGTGCGCGCGGCGCGCCGTAACGACATCGTGTGCGAGCGTGCGCGCGTCGAGCTATGCGGTGCGGCGCACGGTGTGCGTTTTTCGTCATGATGTGCGGCACATCATGACGCACACAGTGGCGTACACGGTGCGCACGCACGCAGCGTGCGATCACATCAGAAATAGCTCGCGTGCGCGCGCACACGCGCGCGGGGCGCGCATGCGCGCGCGCGCATCGGAGGAAAGCTCGGGCGACTTCATCACCGATATGGTTGGGAAGATATTTGGTAAAGACGTGCTGAACGACCCCGAGCCCGCGGGATTGAAGCGCATGACGAAAGAGGATTGGCCGGATCAATTTTTAGCGGTGAAGCAAGCGACTGCGGTGACGTTGGCGAGCGATGATACGAAGGAATTGCAGATGGTTCGCAAAGTGTTGACGCAGACGCAACTGGAAAAGTTGGCGCTCGGCATAGCGTTTGACGCCAATGTGCACGGATGGAGCGCGAATTCGTTTCATACGCAATTAGATGGTCAGGGCGCGGCACTTTTAGTTGGCGTGACGGATGATGGAGTTGTTTTTGGTGGGTACAATTCGAAAGGTTGGTTGGGTTACGGAGAATGGATTGACGCGATTAGCGCGTTTTTGTACGTCTTTGATCGAGGCTCAAACGTGACAAAGTTACCCAAAGTAGGTGGAAGTGGGATGGCCATCATCGATGAAATGGGACAAGGACCGCAATGGGGACCCGATGGATTGAAAATCAGTCTCGAATCGCGTTCGGCGCGGTCGAGATTGGGCACATATTACGAAAAGATGCCAGACGGTTCAGCCAATTTGTTTGGCGGCAAACTCGCGCGCGGCGAGAGTGTCGGATTGAAGGAGCTTCGCGTGTACGTGGCGATTGAAGACACAGAATTGGCGAAGAATTACAAGCCTAATGTGTTGCAATTTCAAGACGGCGAGCTCGAAAATATTCGTAAAAACGACGACGAGGGCCGCATGGATGGATTCTTTGGCAAGCTCTTTGGAGGCAAGCAATAATAATAACTCAGCGACTATTGTAACAAAAAGTGAAGACCTTAATGTAAAAGAATCAGCAATATCAACACAAGTATTATTATTAAAAGAATGCGAAATGTAAGCTATGCCGTGCGGTTCGCGCGCAGTTCCCGATCGAACTTCTCGAGCGCGACTAAATCCTCAGACTTGAATTTCACGCCTTGGTGTCCGGCGGGATATCTATCCTTAACGTATCCTATGGCGTCCTTCAAACTCATCTTTCTACTAAACATCATGTACGCCACGGCTATTGCTGGCGCACGCGAGCGTCCAGACATGCAATACACTAAAACGCGCTGCGGGTGCGCCTCATCCGTCTTCATCGACTTGACGTGCAACGCCGCGAGACGTCCGCAGCACTGATGGTAGTCAATATTTCCATCCGGCGTCGAATCCTCCGTACCGAGCGTCATCACCGCCAAATGCTTCCCACTACAACACGGCGAACACGTCGGTACGGCGTTCATCACTGTCCGTACGCCGAGCATCACCAGCGCGCGTTCGCTACACGTGTGCTCAAACGCCCCGCACACTAAAAACCTCTCGATAATCTCCACCATGGCTGTCGACACCCCCGCGCCCGAACCTCCACGTGCCGCACCCGATGCCCCGCACGCAATATGTTTGTCCTCCTCCTCCTCCTCCTCCTCCTCCTCCTCCTCCTCCTCGTCCACCGCCGACCCGTGAAGGTCGACGCTCGCGCGTCCCGCGCGCACGTGTCCGCACTCCGCGCACGTCGACCCCGGTCCGTGATGATGCTCACACGTCTCACAAAACTCCAACACCTCGGCGCGGCGCTTCATCGCACCATCACCACCACGACGCCTGTCGTCATCCAACGCCGCCATGATCACGCGCCGACGCGCACGCAATCACCCGCGCACCCCCGCACCCGCGCCCGCGCCAACCAATCCGCCGTCGCGATCGCGCTCGCCACCCGAGACGCGGCTCGACGCGCGCCACCGCGTGCGCGTCGCTCGATCGCGACCGACGCGGCGACGCTCCGATCCGAAGCACTCACCCGCGCCCTCGCGCGTCGCACTCGCGACGACGACCGACGACCGACGACCGACGCGCCCGCGCGTGGGTCGTTCGCCCCACGCGACGCGATACGGGGCCAGGGGCATCGTAGTGGACGTCATTAAACCCTACTTAAACCTCGCGTCACGTCGTTCGTTCGTACCAACATTCATTAAGGGTGAATTCACGTATATATACTATATTCGCTCTGTACATCCCATGCGAACCTTCTACAGCGCTCGTGAGGACCGACGTGCGCATATTCGGACATTCGACGTGTTTAGTCGTCGTCCTCAAAGACCACACGCCAAAGATACCGTACAGCGTGCACCAGGTATATATAGTATTCTAAGGTCTTATTATGGTCAAAAGGAGGACTACGATATAGCTATAGAATCATCACGAGATCGCTCAAAAGAGCGTATTCTATGCACACGACGTCCCACGCCGCCACCGCCGTCGCGCCCGCGCGCGCGCGTTCGAAAATACCAACAGTTGGTAGAAAATAGAAAATAGGCCCCCTCTCTCTCGCGCGCGCGCTCGCGCGCACCGATCGTCGTACTGCAGTACGACGATCGCTAATATCCATTGATCGGACCCCCCCTCCGTGGGCGTACGCATAAACGCCGCGTCGCGCGCACCGATCGTCGTACTCGACGCCTCTCGACAGGGGCTCGCGCGACGTCGCGCGCGTTGACATAAATCAATCGTCCATCGGTCGCGGGGCTGGGTGCCGCCGGCGCGGCACACGACGACGACGACGACGACGACATACGACGACGACATACGACGACGACGACGGACGACGACGGAGGACGACGACGTTGAGGACGACGGAGGGGGAGGAGGACCGACCGCGGGTGGTGACGTTCGCGCGCGACCGGGGCGTGCGTCGCGAGAGCGTCGATTCATCGCGGCGCGGGTCGGGGGGGATTCGAGGCGGTGCCGCGGAGATTGGTGGCGGGTGACGCGGCCGGGGTGTGGGCGCGTGCGACGACGACGGGCGCGTGGACGGGCGCGTGGACGACGGACGGGGTGGAACGCGCGCGAGGTTCGCGCGCGGTGATGTCTTCTGAGGTTGGTGGTGAGGCGATGTCGGTGCGTTTACCGAAGATGGTGTTTTACGAGGACGCGGACGCGGGCGCGGGCGCGGGCGCGGACGCGGGAGAGCGCGCGGCGACTGGCGACGGCTGTGGGGTTTCTGCGCTGTGTATTTTGCACGACGCGTGCTTGATGGATAACTCGGGCGGCGATGGGGGTAAGGGCGGTGGGAAGGGTGCGGCGAAGCGTGTGGCGCGGGGCGCGGCGGGGCGCGGGGCGCCGGCGAAGCGGGCAAAGCGCGCGCCCGGACGTCCGTTGAAGATTGTGGCGATGACTGCGGGCGCTGGAGCGGCTACGGGTAGAGCGGGCGCGGCTACGGGTGGAAGAGACATGTCTGGGTCGGATTCGCCTGGTGGCGTCGCATCGTCGCGACCGTGGGTCGTCAAGGCGCCGAGAGACGCGACTGACGCGGAGAAGGCGCGCCTGACGCGCGAAGTCGCGAGCGCGATTAAAATTGCCGACCACAGGCGATTGATTTACCGCTGGACCAACGCGTTGATTCGATCGATCGGCTTGCGCATACCCTCGGGTTCGGGCGCGTTGTTCTCTCGAGAGTCGAAGAATAAACGCGAAAAGTTTGATAAATTTCTGCTGCACTACTACGGCGACGAGTCCTTCTTGGCGGGCAAGTATTGGTACACCAACGCAAACGCCGCGGCGTTTTTCGTCGAGGTATTTCGTCTGGCGACGTCCGGACGCGTGCTCTGTGATGAGTTGGATATCTGGCAAGTTTTTGAAAAGAAAGATCCGGACCGTAAAGCGTCGACGTGGCAAATGTCCACCAAAGCGTTGGAGAGTCTTGACATCTCCCTCGACGAATTGTTTGACATGTACTCGGGCGAGGCGCGCATCAAAGACGGCTGGCCTCGCGGACGTCCGCTACACGTACCACCGCCGAGTTTGTTGCCGGTGACGAAAAGTCAATCGACGTATCTTGAAGCCGTACAGGAGTACGAGCGTAGAGTCGGGCCGGCAGAGGGAGGCAACGGAGCGTCGTCAACCGTGGCTCGCGGGTCCAACATTCGCAACCTCATGGACGAGCTCGCGGCTGATCCAAAAGTGTTTCAATGGACCTCCATCGCCGCAGAAAACGGACATTACCAATCATTGGAAGCCAAGCCATCATCCGGTTACCTTTCAAATCGCGAGAGTGATGTCAGTTTGTGCAAGAAGAAAGCCATGGAGTTGGTGCAGAGCGTGATGCCAAACGCCGACGCGTCGCCGACGGAAATCATGAAGCCGTTGTTTTCGGAATCGTTGGAGGGCTTAGGTCCACCGGCGACGCCATGCGATAGAAACAACGTGAACCAATACTACTCGAGATTCTTCTCGAACGAAGTCATCGAAGTCGGCGATGTTACCGCCGCGTTTATGATTCGAAACGACGCCGTCGCCGCCGTCGAGCCATTTAAAAAATTCACCGCCGCGTACTTCAAAGTCAAGGCGGCCAAGGAGGAAGTCGAACGATTGAGTACTGCGTTGAGCTCGACGCGCGCCACCGTATCGGGGCTTAAAAAAGCTATGGATGCTATAGATTCGAGAAAGTATGCGAAAAGCGACGAAGGCGCAATGCTAAAAGCGTGCATGCAAAGTCGACTCGCCGCAATCGAACCCACCGTTGGCGAAATTGATGAAAAACTCGAATTCACCATGCAGCGCGAAGAAGACGCTCGAGATGAGTTGATGAAGGTCGAAGAAGCTGCACGAGAACCATATTTACGAGTAGTCAAACAGTGCTACGAGCTGAACTCTGGGATTCAAGATCGCATGGGCAAGATTCTTGGCAAGGCGCTCGAGGACGCGCAGGCGCACGTTGAGGCGCAGCGCGCGCAACTCTCGGCGATGCATCCGAGTGCGGCGAACACGAGCATCATGCAAGAGTTGAACCATTCGTTCAAACACGCCACAGAACTTCAACAACGACTGTCGGAGATGCGAACAAAACTCGATGAATGCCGTACGAGTACGGCCTTTGCGTTGTCCACGCTCGACGTGCGTTGGAAGCGCTTCTCCATTTGACGCGCACACGCGCGAACACACTACCATCCATCCACCCACGCACACACACACGCAGGCGAATTCAATTCACCGGATATATGACGTGAAAGTGTCACTACTCTGATAAACGAATTGCACACTGTGATAGATCATATAGTATCAGGAGAATTGGATTTTTTAACGATGAAAACGAAAACACGAATAAACAAAGACGCTCCACATGTCCACATTTTTACAATCCGCTAAGAATTTTCTCCGCAAACGCCTTGCGGCGATTATCGCGTTCCTTGGGAGACGGTCTGTAGTATTTCAACATACCATCCCAAGGAACAGCTTTCAATCCGGCGCGCTCGCAAATCATCGTCCGCACGCGCTCTGCAAACTCAATGCTCGTCTCGTCGTCTCTCTTGCGCTGCGGTTCCATGTACCACACGTCGGCGACGACGGCCCACGAGCTCATGAGCTTGCACAGGTGCCTCGAGAAACTTTGCCTGCGCGAGTTCCAAAACGCATCGACAAAAATGTTGTTGTACTTGATCGCTACAGGAACAACATCCACGCCTAAATCAAAAGCGCCACGTTTGAACATGACGCAATATTTGTTGTTCACGCACGTGCCCTCTGGGAAAATCAACAGCGGCAGACGTGTATCATCTGACACGTGCTGCTTTAGCCTTTCCGTGACCGTGTGTCGATCTTTGATATCCGTGCGATTAAACTCAATGCAATCAATCGCATTCATCGCCGTGCGTTGCAATAGCCCGACCCAGCCCTTATGCTTTTGCTGAATCACCGCAAACGGAGACACTTGCGTGAGCACCAAGTAGTCAATCATCGATGTGTGATTGGATACGTACACCATTCCACCAACCTTTCCCGTGCGCGTCGGCCGCGGTCCGTGATACTTGATCACTCCAGTCCACGACACTACAAATGCAGCGGCATACAACTCTACTAACTTGCGCTCAAATCCCCATCTACGCGGTGTGCAATAGTGCGCAAACATAAACGTCACCGTAAACACTGCGCTCGCGGATAATATAAACCCCAACCGAAGCGGGAAAAGCACCGCGTTTCGCACGACCCAACCGCACCACCACAATGGAAGTAAGTAAAAGTTAAAATTCCACGCCACTTCGTCGTTTTCTTGGAAGCATCGGTTGAATGAATCGTCTATGATGGCTGCGCACGCGTCTTGTACCACGCCAGAGCAATCGAGCAGCCGCGGTAGCGTCGCGGCTTTTGCCGTTTTACTTCCACTCCGTGAAGACGTTGAACGTAGCTCTGCAGCCTCCCGTTCGCGACGTTCGAGCTCGATCCCAGCTGTCACGCGTTCGTAGTCTCTTACGCGCATCTGTCGCGAACCGAGAAGCACATTCGCGTCGACATCAAAGCCGTCAAAAGATTCTTGGGACTCGTTACGCGGCGGTGGTGACTTCGATCTTGTAGACGTCGACGTGGGCTCGGGTGAGTTCGTATGGGCACCTTCTCGTACGCTCGTCGTCGGCGACGCTGGAGCCATATTGACAAAGTGACGAGCGTTGATGACGACCACGCGAGAGGCGCGTTGTAATGATCACGCGGTGCCGAGCGAAATCAGTTACTACGAAGCGTTTGAAATTCACGCAACACTCGAGTATGAGTAGAATTATTAAAAGACTGTAACATAGGAGGAGGGTTTTCTGTTGTTTGTACTAAAGATGCGCTTACTTGCCCGCCTTCATCATGTTGACGAAGTCAGCGAAGCACACGTCAGAGTCGTGCGGACCCGGGGACGCTTCAGGGTGATACTGAATCGTCATCGCCTTCATCTCAGGCCAAACCATACCGGCGCAGGTACCGTCGTTCAAGTTGATGTGGGACACTTGGACACCGCTAGGTAACGTTTTCGGGTCCACCGCAAAGTTGTGGTTTTGGGAGGAAATTTCAACCGCGCCCGAGGGCCCGCGCACCGGGTGGTTGCCGCCGTGGTGTCCAAATTTGAGCTTGAAAGTCTTACCGCCGAAAGCCTGGCCAAGAACTTGGTGACCCATGCAAATACCAAACACCGGAAGCTTACCAAGAAGCGCCTTGGCGTTTTCAACCGCGTACGGCACCGCACTCGGGTCACCCGGACCGTTGGAGAACAAGATGCCATCCGGGTTCATCGCCATCACCTTGTCCGCCGGGTACGAGGCAGGAACAATCGTGAGCTTGCACCCGAAAGAAGCTAAGCGGCGCAAAATGTTGTGTTTCACGCCAAAGTCGTACACCACGACGTTGAACTTCTCTTTGTTCGCCTTGGCTTCCGCGCTGAACTCCCACTCGCCAGTGGTGTCCTTCCACTCGTACGGCTCGGAGCATGTCACTTCGCTGATCAAATCCTTACCAACAATATCGTAACCCTTCGCCTTGGCCACTAAATCAGCATCACTCACAGACATATCTGTCGTCAACACACCATTCAAGCACCCAGTTTCGCGCAAGCGACGAGTGATCTCACGGGTATCAATATCAGAGATGCCGATGACGCCTTGCTCTTTTAAATACGCATCCAACGTCATCGCAGAACGGTAGTTGGACACGTTCAACGCCTCCTGTCGAACCAATATCCCACCCAAGTGAACTTGTTTGCTTTCCATATCTTCCAAGTTAATCCCAACGTTTCCAATGTGCGGGCACGTGAACAGCACAAACTGTCCCGCGTACGACGGGTCGGTCAAAATCTCTTGGTACCTATGCGTTCGCAAACAACGCGCGCGCGCTCGTCAGTCGCAACATTCTCTGCACACATCCACACCCACACCCAAGCAATCGATGATCAATTCATCATCCATCATTTTCCAACCATCTCACACCGCGCGATCGCACACCACGCGCGCACCCCTCCCACCGAGCGCGTTCGCGTTCAAACGCGCGTTCAAACCCAGAGCCCTGGCGCGTCCGCGCTCATCCTCCCATCGCCGTCGATCAAAACGTACCCACTGAGCGAGGTATTGAACACAACCTCACCAACCTGCGTGCCTTTCGCCCCGAACGCCTTACCCGGCCATACACTGCCATCTTCGAGCACCAACTTGCAATCGTTCGCCTTCCACGGCTTCACCGCTGCGGCGTGCGCGGCAACCCTCCCTCGAGCTTTCGCCGACGCGGTGTGTCTATGACGCGGCAATCGCACCGCACACGCGTGCGACACCGACGCGCGCATCGTCATGGACATCATCTCTACCGCGCAATCGCGTGTGTGGGGCCACAGACGTGCGCGCACGAGTGCAGAGCGCGCGCGAACGACGCCGCGCGCCGACATCGACATCACGCCATCCTTTTGAACGGAGACGCGGCGCGCGGCGCAATGATTGTACAAACAATACAGGCTATTATAAGATACTATATGAAGATTGTGCATTCCGAGAAAACATTTATGACCCGCGTGGGATGCAGATCGAAGTATGGGTGGCTTAAGTAGTGGGGTACACGCACGCAGAGATTTTGCCGCGAAATCGCGTCGACCGGCGCCGCGATGTTGTGGATAATGATTTCGACGACGACGCTGGGCGCACGCGCGCGTCATATCGCGTCGCACGGTGCTGGGAACATGATGTCTGTGAGTATGACTATGTCTCTGTCCGCGCCGGCGTCGGTGCGAGGTGCGGTGTGCGCGCGTAAGGCGGGCGCGGGGCGCAGACGCGCGATGATGATTCGCACCGAGGCGGCATTTTTCGATCGGTTTACGAAAACGGCGACCAAGTCGGCGACGACGGAGGATGATGATGAGGGTGATATGGGTGCCGCGTATGCGTCGTATGAGGAAGGCGCGATGGAGGAGGGGGAGGAGGGCGATGTGAGACGCGCGGTGAATAAGTCGTTTTCAGACGCGCTCGGGATGTTTGACAAGTTGAAGGCAAACGTGTCGCAGACGATTGATTTGGAGGAGGTTGAAGTCGTTGAAGAGGATGTTATTACGCCGGTAAAGAAGGGTGGAAATGCGTTTGGTGAAATGCTTCGAAAGCAAGCGGAAAAGGCGGAGAAACAGCGAGCGATTTTGGAGCAAGATTATGAGCAAGGGGTGGCGCCGACGACGCGGTTGCGAGCGGACCGAAGCGCCGGTGGCGCACCTGTGGCGGCGTTTACGGGCGGGAATGTTGGTGAAGGCACATGGACGTTATCTCCGGTTGTTGATGAAGGCTCGAAGGGTAAGAGATTGCCTACGTTGACGATTAAGCGCGGGGAGACGAAGATTATTGGGCGCTCCAAGGCGCCGGGTGTGGATATCGCCGTGCCGTTGCCGTGCGTGAGCAGTATTCACATGCAGCTTGAGACCGAAGGGAACAAGTTGTTCGCGCGCGATTTGGGCTCCACCAACGGTACCTACGTCGAAGGGTTTGAGGTGAAGCAGAACAGACGATTCCGTATTTTCAACGGTGCGACGCTTCGTCTCGGCGCCGAAAACTTCAACGGCGAACCGTATGCGACGTTCAAAGCATCGCTGGCTGGCGCCAAGGAGTTGGAGAAGGATTCTGAATACGGTCAATTGAACTACTTCATGGAAGTTCTCGGCGGTCCTCAAGTCGTGGTGAAGTTTGTCGGCGTCAACTTGGTGTTCCAGTTGGTGTTTTTCCTCTTGCTTCAATTGCAATAAATTTCTCCTCGAGCATCTGTTGTAAAACGTAAGAACTACCAGCGTCACTATTGCTTTCTACACTACTACTTCTAAGGCTTGTTTGCTATGCGCTGCGCGCTGTTTATCTGTCTCGTTCAGAGCGATTTGGAGGATGCTGGCGACGCGAGCGCGCCGAATGCCGTTGCGCCGCCTGATGCGTGAATTTTCAATCACAGTCAAGCACGCTCTCGTGCACGGCAATGCAAAAAATATGCACGCATAGACCATTAACAACGGCATCATTGCCTTGCACAACTTTGGGAATAGTTCTAGGAACAAAATCACCAATGGTGGCTCGGCGTATTCCGCGCCGCCAGGTTGTTCGACGCCGACGTCACGAAATCTCCCAGCTCTTCGTCCCATCGTTTGCACTTGACGTTTATCTAATGGCTGGCGAGGTGGCGTAAAATCCATCCCGCCCGCAGCTCGAAACACCCAAATAAGAACGACGTTTAAAATGCCGAGGGCGACGACGAGGGGCATTTTCTCCCCACGTTCCCACAGCAGCTTGACGCGCTCGTAAATGGGAGGAGGCGAGGGCGACGGTACGCACGAAGGCATTGGCGTTGCGCGTCGTGCGGATGACGTCGAAGGTTCGATGGTCGTCACCTGAAGCGCAGGGAACACGTACACCAGCTTACCATCGTCTGAGGCGTCAGCGTAGCCGTTAAATCTCGTCATGACTTCGAGCATGTATCCTTCGTGCATAGCTGAAGCGTCCGCTTCGGCGTCTCGCTTCTTGCTCAACGTGCGTTTGATGTGCGCAAACACGCTAAAGAACGCTCCAAACAGCCCGTGTTGCACTTCCGCGTAATCTTCTTTAGGTAAAAGATACGAATCGAGAAATGGCGCGACTTGCTCGGCGAACACCGCGCCCCGATTGACGCGGAGCAACGCACCAATCGCTCTCCAGCGTCGAACATCCAAGCTCTCATTTGGGTCACCGCGTCCAAACACGAACGCATAGATCGATTCCATAAAACTCAATTCACGCTTCATGTCGAGCCAGTCATCTTCATCCTCCGAATCTTCACCATCATCCCCAGGGGGCGCGCGCATCGCTTGAGGCGTCGCTCGATGTGCCGGCGGAGTCGCTCGATTTGGGTCGCCCGCGTCGTCGTTCGCGTCGCGACCGCTCGTCGACGCGCCGCCACCCTTCACGGGTACGCCTTCAGCAACAACCTCACGAATGCCAAATTCTCGCGCCGCGCGCATGCGTTCAGCGCGCACAGCGTCGTGATACAGTGACAACTGCATCAGATCGCGCATGTACAGGTAGAACCAAAAATCAGCGTCGAGTCTGCCCGAGCGTCCGTACGTGGGCAACACAGGCGCCACCCCACCGCCTCCGCCGCTTCCGCGCTGATGTCCGCGCGATAACGCAATGACCACCATCGCAATCACCGCCGCGGCGACGATGGTGACGCTCACGACGAGAAATGCGCCAAAGGCGACGCGCGTCGCTCGAGCCAACGCGCGCCACGTTCTCGCCCGAGCTCGTCTCGCGCGTTCGCCGATGTCGCGCACCGCGATCGCTCGCCGCACGCGCGCAGGCACGACATAGATGACGTCGCGCTCGGCCACCTCGAGGTGGCCACCGGCGCGTTCGAGGGCGACGATGAGCCGCGCGCGCAGGCGCTCGGCGCTTTGGTCGAGCGTGGGCGCGGCGAGAAGGAGATCGCCGAGCGTGAAGCGCGTGCGGCCGTTCAAGTCGCGTTCGATGGCGGCATAAAGGGCGTCATCGGCGGACATTGTTGCGCGTGCGGCGCGGCGCGGCGCGGCGCGGCGCGGCGAAGTGTGGCGCGGCATGGATTCATCCAAATCCATGTAGTAGTCATAATCTTAGTAGTCAAATCTCGTTTTGATGTTAAAGACACAAACTGTGCGCTAATCTATGATGATACATACGCGGCGGGTGGTGAATGCATGCGACGAGCGAGCTAGATACGCACGACGTAGGATGAGCTCTTGGTCAAGTAGCGAATCCAACGATGGGGATTGCGCGGAGGCGAGTCTCCCGGCTGACGCGGGCGCGCGTCCTCGGCTCCGATGACCTGCAAGTAACGCACGGCGAGATCACTGGTGCTATACGTCGGGATCTGGAACGTGAGCGCTAATGGGCCCATTTCTCGACGAACGTTTGGAATACGTTCGGTTTGGAGGGAGATTTGAATTGAACACGAGTGCTCAGAGCCGCCGATGAGCTTTTTTAACTGCCACACCACCTTCTTCTCCGCGCCGTCGTAGAGCACGTGCTGCGAGCTGGAGTTGACGTGCTTGGGTAGACGACCGGTGGCACCTACGGCACCCTTGGGAATGGGGAACGTCACGACCATGCCCGTACACGTATGCTTCGCCGGGAAGTCTGCGCAGAGTTTAAGCTCGACGCCAACTTTGTACGGAATGCTCTCGTCGATGATTGGTACCACTCTGAATGGTGGCGTAAAATCGTTCGAGCTCCGGTAGTTCATCAAAGAGAACTCTCCTTGCGGTGGTCGTAACGTGATGGTGCGATCGATGTCGAATGACTCCATGTTGGCCGCTTCGTGAAAGTTGCAATCATCCAAAAGAACGCCCAATCCTGCGCCGCCGCCTTTGCCACCGATGGACAAGTCTTCTGATAACGCCAGCTTTACTTTCGTGTCTTCACCATGCAAGAAATTTCGCACTTGAATGTGACCATTAATTTCCGACGTCACGAGATCGCCATTGGCGTTGATCGTGACGTTCACCTTTTCAATAATATCCACAAAAATTTCGTCGCGCGTCTTCGCGCTCGTGGTGCTCACCACACTCTTTTGCGTCGCACTGCTCGATACACGATTCACGCCACTCGCCACCGATGCTGCATTCATCAAATTCATTGCCGCTTTCGTTGGAAAGTTCACCTTGACGCCTAAATTGTTCTTGAGCATATTTTCTACGCGTTGCGTCGCCTTGAACGCCCCAGCCGCAATCTTCGTCGAGTCCACCTTGGCGCTCATCAACACCCCTCCCATACCATTCCCCACTTCTACCGGCTCGTTACACACATGTTCTCGTAACATCTCCGTCGATGTCGTTTGTGCGTACCCATAGTCGATCGTTTCATCGATTAACTCGTATATCAAGGTTGAATTCTTTCGCAACGCGTCTTCGCTCAGCACGCCGCAATAATCCTTCATCACCCGCGCTAAGCGATGCATGAGTTCCAAAATCAAGCTCGGAGACACGTTCGTCGTGGTCGTAGACACAAAATATAACCCACTCGCCTTGATATGTAAGTAATTGACGCCATCCGCGTGAAACGCCGCCGGTGCCGACGCCGAAGACGTCCCGCGCCTCGCTCGCGATGCCGCAGCCGCGTCGCCTCTCGACGTCGATGTCATGCCCGTTCGTTCATCATCATCCCTCCAAAACTTACACAAGCGAAAAAACGTCTCATGCGTTCGTCGCGGGAGGTCATTACGGAAATCTTTCGTCACTATCGCGTCGCCCCGCGGCGAAAGCACAAAGAATTGACTAATCATAACGACGACAACGCTGATTCCGAGTGCGTTGCACCACACCACTCTCGCGACGCGTCACCGAAGACGAAGAGCGCGCCCGCGATCGCTCGAAATCACTCGCGGTCGCGCGTGCGATTGAATTCACCGCTCGCGTCGTTCGAATGCGAATCGAATGCGGAGAATCTCGCGAGGCTGCGACTGGCGTTACTTCAGTCGCAGCCTCGCTTGTCGTCCGTGACATCGACGCGCGGGTTCGCGCACGCGCACGCGCACATACAGTCGACTAAGAACTCTTTCGCTCTCGCTCTCTCGCGCGTCACCATGGCGGAAACGAGCGCGAGTGACGCCGCAGACGCCTCGAAACGCGCCGCGAGCGCGACCGCAGCGGAGGACACCAACGCGGGCGTGTCCGCGGCGTTCGCGCTCACGCTGAGCGTTTTCTCGAGCGTATCGCTGGTGATTGTGAACAAACACTTGATTTCGATTCTTGGTTTTCGAGAAGGTGCGCATGTCGCGCTCACGCGCGCGCGTCAAGTCGTCGGAATTTTGGACGTCTCTTGGACAGGTTTCTCTCGGCGCGTTTCAACGACGCGCGAAACATACGCGTATACTGACGCTAAACGCACGTGACCCAATCGCTCGCACGCACAGTGACGTTTTTAACCGCCATGCACATGGTCATGACCGCCTTGGCTTTGCGCGTGTTCGCCAAGCTCGGATATTTCGAACGCAAGCACGTCGCTCGAGGCGAAGTCGCGAAATTTGGCGTGCTCAATAGCGCGAGCATCGCGTTGTTAAACCTCTCGCTTGGATTTAATTCCGTGGGATTTTATCAAATGACGAAACTAAGCATCATTCCAGTGACGGTGATGATTCAAATGGCACACTTTAACAAAAAGTTTAGTCATAGAGTAAAGGGGAGCTTGGCCATATTGCTCGTCGGCGTCGGCGCGAGCACCGTGACAGATGTGCAATTGAACGCGCTCGGGTGCGCGCTCGGCGCCTTATCGGTCATCACCACGGCCATAGGTCAGATCTTGACCGGATCATTACAAACAAAACTCGGAGTATCATCGACGCAGCTTTTATGCGCGTCAGCGCCGTGGATGGCGGTGACTTTATTAATCCTAGCCCCGCCCGTGGACGACGCGCTCAACGGCGGCAACATTCTCGACGCGCGGTACGATGCCCGCACGCTCGCCACCGCCGCGGTGAGCTGTCTCTTAGCCATATTGGTCAACTTCGCCACCTTTGCCGTGATTGGTAAATGCAGCGCCGTCACCTACCAGGTTGTCGGTCATCTCAAAACCATGCTCGTCTTGGCTTTCGGTTTTGTCGTCGTCGGCGACCCAATCGTCTGGTCCAACGTCCTCGGCCTCGCCGTGGCGCTCGCGGGCATGGTGTTATACGCGAAGGCTGAGATGCTCGATCGCGCCACCGCCGCATCGCCACAACACCCATCCACGAAATCATCCATCGGTGATGAAGAATCCAATTCAAAGTAGACCACGACCAGACATTGCACATCATTCAGAGTAGACAAGAACGCGTGCGGGCTCCGAAGCCCCAAAAATTCCAAACCCTCAACGGCGGGGCCCCTAAGGTTTTACGAGCCTCAAGCCCTGCACTCATCGCCGCACGCACGCGCGCTCGTACACCACAGCGAACGCGCAAACGATAGAGATAGCACGCGACGTGCGCGATGAGTGGGAAACTCGCGGGGATGGATCCTCGACAGGTACGGTTGAGGCGCGATGCGAGCGCGGGCGAGAGTCCCAGTCGCGCCAGGCGAGGACGTCGGTTCAAACGCGCGACCGTGACGCGCGATGACATCGTGGCGAGCGACGAGGCGAGACGATGATGATGCTTGTATGTACTCGCGAGTGTTGGCGTTGGTAACAGCGCGTTCGTTGGACTGACGTGGGTGTGCGTGCGTGTTTTGTGCGTCTCGCGCGCGTCGAGCAGGTTCCGGCGTTGGTGATGCGTAGCGTGGAAAACGCTCGTGTCGCTTTAGACGACGGACACGTAGATAAGGCTATAAAGATGATGACGAGTACGGATGCGTTGTGCTCGAGAGTAGTGGCACCACCCACGGTGCATGGGCTCGCTTTGCGCGTGTTGGCGGATGCGTATTTGTACAAGGCGCACGCGGGCGAAGGCGAGGCGACGACGATGAACGCGGAAGGGGATGGTGCCGGCGATGTTGGTGGTGCCGGCGACGATGGTGGTGATGGGAACGACAACAATAGTGGTGGTACTGATAAACCTTACGTCGAACGCGCGAAAGATGCGTTGAATAAAGGACTTAATATTTGTAAAGTTCACGACGGCAAGGCTGGGTTACCGGCGTTTATGAGGAGCGATTTAGCGGGACGGATGGGAGATTTATACGCCGCGATGGGGGAAATTCATAGAGAGGAAGGGAATTATAAGGAAGCCCTTCGTTCGCTTCGATTAGCCGTCGGTAAGTTTGAAGAGTTGGGTCAAAAGGATTTTATCGCCGCAACTATAAACCGCGTGGCGTTTACGTACATGGAAAAATCTCAATGGACCGAGGCGTTGAGCGAACTCGAAGAGGCTGAAAAAATTGCATCAAGCGCCGAATCCGAGTCCGCCTTGCTCTCCACAACATTTGCCTACAAAGCAAAATGTTTAATTGCCCTTGAGAACATCCCTGGTGCGCGCATCGCGTATGAATCCGCATTAAAATACGGCATGGCGTGCGGCAACGTCGGCGTCAACGCCGAAGCCGAGGAATTCCTAGCTCGCACCCAGAGTCAATCCACCGTTGACGATTCCGCCTTTCTCTAGTTTGCACACGCAAAGCAAAAACCAACAACACACACAAAAACTCCTATACAGTACATGCTTACGTTGAAATACGCATTTATTCCGCTGCCCAAACCATCCGCGCCCGCCCCTCGCCTCGCTCGCGAAAGATCCAACTCGTGTTGTTGTCCCTGGTCATGATTGGTCAGTTGCCCCCCCTCCTCCAGAAAACAGTTCACTTTTTCGAAAAGATTTCCCGAGCGTAACGACCTCGGTCGGCACTAATCGCGCGCGTCCGTGCGCCCGTGCGTCGCCATCAGTCGACAGAGCGACGACAGAAGTGACAGGCGCGGACGATTGCAAACACGCGCGCCGCGTACGGTGCGCGATTTCGGGACGTCGCGACACAGGCGCGTCTAAAGCCCCGCGCGGTTGACTTGATTTGATTGCGGCTGTGCAGAGGATTGCGGTGCATTAATTTGACGACGAATGGATCGACACGCACAGGCGTCGACGTCGTCGCTGGGATCGGCGCAGACGCAGACGCATGGGAAGAATGCGTCGTGGGTGACGCGTTTGGGGAAGACTCGCATCGATGGCACCGGGGTGCAGCTCGCGCACTTGGCGATTTTGTTTTTGGGATTCGCGTTTGTCACCGAGTGGTTTAGAGGCAGCGACGGGGCGTTGGCGACGATCACACCGAGAGTGTTGCGTGCGCAGGCGGCGGCGGTTCATGGGACAAATTTAACGTCACCATCAGGTGTGGTGTTGCGGACGTATATGGATCATGAGGTGGTGAGATTAGAAGCGGAGGTGTGCGGTTCGGTGTCGTTGATGGCGCTGACCGTGTTCGCGGTGTGCGCGAGCATTGGGTTGAATGATATCGCGTGGACATCGTCAGATTCGCGCCGTCGCGTGAGTTCGACGGTTATGTATATCACAATTGTCGCGTGCTACACGCACTATCTCATGGTTCAAGGAAATGATCTGTTGTTGAATTCTATTGAAGGATCGTACTATTCGCTTTTGAGATATTTAGAGTGGATGTTTACCACGCCGGTGTTGCTCATTTTGGTGTTTCAACTTCATGGGTTGGTGTGTACGCCGAGCCAAGCGAGATATCGTCGAGAGATGTGGGGCATCGTCGTTGCAGATGAAGTCATGCTCGTTACTGGCATGCTCGTGAACGATACTGAGGGCATGACGCGCATGATGTTGCTTGGCGCGTCTTTCGCATGTTTCTTTACAATTATTGGCACATGCATCGGATTGTTCCGAGAGGTTCTCGACAGTGAATTGACACGTGGTGATCGTGCGCGATTTGTGATTCTGGCGATTGCGAAGACAATTTGCTGGACGTCGTTCCCAGTCGTTTTTGTCGCCAAGGAGTTGCAGTTTATCGACGCGAGTGTAGAACACGAGTTCTTTTTGAGCTGTGATGTCTTGACAAAAGCCGCGTACTGCTTGCTTCTTTCGGCTGGTAACATTCGCGTATTAGACGTTCATCGAGACGAAGAAGTGGCAGATATTGAGCGTCTAACAAAGATGCAGCGCGATTTCTTTTACAACATTACGCACGAGTTGCGCATGCCTTTGAATTCTGTCATAGGTTTCAACACGCTCGCTGTAGAATCTGGCGAGCTCACCGATGTTACCGACGGCTTCATCAAAAATTCTATCACATCGGCCGAGGCACTGCTTGGTTTGATCAACCAAGTCCTAGATTACGCTAAATTCAATCGCAAAGGGGCAGAGGTACAAGGTGGGCACGGTTTGGAGTTGTCCGCTGATGAGTTTTCACTGCAAGAACTGATTGATCAAACGTTGAGTATTTCACAGCGTCAAGATTACACCGGTGAAGTTTTCATTCGCGTCGATCCGAGCCTGTTCCCGATGTCGTATACGAGTGATTTCTTCCGTTTGCGGCAGTGCCTTGTAAACTTGGTGAATAATGCGGTGAAGTTCTCTAGCAATCTTGATCGTAAAGGGTGCGTGTTGATTGATGTGCGGGGTTATTTAGAAGACGATACTGCACGGTTGACATTCTGCGTAGAAGATAATGGTGTGGGTATCCCTGAAGATAAACAAAGCGCCCTCTTCGTGCCATTCAGTCAGCAAAGCGATTATTCCGCCATGCGCGTGCAGGGCACCGGTCTCGGCTTGACAATCACAAAAACTATCGTCGAGCTCATGGGTGGATCAATCGATTTTACTTCAAAAGAGGACGCTGGGGCGAAGTTTTCCATCACTTTACCAGTCGCGTACAAACCGTCTTCTCATTACAGCACGTTGCCATCGGACCTTCAAGTTGTCCTTTCGCTTCCGCTCGGATTGCAAAAGCGTACCGTACGAAATATTTTGGCGTGCAATCAGATTGTATCGTCAAATATATTTGAACTTGAATTGAGAAACGACGATCACTCGCAGTTGCAGCACTACGTAAAACATGCAGATGCCGGCAGAAAAGTCATGGTGCTGATTATTGAGGATGACCAATATTTTGCGCACGAAAAATTCTTGAGGACAATGTCGCCAGAGCCTTTCATTCTGATTTTAGCTAAGTCCTCGGTGATGAAAGATTTGCCGAACACTCAATCGACCAGAGCAATCATGAAACCAGTGGCGATGTCAGCATTCTATGATAACCTGATGTTTTTAGCGCGCAACTCGAGAAGAAGGCTCTTCCCCGATACTTTTGGCGCTGAGCACGACGACGAGAGTTACATGAATACATCTGATCTTCCTTCCAAATGTGGCACCGATATTGCCGGCGGTGGCGGCGTCGAAAATGGCGAAGAAGTCATTTCATCCGCACGCGAATGGGACAAGGCAACGCCCAAGAGCGCCGCGGCCGAGCCTCAAGTTGATGTTAGTTCCATGCGCGTGCTCGTCGTGGAAGACAACAGATTGAATCAAAAGGTGGCTGTTCACTCGTTGAAAAAGTGCGGCTGTACTGTTGATTTAGCCGAAAATGGCTTAATCGCGACGCAATTAATCGAACAAACGATATCTGGTTCCTTATTGCCGTATGATGTCATTTTCATGGATGTCATGATGCCCGTCATGGATGGCACGACGGCGACGAGAAGAATCCGTGAACTCGAGAGAAGCGCTCCGCTGTCGTACAAGCGAAATCTCGTCATCGCTTTGAGCGCAAATGTCGGCCCCGAACACGTTATCTCCGTTAAAGACGCCGGTTGTGACGGTTCACTCGGCAAACCATTTTATCCGAGTACACTTCGAAAAGTATTGTACGATGTTTTTGCGAATGAGTACGTGGGCTTTGATGGCGGTTCCAAAACGCCATCCATTGGCACTCGACCCGGAATGTAATCGAGCTGTAATACGCTCGGAAATTTTATGCTACAAAACTACGCTACTGCACTAACACTCTTTATTGTAAACAAGTACACCAGATATTGCGCTATCCTTATCAAGTGTTGTCACTCGTTTCGTTGAGAAAACGCTCGTTCACGACGGCCATCTTCTCGAAATCAAACCCTAAAGTTTCGTACCACTTTCGCTCATCAACCGTCTTGAGTTCTCCCTCGCACTTTAAAATGATCGAAGATAAGTGCACCGCGGCTGCCGCGAGCGTGGGCGCATCAGTCGTCAACAATAACTCATCTGTGTCAAACATCATGTTTAACAACGCCGCGCTCGCGGCGCACGCCAGCGCCTCTCCTCCTCCTATCGCGTGTACGATGTGAAACATAAATTTGTGCGGCTGCTCGGTATTCAACTCATAATCCATCGCTCGCAGGACGTCTTGCTCGAGTTCAAGAATTCGGTCCTTGTATTCGTAATACAAAGCTCCGACGATGACGCCGTCGTCCGCCGCCGAGGCGTCGTACCCAGCCAATTCCAACCCTTCCGCCAACTCCCGCGCATCTTCATCCTTCATCCGCACATTTGCACGCGATGTGAGCGTTATCTTCGCTAAACCTGCGTCCTCGGCGCCTGTGGTCACTAAAAGATGCGTCGTGTTGACGACATCCGCTACGCGCGTCATGCTCTCCTCCAACTTGCACGCTAAATAAATCGCACTCGGAACGACAATTTCCGGCGACACCGACGCGTGATGCACCACGGCATCGTTCGTAGACGTTCCATTCTCGCACTCGCGCTCGCGACGGGCGGCGTAGAAGCGCAGCACCGCGGTAAGCGCAGTCACACTTGTGTCGAGCGGTAAATTCAAAAGCTCACACGCGCCTCGGCACAACGCCCGTGCCTGACACTCGCGCGTGCGCTGCGCACTCGTGAAGAATGACGTCGATGACGTCGATGTGTCGTCTCGACGCGCTCTCGCGTCGGCCGGGACGGACATGCGCGCGTGTCTGGCGTCGCGACTGCGCTGTGCGCACTGGGAAGAGCTATTTTTGTGCACCAGAGCGCGCGGTGACGTCATTTGGACGCGCGACGCCCGCGAGCGCGCGTGCGGGCGACAGCAACGGTGGATATTGTTGCGCCACGCCGTTTCACGCGCGGTGGCGCGCGAACGGGCGCGCGAGGGCGCACGCAGAACGCGGCGACGGTTCACATTTGCAGGCACAGAGACGAGCATGGATGTCATTACTCGCGCGCACGTCGACACCACCCGCGTGAACGCGCGTGATGACGCGCGCAATCGCCCCATGCGCGTAAAAATTGCCACAGCTGGGGTGATGTCGTCAGGAAAGACGGCATTGATCCGCCGATTCTTCGCGGAGGCGCGCGCTGCCGCGTCTGACTGTCGCGACGCCGTCGTCGACGACTGGCGAGCTACACCGACGATTGGCATGGATTTCGGAACTATGCGCATCGAATATTGCGAGAATGATCTCATCGTCACCACTGACGACGGTGGTACGGAGTTGAGTCGATCGCCGAAAGTCGTCCGTGGGTGCTTTTTTGATCCGAGCGGCGCCGACGCGCACGCTCCGTGCCGCCGGGAAGCCTATCGAGACGCCGACGGCGTCATTCTCGTCATCGACGCAACCCGACGCGGATCTCAAGCCGAACTCGAATTTATCATTCGAGAAATCGCATCAGCACCGCGCGCAGACGAGGCAAACTCCGTGCCAATCCACGTCCTCGTCGTTCGAGCCAAGACGCGTTCGGCGCCGTCCCGAGCCGCGCTCCGCTCGCCATCCGCCTCCACTATGCCCCTTCAAGACGACGATTCCGAGCTCGCACTCCTCCGCCATCGTCTCCACCTCATCTCAACGACGTTTGCACACCGTGCACCGCCCCACGGCGCGAACCGTGCGGGAGACATACCCATCCGATTCGTCCCCGACGCTTCGGCGTCATCATCAAGCCGCGACGCATCGAGCGCGCGCGCGCCGCTCGCCGACATCCTCGTCATCGATACCGACGCCGCCTCGGGCGCAGGCGTCACGCGCGCCGTACAAACGCTCACCGCACACATCGCGCGCGAGAAATCATCAAAAGTGCGCGCGCATCGCGCATAAAGACGCGACATTGTCGCGCTCCGTAAAGTTGCTTTTTCTGTCCCAAAACCCAACAAGAGCGCGTCACTTGTCGACGCGTCAGCCTCTACGACTCGCGATGTTTGCCACGACTGCGACCCCGAACGCGTTCACCGTGCGCGCACCTGCGATGGTACGTGACGTCTCGCGCGTCTCTCGCGCGCGATGGCTGTGCGACGGCGTCGCGAGCGCGCGAATCAGACGCGGTGAAAACGCGTGACGTCATACCGTGTGACTGACGATGATGCTTTGCGTGTGTTTTACGCGTCGTGTTCCACAGCGCGCGCAATCGCGCCGCCAAACGCAAACGCGCGCGTTCTTTAATAAGAAGCCAGCGGCTGCGGCTCCGGCGGCTCCGGGGGCGAAGAGCCGATTCAGCGCTCCGGCGAAGAAGGCTGCGCCGGCCAAGTTTGTGAAACCCGAAAAGGGCCAACCGTACTTGGTTGACGGTCAATTGTGGGTGTGCCAAGGGTGCGGGTACGTGTATGATGGCCAAAAGGGTCCGTGGGCCGAGGATAAGCGATGCCCGGCGTGCGGTGAGCGACGATTTGCGTTGAAGTCGCAAGAGGAATTGTCCACGGCGATTTATGCGCTCGCCGCGTCTGTGGCACTCATCGGCTTGTTGGCGCTCATCCCGAACTTGTAAGCGCGCTCGTGCGTGCGTGCGTGCGTGCGTGTGTATGTATCAAATGTACGCGACACGAAAGTATAGCGTGTAAGTAAGCGACGTGATAATGATATTTTTACACTAATAAAGGGTGGGACACCGTTTCGCGTTTCCGTCGTCCTCACCACTCACGCAGAGGGATTAATGTGAAAGAATTACTGCTCGCCAGCCTCACCGAATGGCTTGAGGAACCCACGCTGGAATCCTTGCTCTAAAGCGATCGCGGCGAACGCGTACATGAGCACACCTTCGCCGGTTAACAGCGCCGCTTGGGCGTAAGCGGTGAAATCCGACTCGCCGCTCAATGCCGCCGCTCGCAGGTACACGTCTGCCGCGGATAAACCTCTGGCCAAGCCAAACGCGCCAACGACACCGCCCTTCAATTCATCGTTCCCGATATCGCGACGCACGGCGTAGCGATAGGTGACACCAAACACCGCGCACGATGCGGCGGCTATGGCTATGGATATCGCTCCACCGCCTTGAGAAAGAATCAAAGGCGTCGCCAACGCCGCGCCCCCGACGCCACTCAACGCCGCCGCCTTCCCACTCTCTATCTTTTCCGCATCCTCATCTATCGGCGTCGCCCACTTCGCGCCCTTGGCGTCTTCCTTTGCGAGTTCCGCTTCCAACGCCGCCCGCTCGCTCGCCAATGCCGCCATCTTCGCCTCCGCCGCCGCTACCGCATCCGCCTTCAACGCCGCCGCCTCTAACGCCGCTGCCTCCGCCTTCGATTGCACCTCCCCAGTCTTCGCCGTCATCTCCTCAAACGCGCGTTCAACCTTTGCCTTTTCCGCGCGCTCCACTTTATCAATTTCACCCTCCGCCACGCGCGCCGCCGACGCCTTCACCCTCGCAATCTCCGCCGCCACGCTCGCATCGCTATCAATCATGGCGTTTATCTCCTCCGTCGCCTTGTCCTTCATGGCTTCGATTTTCCCATCAATCTCGCGCGCGATCTCCATCGCGTCGTCGTCCGTCGCGGCGCCACCAGACGCGGCGCCCACGCGCGTCGGCGCCGCCACCGCGCGTCGTCGAGCGACGCCACACATGCGGCGCGTTGATGCCTGCGATATCGCGCGCGTCGTCGTCGTCGCCATCATCGTCGTCGTCGTCGTCGTCGCCATCGTCGTCGTCGTCGTCGTCGCGTCGTGCTGTGAAGGCGCGCCCGTACCCCGTCATAGTGTAACCCACATAACTCTATCACCATACAGACTATTCGGACATACGGCAACCCGAGGTCCATCTACTGTATACTGTGGCAAGGATACATCTATTCGCAGCTTTGTATTCGGGCATTCAACCACTCGAGAGACCTACAACCCGTACTGTGATCCATCTAATAGCATCAAGATGTCACGTTAAAATCGCGCACACGCACACGCCGCGCGCGCACGTCCTCGCGCGTAGGTCACACGATCGACCTCTTACTTTGCCTCGCCCGTAACCATGGCTCGCGGACCGAAGAAGCACTTGAAGCGCTTAAATGCGCCCAAGCACTGGATGCTTGATAAGCTCGGAGGCGTGTTCGCCCCGAAGCCGTCGCCTGGTGCGTGCGCGACGGAGAGAGAGACACCCCGATGGGACGATGGCGATGCGGCGCGTAGGGCTTTGGATGTCGCGTTTTCGTAGGGCGTTTCGCGCTGGCGTGCACGCCGCGCGACGCGCGTGGATGATTCGAATAACTGACTGACGAGTTCTTTTTTCTGACTTTGTTTTCGCGCGAATTAGGTCCGCACAAGCAGCGCGAGTGCTTGCCGTTGTGCTTGATCTTGCGTAACCGATTGAAGTACGCGTTGACGTACAAGGAGGTGACGACGATCTTGATGCAACGCGTCGTGAAGGTTGACGGGAAGATCCGCATGGATAAGTGCTTCCCGTGCGGGATCATGGGTACGTTGTTGTGTGTGTGTGTGCGCGCGGTCGTGAGATTGCGTGCGCGGTGCGCGATCGGCGCGAGCGTTGTGCGTGACCCTGGATGTGTGTGAAAAACCCTAGACTAACGTCGCGTCGTTTCGCTCGTCTCGCAGATGTCGTGTCGATTGAAAAGACCAACGAACACTTCCGTTTGATCTACGATAACAAGGGTCGCTTCGTCGTCCACCGCATCGAGGCTATCGAAGCGCAATACAAGTTGTGCAAGGTCAAGAGCAAGAAGCTCGGGGACAAGGGTGTGCCGTGCGTCGGCTTGCACGACGGCCGCACCATTCGTTACCCGGATCCCGTGATCAAGGAGAACGATACCGTGTTGGTTGACATTGCCACGAACAAGATTTCTGAATCTATCAAGTTCGACGTCGGCGCCTTGTGCATGATCACTGGTGGCCGTAACGCCGGTCGCGTTGGTGTCATCCAACGCCGCGAAAAGCACATGGGGAGCTTTGAAATCGTGCACTTGAAGGATGCCGCCGGGCAAGAGTTTGCCACTCGTGGCACCAACGTGTTCGCGATCGGTACGGGTAACAAGCCGTTGATCTCTCTCCCCAAGGGCAAGGGTATCAAGCTTTCGATTGTTGACGAAATGGCGAAGAAGGCGTAGGATTGGAAGCGCACCGCACGACGCCTCGAGCGCGTGGCGAATAACGGCGACGGCGAGGTTTTGCTCGCACCGTTTATTCACGTCTTTGCGCGCGTCCCGGTGTCGGTAGGCTATAGTGATGAAATATTCAAACTCAAGACACGTGTGTGTTCTATTCATGTCGCGTACTCCTCCAACGCGCGATTGATATCCTCGTCGCGCGCGTTCGCCTATTCATTCACCTCCAACCGACCGACGGACGAATAACCGACCGCACACGCGCACGCGCGACGCTCGCACGCGATGACGCCGCGCGACACCGAACGCTCACCATTGCTCGCGACGAAATCATCGTCGTCGTCGTCGTCCTGGCGCCGCGCGCTCGCCGCCGCCGCCGTCGTCGTCGGCGTCGTCGCGATATTTTCCTCGTCACGTCCAGCGCACGAGTTTGGTGTTGAGCACAGCGCGTTGACGATTCCGCAGCGTCTCGGCGCGGCGATGTCGGCGAGCGCGCGAAAGGAACTCATCGACGCGAAGATTTCTAAGCTCAAGGCGTTATCGGCGCGATTGGAGGATGAGTCGGAACGGAAGCTTGCGCAAGGGCGGTTCATGGCGAGCGACGTCGAGGCGGCGTCAGAGACGGCGACGAAGGAGTCTGTGGCGACGTGTTCGGCTGATCCGACGCAAAATGCATTGAAAACGCGGTATAGGAGCATGATGTCCAGAGAGAAGGGTGATGTGGAGAGACGAAAGAATTTGGACGTGCGTCTCAAGCAGAAGAAAAAGAATAAGCGAAACGCTCGGACGAAGGACGAGGACGAAAACGCCCGCGCGGCTCTCGGCGGCCTTCAATGGATTTCGAACGTCGTAGAGAAAGCTTCAGAGATAACTTCTATATCGAGTGAAATTATTGGTGAGTTTGCAGAAGAGGTGGATGAAGGTTCTGGGTTTTGCTGGCGAGAGTCGTACACGCGCGAAGGAGTCTTACCGCAGCACTGCGAGGATGGACAAGAAGTCTTGGCTGATGGATTCTACTGCTACGATAAGTGCGACAAGTATGACACGAGCGATAAGTCTTACAAACGATATGGGTATGACTGTCATCAAAACTGTAACAGCGGATGGACGGATACTGGTCTCACGTGCAACAATCCGTCGGCGTCATATGGGCGCGGCGTCGGCACCATCGAATGCTCTTGGAGCTGGAGCACGTGGAGTGTGAATTGTGGTGGTTCTTTATGCACGGCAAAGGGCAAGGAAGATTATCTTGGGCTATGCTACGATAAATGCAAATCTGGATACAGCAACTTTGGTTCCAACATTTGCGTCATGGATTGCGCCGAACAAGGGTACCACGGCGGCATCGCGCCGAGCTGCGTCAAGGATATCAAGATATCTCCCGGTATGACACCTTCAACGTGCCCGCCGGGGACTGAATACGACGGTGGACTGTGCTACGAACCATGCAAGACAAATTTCACCGGCGTCGGATTCGTCTGCTGGGGTGGCGCGCCAAATGTGAACAACAAAGACTGGGTACTCTGCGGGATGGGCGCCGCCGTCGACGACGCCACGTGCGCCTTGGTCATCACCGATCAGATCATGGGTCCGCTCGAAATGGTTGCTTTCTTTGCGACACTCGGCTCGAGCTCTGGCGCGACGACAGCTGCGAAGGTTGGCGTGAAAACTGCCACGAAAGGTGCCAAAGCCATCGACAAGGCGGGCGACACATTCAAAGCTATAAAAAAGACAGCCGAGGAACTCGAAAACGCCGTGAGCACCGCCGAAGGCGTCGTTGACGGCGTTGAAGATCTGGTTGAGTGCGAAACTGAAGCCGACTGCATCCGTGTCGCCGCCGAAGTCGCGGCCCTCTTCGATCCCACTGGGATAGCGAGCACCGTCGCCGCGTACAGCCACGACATTTGCACTCGATACACCGAAGACGCCGAAGCCATCGCGGAGATGGACCCAGAGCTCAAATCCGCCCAAATCGCCGCCGTGGAAAAAGCCTTTGCGAAATATCGCAACGGCGGTGGTAAAGGCAAATGCGCCAAAGCCGCGTATAATGAAATGTTGGAGCGCAACCGCTCGCAAGCCGAGGCTGAAGAAATTAAAATCCAAGTCAAATACGCCATCGGTAACTTAACCGCGGCGTCGACGTGAGGCACGTCCCGTCAATGAAAGTCCTCGTTAAAAATTAACCACTCCATCGATCAAGTTTGTACATTTTTTGTGTTGTTTTGTGCCCAATTTGATGTAATGTAATCCACGCGTTGTTTCCAACTGTTTTTTTTCACCATGTGGCGCAGACATCGCCACAATTCGCCACGCACGATCGCGCGCATCGGCGATTTCACCCGTACCCGCGCGCACACACACACACGCACACACCATGCACGCCATGACATCGCACGCGACGCTCGCACACGCCGCGTTGACGACGCATTCGACGTCGAAAGCGCCACGCGGCGTGCTGAGTCGGATTGTTAATTCAGTGCCATCAACGCGCGCCGTGCGCGTGGTGCCGCGCGCCGCGAGCGCGCCCGCGGGCTCAGCGCTCGATGCTTTACAGGCGTTCTCCAACGTCGTGCTCGATGCGAAGAAATCCGTGCTGGATGACGCGCGCGCTGGGCTGGATTTGGGCCCCAAGGCGGGCGTCGTGAGCGCGTCGGTGCTCGCGATGGCGTCCCGCGCTGGTGGGCGCGACGCCGGCGCGTTAGAGGGCGCTATGGTGTATGATAAATGCGACATCGTCAGCGCTGAGCCGGTGAAATATGAATGCGTGATTGATAAGGCGATGGTGAACTTGGCCGCGATGTGGGCGGAGCGCGTGGAGGGCCGCGTCGCGGTGGAGCTTTTTCCAACCTCCATGGCGGATGACACCGACGCGTTGCTCGTCAAGGCGAGACATTACGCAAACATGGCGCGAGATTTGAAGATTGTGCCGGAAAAGTTACTGTTTAAGATTCCAGCGACGTACGCTGGGATTGAGGCGGTGAAGACGTTGGAAGCGGAGGGGATTTCTTGTCACGTATCCGACGTGTATTGCGCCGAGCAAGCACGCGCGGCTATCGATGCCAACGCGACTGTGGTGCAGTTGTACTACTCGCGAGTCAACGCTTGGCACAAGGCAAATCCTGGAAAGACGACGAGCGCAGATCCTGGGTACGATCTTGCCCGAGACGCCTTGGCGTACGCTCGCGCGCGCAAAGCCAAGACAAAAATCATGGTTGCGAGTTTACACAACAAGGACGCCGTGCTTCGCGTCTTGGGTGTGGACTACGTGTTAGTGTCGCAACGCATTATTGATGAAATGGCAAAAGCACCCGCCAGCGATGTCGGGGAGACGATCATTTCGGACGCGCCGTCTTCTTCTTCTTCGTCTACGGCGGCGCTCTCCAAGAAGGCGTTTGACGACGCGCTCGCAAACTCTCCCGCCAAGACGGAGCTCGCAATCGCCCGCCGGCGAAACGCTGCGGCGGATGGAGATTTAATGAACTACATCAAAGAAAAGACGGTTGGGTTGAATGTCTAGGGGTTTTCTCAAGACGCAAAGGCTACACCACCGCTCGCGCTCGCAAACGTTACATTTGTAAATAAAATCAATTACACTACTCCTACGCACGACACAACGCATACCCATCGACGCGCGATGCCGCGAACATCTCTAAATCACCATCGCTCACGTCGCTTCTCGCGCTCGGCGGCACCAACAGCGGCGCTGACGTTAAACGTCTCCGCCCGCGCCTCCTCGCGCTCGGCTCGCGCTCGCAAGATGAGACTCCTCTTCTCTCGCTCGCTCATCTCACGCGCGCGGGCACGCAATTTTGCCACGACGTCATCGTTCGATTCAAACACCGGCACACTTTCGCGAAACGACCACTGATTGTTCTCGTTTCGCGAAAGCGTCGGCGGCTCCTCGCGCGTCTCCTCCTCGCGCGTCTCCTCCTCGCGCGCCTCCTCCTCCGGTGCGTCATCGCGCGTGATCGTCCGATCGCGCATGGCGGCGACAACGCGTTCGCGCACCGCACGCTCAGCCCGCGTCGCGCGCGATGGCGCCGCCACCGCCGCGTACCGTCGCCTTTTCACCCACGGCTGTAACACGTCAGCATCGTCATCGTCGTCGCTTTCCCCGCTTCCGTCGTCGCTCGACCGCACCAGCGACGCATTCGCAGGCGCCATCGCACGCGCCGCGTCGTCGTCAACGCCCCCACGCGCGCGTCGCGCGATCGACGGCGCGAACTGACGCGAAAGGCGCGAAAGGCGCGAGCTGCAGCTGCATGCACACAAACCGTTACACCTCGCCTCGTCCCCGCTCGCGATGCGCCCGCACCCGATCGCGTTCTGGTTCGACGCGTGCTGCACGCGCGCGCGATGCTGCGCGTACGAGTACGCCCCATCGTCGTCCTCGCGCGCGCCGTCCGGCGTGCTCGTGGTGTTTCTTCATGGCATTGGCGAACACGCGTCGAGATATTTAACGCTCTTTCACGCGCTCACCGCCGCGGGGCACCGCGTGATGACGTACGACTGCGTGGGGCACGGCGCGAGCGAAGGGTTACCTGGGTATATATCGAGTTTCGACGACGTCGTGGGCGATGCGGCGGGGTTTTGCGCGCGGGCAAGGGCGTCGCGAGGCGCGCGCGCGGTGGTGCTCGTGGGGCAAAGCTTTGGTGGGCTCGTCGCTGCGACGGTGTGTGCGAATGATCGCGAAGGCATGATCGATGGGTTGGTGTTGACCGCGGCGTCTATTGATGTGCGTTGGACGGCGGTGTTGAGGGCTCAAGCGGCGATGGGGCGGGCGTTGGCGGCGTGCGCGCCCAAGGCGCGACTGGTGCCGGCGGTGCGTTTGGAGGATATGTCGGACGATACCGCGACCGTGGAGTCATACGCCAGCGATCCGTGGGTACAGATTGGTCCAGTTCGATGTAAGACGGCGTATGAGATCTTGCGCGGATTTAGGGCGCTTCGAGAGCGGTACGGGGACGTGCGATGTCGGTTGCTCGCGCTGCACGGCGCGGAGGACGCGTGCGCGGATAAGGATGCAAGCGCGCGTCTCGTGCGCGAGGCGTCGTCACGAGTGAAAGAATACGTAGAATTACCTGGCATGCATCACTTGATTCTACAAGAGCCGGGGAGCGCGGCGGTGATTCGTCGCGTGGTGGATTTCGCCTCGTCGTTTGCGAGCGCCGCGGAGCGCCGCTCGAAATTGTAGCTTTCATCGTCATCTTCATCGTCAACGTCAGCGTCATCGAGGCTGTCGTCTCGCCGTTGACGTGCGAGCGTTGTTTCATGCTGCGTTTGTCTTTTTTTTTAGCAGCCATCTTTGTACGCTTCTTGTTGTAACATTATCATCAGCCGCAAAGCAAAACCGTTCTTCATAACGCGACGCGGTGCGCGCGACGACTCGTCTCACGCATCGTCCACGCGCCGTACGCGCCGTACGCGCCGTACGCGTCGCGGTTTAAAAGAATACGATACCGCACGCGCCGCCACCATGGGATCACCAGCGCCGGCGCCTGATCTCGCGAAAAGCACCGTCGCGCAGCTTCGCGCGCGGTGCGCCAACCACGGGCTCTCCACCGACGGCCTTAAAGCTGCGCTCATCGCTCGCCTTGCCGCGCTCGACGACGCTGGTGACGACGAGAATGACACACCACGCGCGCCGAAAGTAGTCGACGCAAACGATGGGCGCAAGCGCGATCGCGAACGAGGCGAGAGTGAAGACAAATGCGCCGCGCAGCCGTCGGCGTCGGCGTCGGCGGACAAAACTTCGGCGCTCGCCGATGCGACGTCGAACAAGCGAGCCAAGACCGTCGACACAGGCGTGGATGATGTCGATGATGATTTCAAAACCCTCGTGCGCATCGATCACAACGCTGGACGCGTGATTGGTCGAGGTGGAGAGACGCTCAAGTATATCGAGCGTCGGTGCGGCGTTCGACTCGAGTTTAGACGCGACGAAGGCGTCGTCGCCGTTCGACCGAAGCACGAGGTGGACAAAGCGTTTGTAAGTGATGACGCCAAGCGCGCTAACGTGCAAGAGGCGAAGAGAATAATTACAGAAGTGGCGAGCACTGGGCAAATTATGGACAGGCTGACGGAGAACGTGCCGAGCGACATCAACGCTGGTATACGAATCGATTCGAACGTCGTTCCGCATCACATTCTGAACGGCGATCCAGAAGAGTACTTAGAAGTAGACATTCCATGCCCCGGAAAAGAAGGTCGCGTCATTGGTCGAGGTGCAGAAACGATTAGAGAAATTTCAGCCAGGAGCGGCGCAAACTGTCACGTAGTGAAAGGAAGCGGCGTATGTACGGCTAAAGGAAAGAGGCATGCACTCGCGATTGCGTATCAGATGGTGCATGACACCTTGCAATTGCCAATTGATCGTTTCGGCGCGCCATCGACGTCGCAACCGCACCAGCAGTACGTGCACGCACCAATGGTCTCCGCGCCAGCCGCCGCTCCGCTCATGATGGCGGTGCCGCCGGGCGTGGTGATGTTGCCCAACGGCATGGCCATGGTTCCCATGTCCATGCTCGGCGTCGCGCCGGCGCAAGGCGTAGTGCCGATGATGGCACCGCAGCCCGCGCCTACGACGACGATTGAGGTGCCGTGTGCGACGCATGCGGGACGTATTGTTGGTAAGGGAGGAGAAATGATTAAGCACCTGCGCGCCGTCACGGGCTGCGCGGTTGATCTTAAAGATAACAACACCCCGAACGCTGTGTGCGTCATCTCAGGCCCAGTTTCAGCCGTCGAGCTTTGTCGATCTTACGTGCACGAGGTGATGGAGAACGGTGACACGCGCGCGGCGGGGAAATTAGGCGTCGCACCGATGTCGCACGCGTCGGTGCTGACGACGCACGCATCGGCGCCCGGGGCGTCGTATCCTCAGCATATGGCGATGCCATACGCGTACACCGCAGCTCTGGCGACGCCCGTGAACGCTGGTGGTTGGGAGAGATACCACGACGATTCAGGCAAGGCATACGAGCACAACGCCGCCACTGGGGAGACTCGTTGGGTAGATTGAAATAGAAATAATTTTGTGCAAAGCACGAGCATAGACGTTGACACATTTTCATTCAATAGAACATCTCATCATTAAATCAATAAATCATAATGGTTTTCGCCGTTATACAATAACTTGACTGCTTTTCTCTTTCCTTCCTTTGCAAACTCTTCACCATACGTCTGAATGCACACGAATCCACTCCCAGTCGCGTTTCGCGCTTGACTCGCCGGAATGTACACTTTAATCGGTCTGCGAATCAATCGCGACAAAACCAATAACTCTGGCTCACCACCCCAAAACTTTGGATCTAATATCCGTCGACAATACGTTTCTAATCCATACTCGTACGATATTGCCATCACAGCTTCGGAAAAGTTCTTTCGCTTATCCTCGCCGCGACACAGCGACTCTGCGACGGCTAAACGCAGCTGGTCGGCTTCAAAGTCTTCTTCGCCACTCGTCATGTTACGCTTTGCAATTGCCGCCAAACCGAGCGCGAGAGATCTAAACATGCACTTGCCGTCACCGCGCACGCGAACGACTTGATGGAACTCGCCTTGACGCTTCCTGCGCGCGCGGAGCTCGAGGTCAGTCTTTTGTGGCTCTTTTTGGGGTAGCGCAAAACACGACATCATGGGCGCACGCGCGATTGCTCACGCACTCTTTCGGCTTGGCTTTTGACGCTTTGGCGATGTCGAACAACATGTTCGCACCGCGGTGACGTTCGTCGGGTGAGGCGCTCGTGGGTGAAGGTCGAGCGCGCGTGCGCGCGCTCAGCGGCGCGTCGGCGCGAGCGCCTCGAGACGTTTGCGTCGGCGTGGATGCGTAGGAGGCGTGCGACGCGCGGCGTTGAGATGCTTCGTGCATGGCGTGAGTAGAGTCGTGCGTGCGGAACGCGCGCGAGTACGCTGCGTGCTGGACTATGAGGTGTTGAGTAGAAAAAGCGTCTATATCACGCGCCGGCGGCTAAACTAATCCTAGTGCGATGCCCATCGCAAAATCCATAGCGTTCTTCAACAACGTACACGACATTTCGAGCCACCATGCGCGCACCGCGCAAACGAGCGGTCCATCGCGCGCACAAGGCGTTCATATCCCGCATCATGGCGTCGCTTAGCGCCGCGTCTTCCTTGGGAAACAATCGCGCAAGCGTACAATGCACTGTTTCATTCTGCGCTCGCGCCGCGCCGATGGCGTTATCTCGAAGCCTCTCGCGCACATTTTGTGCATCACCGTTGACGTCATTAAAGCACAAGAGCAAGCAGCCGCTCGGAGCGATGCACACGCGGTCGACTTCGAGCGTCACCGGACCGGCGCCGCGCAACGCGTCCGCCACGGCGGATTCTTCATACTTGATCGCCTCTGATGGCGCCGTGCTCGAGACGTGCGGAATCAATCGTTTTGTACCATTACGCACGGCGTCATCGACGGCAAACGCCACGGGCGGCTTGATGTACTCGTGCGTGCGAGACAAATGGAACATCGACACGTGCAAATTCGCCCGTCCGGGCGCAAACGCGTCCAGCGTCCCTCCGAGCATCGTCACCAACTCTCGCGTCGACTGCTGCACCGCCGCCGCGATCGCCGGCGCATCCTCCAAGCTCAAAATCACCAAACGCGCGCAATCGCGCGCGTAACCATCCACAGCGGCGTACTTTTGCGGCCACACGCCCACTTCGGGATACGTCGAAAAGTGAAAAAATTGCCTGGGCGACAACGCGCGTTTGTCCAACCCTTGCGCCGCGAACGCGAGCTCCAAACTCTCGTACACCGCGATAGCATTCGACGTGTGCTTCACATCAATCATCATCGTCGTCGCAGCCGCGTCCAAAGTCGTCGCTCGCGCGCCATCGCAATCCTCGTCTCCGCCCCCGCGCGACACCACCCCCGCCATCGACCGCGTCAGCGCGCGCGTCAGCGTCGCCGACCGCGCATCACCACCCCTGCGCACCACACCTTTTCCATCGCCCCCATCGCCCCCATCGCCATCGCCCTCATCGCCCTCATCGCCATCGCCCTCATCATCATCGCCATCGCCACCGCCATCGCCATCGCTCCACCAGTACCCAGCGACGACGACGACGCCCACGCACGCCGCCACCGCACACGCCGCCATCGCCGCGCGCCGACGACGCGTCGACGCCATCGACGCCATCGTCATCGACGCCGTCGACGCCATCGACGTGGACGACGACGTCACGATGACGTGAGCCGATGAATGATGATGATTGCCTCCTCGCGGTGGAGCGGCATTCGCGAGCGCGCGTGGCGCGGCGCACGCACGCGGAGCACCATAGCGACGCACGCGGACGGTGCGCCGGCATCGCGCGCGGCGTCTGCGCCCGGTGCGCCGGCGGCGTCTGCGCGCACGGAGCTCGAGGCGCATAATTTAGTGTTGCTCACCGCGCCGATGATGCACGCGCGCGCACACGCGCGGCGGTTGACGAAACTCACCGGCGCGTCGGCGGTGATATTCATCATCGTCCTCATGTATGACACGGCGATGATGACGCGCGAGGGCGCGAGTGGGGTGAGTGCGGGCGCGCGCGGAGCTCGGATGGGCGCGTTTGCGTCCATCGTCGCGTGCGCGGCGTGCGCGGCGTACGCTCGGGCGTTAGATCGGCGCATAGGTGGGAAATTTAGTGCGATTCCGTTGAATAGACATGGAGCGTCGGCGTCGGCGACGCGGGCATGGAACGGGAGCGCGTGGGTGGAGGATGCGCGGCGCGGGCGACCGCCGAGCGCGGAGCATTGGACGGGAGCCACGCCCGCGCGCGCGGCGAGTGATACAAGCGGCGGGGTGAGTGGCGGTCGCGGCAGCGGCGACGATGTGATTGCGGGCGTCGGTAGCTTTGGGTACGGTGGGTACCAGGATGAGGTGAAATTGGAAGACGCGCGCGCGCGGGCCGAATGCGAACGCGTCGAGCAAGAAAAATGGGCGCGTTGGGAAGCCGAAGACGAAGAGCGCGAGCAGCGACGGGCAGAAAAGAAGGCTGAAAAGAAAGCAGAAAAGCGTGCGGAAAAGGAAAAGTCGCGCGCCAAGCGCTGGAACAAATACGATGACGCATGGGTAGCGCTCGAAGCGTCGTCTTTGTCATCCGCGCCGCTCGCGTACGACGACGTCCCTTGGCCACCCAAAATGAACGAGCTCCTCGAACGCGAAGCCGGCGGCGCTGACGCGTCCGATCGTGACTGGAAACTCGCGTATCACCGTTGCGTCAAGCGTTGGCACCCCGACAAATTCACCGCGAGATTTAGAGCTCGCATCGACGCCGGCGCCGACGCCGCGAAAATCGCCGAACGCGTCGAAGCCGTCGCAAAAGCGCTCACCATCGCCTACGCGCAGCGCTAGCGCGCACAATCCTCGCGCACCACTACCTTGTTGCTCGCCTCATACAGCCATATATATATGCGCACAGCGCGCGTACCGTAGTCATGTAAAACAACAGACGTACAACAGACGCCGCGGAGGTTTGGCGCAGCCTCGACGTCATAAAAATTCCCATTCCACGTATTCTACACACAAAAACCCTAAGAGGCGACGAGCACCGACACACCAACCGCGTCGGCATTCGCCGACGCGTTCGGCGCGCGAAAACCACGTTCCCGACGACGACGGCGGCGATGCACGGCGCGTGCGCGCGCGCGATGACGCCCGCGACGACGCCCACGACGACGTCCCGCACATTCGCGCGGCCCGGGACGCCGACGACGCCGACACGGGCGTCGATGATGCCGATGAGGTTGGTTTCAAAAGGGCCGACGTTCCCACGACGCCGCACGGCGACGCACGACGCGGCGAGCGACGCCGTGGACGCGCGAGCGAGTGCGGATGATGCGTTATCGGTGTCGGTGACGACTGGGGGGATGCCGCTCGCGGGGGTTGACATGGGGTCGACGACGGAGGAGGACGCGAGGGAGGAGGGCGCGGAGGCGGCAGCCGGGGATGCGAGCACGAAGGATTTACTGCGGTTTACGCTTCCCACGATGCTCATCTGGCTCGCGGAGCCGTTGTTGAGTTTGGTGGATACATCTGTGGTTGGATTGGCGTCGACGCTTGAGTTGGCGGCGATTGCTCCGGGGAGCGTGTACGCCGGGTATCCGGCGTATTTAATCGCCGCGGGACTGGCGATGGCGACGACGACGATGATTGCACAGGATAGACTGCTAGCGGCGAAAGGTGGTGCGGATGATGAAGATGAACGCACGGTATCGATGAGTTTGGTGACCGGGATTGTGATGGCGCTGGTGATGAGCACGTTTTTGATTGCGGCGCACAGGCCGCTTTTAGCCATGTATATTGGCGCGGCAAATATTGGCGTGCTTCCACACGCCAGTGCGTATAGCGTGATTCGATTACTTTCGCTGCCAATTGGCATCGCAATTGCCGTCGCTGAGTCGGCGTTTTTGGCGAGCAAAGATCCGTGGACGCCACTCAAGGCGGTGGTGTTGACGACGACGGTGAATTTGGTGCTCGACATTTGGTTTGTCACTGGTCTTGGTTGGGGCATTCGAGGCGCCGCTTGGGCAACGACTATTTCTCAGGTGTGCACGGCGATATTGCTCATACGAGCGCTCATCAATCGTGGGCCAGAAATCGACAAGGTGAGAACGATGTTGAAGGAGAACGCGCAACGCGCGTCAACCTCCAACTTCAACCTTCCCGCAGAGATGCGATCTCTTAGAAATGTTGGCGCGCCGGCGTTACGGTTGCCGATTCGAATGCCCGATATGAGGTTCTTACAACGCGTTCGATCGATTGCGGCTCCTGTGATGTGCGTACTGTTCATCAAATGCGTATTCGTTGGCTGGATTGTTCGCACGGCGACGTACATTTCGCCAGAAGCCTCGGCCGCAAACGGCGTTCTCTTCACCGTCTATTTCTTCTTTGCCGTCATTGGCGATGGCGTGAGTCAGGCGTCACAAACATTTTTGCCGCCCACACTCGGTGATTTTGATAAAGCCTCAAAGTTGGCTTTCCGAATCTTGTACGTCGCCGTCGGCATTGGTATTTTCAACGCCCTCGTCAGCGGTTTCGTTCCGATAAACTTTCCCTATTTATTCACCACGTCCCCAGCCGTGGTCGAATTGATGTTCAAGGCCACACCATACATGTGTGCGGCATTATTAGCCCACACATCCTCTATGGCGAGCGAAGGATGTTTACTGGCGTGTCGCGACGGCGCCTTTATGGTGTCCTCGTACATACCTAATTCCATCCTGTCCATCGTCACCCTCAACTTCCTCCTCGCCCAAGGCTGGGGCGTGTGTTCATCATGGATTGCTCTCACCCAATTCCATTTTGTACGTTTATTCATAAACTACATCCGTCTCGGTAGCCGAAAAAGTTCGCCTCTCAATAAAGAGCTCGGCGTCGGCGTCGCATAGCGAAAAAATTGTTTCTCTCTTGTTTCCTTCTTGGTTTCTTTGGTTTCTTGATTTCTTGATTTCTTGGTTTATTTGCTTACTTACGAGTTGATCATCATTTATGTTAGTTGTTCTCTGTTACCTCTCCGTGTTGTTGACGTGATTGATGATGTAATAAAAACCTGTACTCTCAGTAAGTCTCACCCAAACGCAAAAAAATTTCGTGATGGATTTTGTTTAAAAAAACCTCAACGCGCGCGCGACGCCATGCACTCGACCTCTTTTCTCGCTGTGCGACGCGCAGTCGATCTCTAGGTGCGTCTCGATCATCGACGCGAACGATTGCGTCGTCGTATCGCCCGTGGCGCATCGGCGTCGACGGCGCGACCGCGCGAGGGTCGTCGCTCGACCGCCAAGAGTCGCGATCGGGCCTCTAGGGTCAGGGTCGCGTTCGTGGACGATGCTGGCATCTGCGGTCTCCACGCGCCGCCGACGCGCGCGCGACATCGATGACGCGCGGTCACTGACTGACGGATAATTCTTTTGTTTATTTTCCCGTTCGCACAGCGCTTTACGACTCGTTACGACGCTTGAATAATGTCCGACAGAGGTGGATTCTCTCGCGGTTTCGGCCGCGGCGGTGACCGCGGTGGTGACCGCGGTGGCGATCGCGGTGGTCGCGGCCGCGGTGACCGCGGTGGCCGAGGCCGCGGCCGCGGTCGCGGCCCCCGTGGTGGTGACGAGAAGGATGCTTGGGTTCCGTGCACCAAGCTCGGTCGTCTCGTGCAACAAGGCAAGATCAAGTCGCTCGAGCACATTTACTTGTTCTCTTTGCCGATCAAGGAGCACCAAATTGTTGACCACTTTATCGGTGCTGAATTGAAGGATGAAGTGATGAAGATTTGCCCCGTGCAAAAGCAAACGACTGCGGGTTGCCGTATGCGCTTCAAGGTGCGTTCTTGTGTTCGCGTCGTCGTGGAGTTGGTGTCGCGAGTGTGAGACGAGGGTTGTGCTAGGGCTTTCGAAGAGACGCCCCGGACCGCTCGCGCCCTTGTCCTTGCGTGTTGTCGTGTCTTTTGTGTGTGAGGCGTTATTTGTACGTGTACTGACGTAGGCTAATCGTTTCCTTTCGTTTCTAATGACGCAGGCTTTCGTTGTCGTCGGTGACGGCAACGGCCACATCGGTTTGGGCGTCAAGGCGTGCAAGGAAGTCGCGCACTCCATTCAAGGTTCGATGATTCTCGCGAAGTTGAACGTCGTCCCGGTTCGCCGTGGTTACTGGGGCTCCAAGCTCGGTGCCCCGCACACCGTGCCGTGCAAGGTTCACGGCAAGTGCGGTTCCGTGCACATTCGCCTCATCCCGGCGCCGCGTGGTACCGGTATTGTCGCCGCGGCTACCCCGAAGAAGGTGCTTCAAATGGCGGGTATCGAAGACGTGTTCACGTGCTCTCGTGGTCACTCCAGAACGCTTGGTAACTCCGTTAAGGCTTGCTACCAAGCGCTCGCCCGTACCTATTCCTTCTTGTCGCCGGAGCTCTGGGCGGAGACGCGCTTTGCCAAGCCGCCGGCGCAAGAGTTCACCGACTTGCTCGCCAAGCCGATGAAAAAGCGTGCCGAGTATTAGACTTTGAGCGTGTTTTTGACACCTAGTTAGATGACTTGATGAAATATCACTTTATTAAGCCGTTTTTAATCTGTTTTTGCCTACGTGGCTATCGCTAACTTGCTACGCCTATCGTGTCTACTCGCCGACGCCACCAAGTGGTTTGCGTCGTCGATGACTTCTAATTGTCTCACGGCCTCAGCTCGGAGTTTACGAAGCGCACCCACGAGCGCACGTTGGCGATTCAACGCCCTCGCCGCTTCGCGCGTCGATGTCTCCACGAATCTCTTGGCGTCAACCTCTCTCCGTTTGTCGCGAAACTCAATCGCGCTGTACAACGTCTCGGCGTTTCGCGCCGCATCCAACGCCGCGTCTCGCTCAGCCACAGCCTTCGTTAACGCCAATTGCGCTGTGAGCGTACTTTTAATTTCTTTTTCACGTTCATCTTCGCGTCGACGCCTCGTGCACGTCCGCGCCTCGCGCGCCCAAGCGCGAAGCGCCTCGCGAAGCGCGCTCTCCCTCGCGCGTTTCTCAAAACGCTCCAACGCCCGCCTCATCGCCTTGTGCTCGATCGTCCGCGTGCGCCACGCACGAAACACGTGCGCAATCACCTCCACTCGCAGGGCGCGCACGGCGACGGCGAGCTCACGCGTCACGCGCGCGTCGCCGCACGCGCGAGCGCGCCAGGATGCGAAAAAGTGCGAGACAACGTCGCGATTTCGCGCGTGCACAGCTCTGCGCTCGCGCGCAGCTGCGCTCCAGCGCGCGAAAAAGCGAGCGCGATGGTCAATTTTGTCGTCGTCGTCGTCGTCGTCGTTGTCGTCGTCGCGCGCGGGCGTCATGGTGCCGCGCGCCGTCGTCTGTGGCGGGCTCTCTCAGTCCCCTCTACAGTTGTGGAAGGCGAACGGACTTTTTTCAATTGGAGATGTGAGGCTCGTGTGCACGTCACCGAGGCGCTGGCAATGTGTATTGTATGTGCATGTGTGTGTTGCGTGCGCATTGCATGAATTTGGCGCGTCGCGGAAAGTCTATACCGTGCCTTATGATAAGGGGGGGGTGTTTACGATGCGCGAGGCGGAAGCCGCTCGAGCGCAGCCAAGGTGGTAAACGCGGCGACTTGGCTCAAGCCATCAGGCCAGGTGATGGACATGGCGTAGTTCCCGATGACGCTCATTTCTAAGGGTGCGATGTCGTCTGGGATGGGCGCGCCATTCATCAATCTATCGGGGCTTTCATTGCTCCCTTTGACGCGAGCGCTCGTGTCTGACATGCGTACGTTTTTAGCTGAAATCCAAAATGGCTTGCCGTCATTTTCGCCCGGAATTTCCACTCTAAACGCGCCATCATATCCGGGGTCAACATCCACACGTGGTTTCTTCCCAGAGTTTAATTTAGCGACCTCGCGAACGACAGATGCGGCGACTTCTTGGTACCGCGCGCTCGTCTCGCACGTCGGGTCTCGCAACACGAGCGGCCGACCGGTGTCCCCACACGCGCTCAACTCTGGCACGATGGGCATCTGAAACAGGTTTGGCACGCCGTATTGATCGCAAATCTTTGCTCCACTGCCTTCGCCGAACGGTTTGTGTCGCACACCATCGACTTCGAAATAGCTCATGTTTTCCACGACGCTCACGCACGGCACGGCGAGCTTTGCAAACATGCGCACACCCTTTTCGACGTCAATGAACGCCAATTTTTGCGGTGTCGTCACCACCACCGCGGCAGTAATTGGCACAACCTGACATAATGTCAATTGAATGTCCCCCGTTCCAGGAGGCATGTCCAAGATTAAATAATCCAACTCGCCCCAATCCGTTGTCGTCAACAGCTGGTTAATCAAACCGCTCACCATCGGACCACGCATGATCGCGCTTCCTTGACCCGCAAACCCAAAAGATACAACTTTTACCCCTTCGTACTCCACCGGCGTGATCGTCCCAGTCTCTTTATCCATCTGCAATACAGGAACCTCGGGAGAAATCATCGTCGGCAAGCTTGGACCGTACACGTCGGCGTCTAAAATCCCAACTTTGGCCCCCATCATCGCCAGCGTATACGCCAAGTTCACCGACGTCGTCGATTTCCCAACACCACCCTTACATGAACTCACGGCGATGATGTGCGATACTCGTCGCAAGCCTTCCACAGTTTCTGGCGCGTCGTTTCTCGCCGGCTGCGCCGTCATGGTCACGTTCACCTTGCGCACCCAGTCCAACTCCCCTACGAATGCCTTGGCTTGTCTTTCGAATTCCGCCTTCACCGGACACGCCGGTGTGGTGAGTTCAATCGCAAAAAGCACAGCCCCTGTGGCGTCATCTATCGTCAATGCCTTGACGAACCCGCAGTTGACGATATCCTCGCCGAAGTCAGGGTCGATGACTCGGCGCAACTTTTCGAGCACCTGCGCCTCGCGCGACCCATCTGGGGCGGAATAAATTGCGGGCAAACCCGTGGTATCACCATCTGTGACGACAGCGTCGTCCGTGGGGGCATGACGCGCGGTGACGCGTCGTCGTCGGGCGATGGAGCTGGGTTTATCCACAGCCGTGGCGCGGCGAGCGCCAGAGCGCGAGCTCGCCGTTGTCGCTCGAGCACAACACGCGCGCGCCGCCGTCGCGACGGTGGACATGATGAATGCGTACTACGTGCGTGCGCGTCTCGCGGACGAGGTGGCGAGAATTCCCGCGCGCGTGACTCTGAAGAAGTAGAGGAGCGCAGCCGTCGCGTAGCGGTACAATACGTCATCGTTATTTTTACATCTTCTATCATTTATAGCTATCTGCGGCATTTCTGCGCGCCAATCCAATCAACTAAATCAATCATCTACCTTTTCTAAACGTTTTTGCCTTTTTCTTCGCCCGAAGTGCTTTGTCGATGTCTTTGCTGCGCGCGAACGCGCTAGCAATCTTTGCCGCGTCGGCGTCTCGCTTGAACACGTGCAGAAAACATCCCGCCTTGGTTCGACGTTTCCATTCCCCAGAACCTTCGCATCCGGCTTCGTATTGCGAGCCACCGTCTTTTTCCAGACGCAACGTTTCCTTGAGCGCCGCCGACGCCGCGTCTCGCCCGAAGACTTGAATCAAAATACGAATAAGATGCTTCTTGGGTTCTTGAATGAGTTTGCACACGTGTTCGGCGCATCGAAGGTCCTCATACGAAAGAGCAATAAACGCAGGGTCATCCGGGCGCTCGACGTCCATCGGCGGCGGCGATTGCAACGCGCTGGCGTCCTCGAGCTCGCCTTCTTCGATGGCATCATCAGCACCATCGATATCTTTCCCGCCTTCTACGCGCGTCGCACCACCGCCGACGGCGATGTCCATGTCTTCATAATCAATCAACTCTTCTTCATCGTCGATTTCGCCGTCGTTGGCGTCCATGACGCCGCGCGCGCGCGTTGTGAGGCGCGTTCGTTGCGTGCCGTGTGCGTGTACCGGTCGATCTTTGCACGCGGCGTCATTGTGTCACGCGCGCATCCAAGCGTCCCGCGCGCGTGATCGCCGCTCACCGCGCACATAGACGCGCATAGGCTTCACGCACGCGATCGCACCGCACGCGCGCCATGGGTGCGGCGTTTTCGACGAGCGTGCGCACGCTGTTTGATAAATTCTTTGGCAACTTGGACATGCGCGTGGTGATGCTCGGGTTGGACGCCGCGGGAAAGACGACGATATTGTACAAGCTGCACATCGGCGAGGTGTTGTCGACGGTGCCTACGCTTGGGTTTAACGTGGAGAAGGTGCAGTATAAGAATGTGGTGTTCACGGTGTGGGACGTGGGCGGACAAGAAAAGTTGCGACCGCTGTGGAGGCACTACTTTAATAACACGGATGGGTTAATCTTCGTCGTGGATTGCTTGGATCGGGATCGCATCGCGCGAGCGAAAGAGGAGTTTTATTCCATCGTGAACGATGCGTTTATGAAGAATAGCGCCATTTTGATTTTTGCCAACAAGCAGGACTTGGCGGGGGCGTTGACGACGGCAGATATCGTGCAAGCGTTTGATTTAGCGTCGCTTAAGGGGCGTAAATGGCACGTACAGGCGTCGTGTGCTACACAGGGTCTTGGATTGTATGAAGGTTTGGATTGGTTGAGCGATACGCTTTCCCGGATGCGACGGTTGGGTCAGCAGACGAGCGTGGGCACGAGCGGTGAGCGACACGGCCAAGGGCGCCAAGGACGCATGGCTGCTTTGGCGTGATTTTAGAATGCATGATGCACACACACAGGTACAAATACAAGTATGAATAGCGAGAGCTCGACCAGTAGCGACTTCCCTCTAAAGCCAGTCGATGTTCAATATAGAATACAGCTTCATCCCAACTCCGTCTTTTGCAGTGGCTTTCGCACGTTCAACAAAAGCATTATAGAATACAGTTTCATATTACATAATTTCATGTATCAAGAGAGATGAATTATTGTTGTCGGTTCACTTTGCGGCGATGGATAATAGTTGCGCTTGCTTGAGCTCATCGCGACACTTTCCACAACCTTTCAATGCGTAACGGCACTTCGTGCAGCCTAACTCTGTGCGTGGTGGCTTGATTAGGCGCGGTCGACCTCGGCTGGGTTTGCCATTTGCATTTCTACATGGCACCACGACGACTTCGCTTACTTTGCCAGTATTGATGTCGACGTACTTTCTCGATTCAGATGGAAACTTTTTGTTCAATCCTTGCGAGCTTTTCGTCATCGCCGTACGCGTTGTATTTTTCTTGGTTTGTGTCGTTTTCTTGACCGCAAGCGCCTTGGATGCGCGAGGACCGCGGGCCGAGCGTTCAGTGAGCGGATCACAGGCGCCGCACCCATTAGCGGCATAGCGGCATTTGCTGCATCCTTTGGAGGACACGAGCACGAGCGCCATGGAGTTATCAACCGCGTTCTTGGGTGGCCGTCCCGGTCCACGCTTCGCCGTTCTTTCTGGCGCCTTTTTAGCTTTTGGACCGCGCGGCAAACGCGCTGTGTCGGGGTCGCACTTTCCGCAGCCAGTGGCACTCCATCGACACTTGCTGCATCCTTTGCTCGCGAGAACAAGTGCCATGGAGTTATCCACCGCAGGCACGCCCGGCTTTGGATGCTTTCTCGGTCGCCCAGGTCCACGCTTCTGCACCACAGGCACCTTGATAATGTTCTTCTTGGCTCCCGGGCCGCGAGGTAGACGCGCGGTGTCGGGGTCGCATTTGCCGCAGCCACCGGCGCTCCAGCGACACTTGCTGCAGCCTTTGCTAACTAATACGAGCGCCATGGAGTTGTCTACCGTCGGCGCCGCGTCGGGTTTGGAGGGCGCAGTTTTCACTTTCTTTGTCGGTGGCGGACAGTCTTGTAGCTTTGGCGGTCGACCGCGGCGCTTCTTTTGCGGCTGTTGGTTTTCGCTCCCATGGACGGCGCATTCGTTGGTCACCGGTCGTAACGGCATGCGCGCTGCGGCTGAGGGCGTCAAACTCGCCGCTAAAGGTGTCGATGCCAGTGGTGTAACGTTCTCAACTGCCGTGGGTTCCTCCTCGCGCTGTAAAAACAAAGGTGGTGGGAGTTCAACGAGTTGTCGATTCATCAACGGATGCCAACGCGGTCCGGGCGTGCACGACTCAATGGCGGGCGTCATGGCATACGGTGTCGGCGCGTACATTGGCGTCGTCGCAAAGTTTGGTCCAGGAGTCAAAGCATACGCACTGCAAGGGCTTTGTTGCTCAACCTCTTCGCCTTCGTCTTCATTTCCGTCAGCGTCAGGATCGTTACAATCCGTTGCCTGCACGCTCTCTTCCGGATAGCTCGTCGGACGCGCGGGCGTGCATCCTCCCATGGGTAAGTGTAAATCATTCGCCGCACGGAAGTCAACCATTTCTTCAATCGCCTCATCACTACTCCAACGTTCGTTGGCGTCAACCCAAGTCGTTGACTTTAAGAATTCAAACAACACTTCGCAGCCGCGCACGACGTTGACGTCAAACTTGGTCAAGATTTCCTTGACGCGCGCTTCTTGTCCAGCCGTGGCGGCGATCTTCTTTTCCAACTTCAACTCTCCGAGCGCTTCTTCGAGCTGGCAGTCAACTAATATGTCAACCGACAAGCACATGGACGCCGCCCAAACGAGGAACGCCCACATATCGGCTTGGAAATCATAGTGCGGTCCGCGCGTTTCTGGCGCAATGTATCCGCACGTCCCTGGTCCTTGCAACGTCATCCTACGCTTTCCAACTTTCGGCAAGCGCACGGCGGTGCCCCAATCGGTAAAACCGATCGTAATTTTCGTCACCGTCCCGAACGCGTTGCGAATTACGCTTCGCACGAGTAAATTCTTAGCCTTCAAGTCTCTCCACACCACGCGCGCGCGCTTCAACTCCTCCAACCCCTCGGCGACTTGTAAAAACACATCCAATTTTACCCGCTCGCTCAGCTCGCGTCCTTGCGCTTTCTCACGAACCATAAAATCCTCCAAGCACCCATTCTCACACAACTCGCTCAACACTGCCAAATACTTCTTCCCGTCGCTCGCGCGCGTCGTCGTCGCGCACCCGTACACCTTGATCGCAATCTTCGGCAAATCCCCCACCGTAGCCACCTCCGCCACCACCTGCGACTCCTTACTACTATCAACAACTCTCGCGCACACCTCTTCGCCGCGAAATACCGCGCGATAGGCGGTGCAGAACCCACCTTCGCCCAGCGGCGCGGCGTCGTACTTCACCTCGACCTCAACCTCGGCAAATTGTTTCATATCCGGGCGGTGCTCGCGAATCAGCGCCAGGCACCGCTCGGCATCGGCGGCGTCCATGCTGACGACGACGTCCGCCCTTCGTCGCGCGCCGGCGCCTGCGTCCGCCCTTCGTCGCGCGCGCGCGTGTGTGACGACGGGACCCGCGGGCGAGAACGCCAACGGACGTTTGGTCCCCCTGTCTCGCCTTCGCTCCGGTTCATGATTGGTCGTTGGGGGGACTCACTCACCGCATGTCCGAACTTTCAATGTCCGAACTTTTAATTATCACGCGCACCACATACGCGTTGCATCATACTAGGTTTGTAAGACGTATTGTATATGTATGCGTATACCCTCGAGGTCGTTCGCGTGGCATTTTCAACCACGTTCGGTCGTCCCATGCGTACTGTATGGGTATTTAGACCGATGTATACACAGACAGGTGCGCGGTCGTATCTGGGTTTTCCATCGAGGTTTTGCCCCGCGCGCGCCGCGGCGTGGACGCGCGCGCGACGCCGCATCGCGCGACGCGACGCACGAACGCGCGCATACGCCACCACCGTCATCATGTCGCCGTGTTCGACATCGAGCGTGCGCGCGCACGCGAGCCTCGCGCGCGGCACGCGCGTGGGAACCGTGTCTGGGCGTCGATCGTCGAGCGCTGGGACGCGCCCAGCGCGCGCGCACGCGACGATGCGCGGCGGTGCGACCGCCTCAGGCGCGGAGTCCATTCGATTTGGTTCGTACGGAGGGTTCGTAGATGGGCATAAGCTCGCTGGGGCGTTGCAGCGCGGGGATGGGCGAGGGGCGCGCGCGGGGTTTGAGGCGACGGTGCGCGCGGCGACGCGCGCGGCGGGACGCGCCGGGAAGAAGATCACGGCGACGATGATGCCGATCGGTGTGCCACGGGTGCCGTATAAGACTCCGAATGAGAGCATGTGGCAATGGGTTGATATTTGGAACTGCTTGTACAGAGAACGGATTATTTGGATTGGGCAAACGATCGACGAGGAGCTCGGGAACCAGCTCGTGGCGACGCTGTTGTTCTTGGATAGCGTCGATAAGAATAAGCCGATTTACTTGTACATCAACTCGGATGGTGGGCAGATTGTGCCGACGATGGCGATTTTGGACACCATGAAGCACATCAAATCTGAAGTCGGTACGGTCGGTTTCGGCAGCGCGCGCGCCATGGGCGGGTTGTTGCTCGCGAGCGGCGCCAAGGGTAAGCGCGCGGTGTTACCGAACACGTGCATCATGCTGCACCACCCCTCAGGTGTCGCGCGTGGTGCTGCGAGTGACATTCAAAACGAAGGTAAGGAGTTACTCCGCATCCGGGCGTACGTGAACAAATTGGTCTCCAACGCCACCGGCCAACCCGTGGAGAAGATTTCCGAAGACATTCGTCGCGACAAGCACTTCACCCCGCAAGCCGCGCTCGAGTACGGCATCATCGACAAGGTGCTCTACAGAAATAGAAAGTAAGCAACCATGACTGCTACTACAACGCGCAGACGACGACGACGACGACGGCGTTGACGACGACGTTGATGTCGAGCGCGCGCGTCGCCTCTGTCGCCTCCAACCTGTCATACAATATTAGAATTTACGCAATCAACACAAAACACCCCGCGTGCCCACCACCTCCATCGCTAAATCTACATATACTAACTACAAACCCTCTAATAATACTAAGCTCACTCCCCCACACCGCGCGCGGGCGATGACGTCGGCGGCCGCTGTGACGTCGACGCTGTCGACGCCCTGTGACGCCGCACACGTCGACGCCGACGCCGCCGCGCCCTCTCTCTCGCGCCCAAAACAACGCGCACGCATCGCCACACGCGACACTCGCGCACTGTGGCACGCACGGACGCGAGACGCGCGACAGCACGCGACGACAGACGCGAGACGCGCGACCGCGGACCGATAGGGATCGTCCGATTGGCGATCGATTGTCGTCGATTACGCGTCGACTGGCGGAGAATTTGCGCGTGAGACGACGACGAGGATGATGCGCGTGAGTGTTTGCGCGCACTACGGCGGTGGACGGGCGAATTCGGCGCCGGTGCCGCACGCAGGGCGAGGGAGCAGAGGCGCGCGAGGCGAGGCGAGAGGCAAGGGCGAGCGGAGCGGGCGCGCGGCGTGCGGGACGAGCACGAGCGGCGCAGAGGGTGGGTTTGCGACTGGTATGATGTGCTCGGGTGGGAGTGGTGCGAGTAGAGCGCGACGCGGAGCGGGCGTGAGAGGAGTGAGGCGGATGACGAGGACGACAACGTCAGCCGTCGTCCCGGGGGCTACGGATAAGAAGAGCGTCGGCGGAAAGGGGAAGACGAAGGTATCGTTTGATGAGCTCGATCCGGAACATAACACGTCATTTGGGTCGAGCGATGAAGGGGTGAAGTATGACATAGTTCAAATCACAGCTCCTGTGGTGGAGGATATGGAGGAGATGCGTTTGAACCTGAGAGATGTCATCGGTCGAAAGAACCCGTTGTTGCTCGCCGCGGCGGATCAAATTTTTGGCGCGGGTGGTAAGCGGTTGAGACCGGTGTTGGTGTTTTTGGTTGCGCGCGCGACGGCAGAGTTGATGAAGATGGAGAATATCACGGATAGACAGAGACGATTGGCGGAAATTACAGAGATGATTCACACCGCTTCGCTCGTGCACGACGACGTCTTGGACGATTGCGACACTCGACGGGGAAAGGATACTATCCACACCTTGTACGGTACGCGCGTTGCAATTTTGGCGGGTGATTTCTTGTTTGCGCAATCCTCTTGGTTTTTGGCCAACTTGGACAACTTGGAAGTGATCAAGCTCATTTCACAAGTCATTGCCGATTTCGCCGATGGGGAAATTTCGCAAGCCGGCGCGTTGTTCAACTGCAACGTCACTTTGGATGAGTACTTGTTGAAGAGCCACCACAAGACGGCGTCCTTAATCGCTGCATCTTGCAAATCCGCATCAGTTTTCAGCGAATGTGACGAGTCGGTCAAGAATGACATGTACGAGTACGGCAAGCACCTCGGTTTGGCATTCCAAGTCGTCGACGACATCTTGGACTTTACCCAAACTGAAGAACAATTAGGCAAACCCCAAGGTCAAGATTTAGCCAGCGGAAACTTGACCGCGCCAACTATTTTCGCCTTGCAGAAGAGACCGGAATTGCGCGCGTTGATTGATAGCCAGTTTGAAAATGAAGGCGACTTGCAAAAGGCGATTGACATCGTCACCGAGTACGGCATGGAGGAGGCGCGCAAATTGGCCAAGAGAGAGGGGGACATCGCGTTGGCATCGCTCAGACAGCTTCCAGACAGCGAGTCTAAGCGATCTTTAGTGGGTATGGTTGGATACGTTCTTGAACGTATTTACTAAACGAGAAAAACCTGTCTACCACAGTACGACGTCTTTGGATGTCGACATCGCACGCTTTGCTAGGAATTTGATTGTTATGTGAAATTGCATTCAACACAAAATCTTGTTAGGGTGACTAAGAGTAGAACTTCATAACTCGGGCATAACTCGTACTTTATGCCCGAGTTATGAAGATGTCTCTTATTATATAATTCAAGTACAAGTACACTACTGTCAGCTACGTGCGAGAAGCCTATGCGTGCGCGCGGGTCACCACGCCGTGGAATCACGTATACGCATTACAGTGCACGCGTGCACGTCGAGATTGCGCGCCTTGAGAAAGACTACACGACATTGAAACCACACAGAGACCGACGGCGACGCGCGCGACGGCTTCGTCTAGGGTCCACATTTGGGCACAACAACTCGCACATGCGCGGCACCCGCGCGTGCGCGCGTGTCACCACGCGGTGGAATCACGTATACGTATTACAGTGCACGCGTGCGCGTCGAGATTGCGCGCCTTGAGAAAGACCACACGACACTGAAACCACACAGAGACCTGGTGTACCTTTTCGCTCAGCGCGTTCGACTCGAACCCAAACGACTCGACCGGCGCGCACGAAGAACCCGAGAACGATGCCGCCGATGCCCGTGAACACCGACGCCGCGTGCACCGGTGTCATGACGTTTCTCCCTCGGTCGCGCGCGTACCATCATTGACGCTACGACATGTATACTAACGCTCACATCGAGTGACCAGAGAGTTCAAAAGTGTTTGAAATCAGCGGCGAAACCACACGACAATCGTCATCGAGGGCGCGGGCGTGATGCGCATACTTTAATGTAATATACACTATGTATGGTTGTAATTACATGTATTATATAGTGGATAGTGCACTACAGTATTGGACCGGACCTTGGCCCCACATCGTTCGGCGACGTCGACGACGCGTTTTGGTTGGAAGTTTTCCGACGCGTTTTGGTTTCCGACGCATATTATGACCACGGACGCGCGGACGTACGCGCGTTGGATCTATATGGTGCGTGCGGTCATTCGTAGTATCCGTCTACCGGTAAGAGTAGAGAACAAAACCTTCCGATTGTCCGATGACGAGCCTTGGAACGGAAAGCTACGCGCGCGTATCCATCAACTCTCAGTTGGGTTGGGTGTCGTGCGTCGTCGTGTCTGTCTGTCTCGCACGCGTGTGCGCGTGGTCAGACGAGCGCGTGCGTGCGCCGCGAGTACCTGCGTTCAGGTGCACCGCGCCGCGCCGCGCGTGCGTGCATACGTGCGTTGTGTGTTTTGTGACGTGCGCATCACCACGCGCTCGACGAGACCTTGGACACAGTCGTGGCACGGGCGACGTGCATACGCACGGGGCGCGTGTGTGAGTTTAATACGTCACGAGCAGTGAGTTATCTATGCTAACTCACGGTTCTATCGCGTCGTTGTCGTCGTCGTCGTCATTGTTGTCGGGTTTCGCGCGTGCATTCACCGAAGACGTGCAAACACGGGGAACTAATAATAAGCGTTGGGGTGGAAAACGAGAAATATGCGGCAAACGTCTACGACGCCGAAAGCGTCTGCGGCCACCGCGTCGTTATGCAACAATAATACGCATACGCGCACGTTTGCAGATGATATCGAAGATGTCGTTGCGTTAGGTATCATGGRTAACGTCTTCGATGACTTTGACGTCGGTAGACGTTCACCGAGCAACAACGCKTYTCGCGACGACGACCGCACGCTGTGCCGTCTGTGTCAAGACGATATACTGTCAAATCAAACGACAACAGAGTTGCCGAGTAGTCGACCAATAACGATCAGACCACCAATCAAGAAGAAGAAATTTTGTACAAGTTGTAAGAACTACCTAGACGGAGCGACGTGTTTCATGGAAAATAGAAAGACGTGTATGGCGTGCCTGAAGAAGCACAAACTGTACGAGAGACGACGACGCAAGCGACGTCGAAACGAGGCAAAAGCGTAAAGAACAGATTTCGTCTTTCCACCTACGACGATGGGATTGTAGTACACGTGAAGAGAAGTTTTCATTTCCACATTAAAATACAAGACAGTAATAGCACATGTACGCCGCTCGCGTTCCTCTCGACGTTTTGAGCGAGGCAGATACAATCAAAAACAGCCTTTATATTACACAAACTGCACGCAGGCGTCTTCGCCTTGACGAATAGTTGGCGCTCAGAAGGCATGACACAAAAGTGGTTTGCGTGTTCGTCAAGTCTCTTCATAAATGCGTGAAGCGTGAGCATCTGTTGTGGACGAGAGCCGCTATATAGCTTGTCAACATGCGTGTGTGTGACAGACGCGATGAACGACGACAATAGACGAGCGCCGGGTAGGTGGAAATTTCACCGTGAAATCGTCTACATCGGGTCCCGAGTGCGCTCGGACAATTCCGAAAAATTCCGAAAATTCCGAAACTCTAAAAGTTGCCATATATCACATATTTCATTGTCATGAGTGCTATTGATGGCATTTATATACAACTTGAATGTGTAAAATATTCCGGGAAATCTCAAGGAAACCACCCAATAGTCGCACCTGCGACAACTCGAGCGTCACAAGCAAGCGCGCCGGGCACGCAAACCTTAACACGCCGACTGTTATTCTTACGATAACGAACATGCTCACCAAAACGCCTTTGATCGTTTTTGCTCTGCTGGCACTTACTTCGGTAACTTCTCATGTCCAAGCGGCTGGTATATGTGCGTGCACGTGCGCAGGAAAGCAGCAACCTGACTTTGACGAGCCTTCTTCGTCTAGTTGTACCGCCGCCGCATGTATAACTGAATGGACTGATTGTACCTCTTCCAGTACGAACACGGCCTCGCATAGCGACGTGACCTATGAATGGCAAGGTGCCGTGACGATCCCCTCATACGATATCCAAGCTTCGGACGCGTTCACAGTGACAGCGGACACTTGTGTAACCTATGTTTTCATGAATGTTGATAGTAATGAGAACCCCATCGCTACCTCCAAGCTTTTTACTGGAATCTTGACTTCCGCTGAGGCGACCACAATTGGCAACAAAATTTCGAGCTACGACAGCGTAGATGCCGCTGTCACTGATATTACGGGCAGGACTGTCGGAGCTGCGGATTGTGAATTCTCGGACTTCAGTGACGGCTGGTGTGTTAAATCGGTACGACTTCCAGCCGGAACATACGTTCTCGGTGGTTTAAATAAAGGGACGTCCGGCCTGAGCGTTCAGGGCCAGGTCCGCGAATGCACGGATGCTGAGTTCACCACCGCGACAGTGGCAGTGGCCTCGTCAGCTGCGTTCACTCAACTCGCCACCTCGCTGACTATCATCGCTGGAGCAGCTATGCTTTTGATCAACTAGCTGGAAAACACGAGGGTGAAGCGTCAATGTGATTGCTACGTAAGCAAAGAAAAGAAGCACCACCGGTGAACAATTTTCCATCGATTATTAATCACAATGCAGTACCGTTACTCTGCTGACAACTGGTTTTTAAGTGATGTAACTAAATAATAAGTAAAATTTCCCAAACAAACCGGCAAAGTGCGTATCAGATACGGCGAAGGCGTATCAGATACGCCTTAACGAGTAGTTGGCTCAGAAGGCATAACACAAGCGTGGTGTACATATTCGTTACGCTTTTCTTAAATGAATGAAGCACGGGCATCACTTGCGGGCGAGAGCAGGTGCATAGCATGTCAACACGCGCGTGTGTGTGATCGACGCGATAAACGACGACAATAGAAGAGCGTGGGGTAGATCGATGTTGAAATCGTCTACATCGGGCCCGAGTGCGCTCGGACAATTCCGAAAATTCCGGAACTCTAAAAGTTGTAATATGTGACGTATTTCATCGTGATGAGTGTTAATAGAATACGCTCTTTTTAGTGATCTCCTGATGATTCTACCAATGTAAAGGTTCTAGCTATATCGTAGTCCTACTTTTGATAAGACCTCAGAATTTTACACACTTTATCTTAATTTGGTCTTAGGGCGACTAAGAGCACCGTAGTTAACTTTGCCCATAACTCCGACTTAATGCTAAAGTTATCGTCAATTGGACTAAGAGCAAAACGTTCTGATAACTTTATCCCCGAGTTATGCGTAAACGACTAAGAGCTCATTTTCATAACTTTGGCTATAACTTCGCCGTGCTCGCTAATCGTGAACCGTCATGTCATTTTGGCGTGATTGAATTGAATGGACAAGTTGGGCAAATTASGCGAGTTGTCGAGCCGTATCTAAGAGCTAATTTCAATAACTTTTACATAACTTTGACCCCCTCTAATTAACTCAAGGATTGACGAGTAAAAGTTATCATCAAACCTTAAATTTGACCATAACTTTGCCCAAAGTTATGGTCAAATTTACGTGATTTCAATAACTTTATGCTAATTTTGGTGCTCTTAGGGCGACTAACAGGTCGAAATTAGAATAGTGAAATGCCCAAAGTTATTCCTATTCCCAAAAAATCGTGACTAACAGGTCGAAAATAAGCTAATTTCTTATTCCAATTGTCCAAAGATTGGAATAAAATCGCCAAAGTTATTCCAATCTTTGCGATTGGAATAGCGATTGGAATAGCGACGACGAGTTAATGACTCAAGGATTTTTAGGGGGTCGCGGAGCCCGCTATTCTAATTCCGCACCTGTTAGTCGGAAATAGGAATAGCGAGCCTTCACCGCGGCGTAACTCGCACGTCTCGGCGTAAAGATGATTAAAAAATCCGTGCGACGGCGCAACAATCTCACAAGGAGACGATGTCGCGCTTTCCGCTCAGCGCGCGGCGACTTCCGCGTCGAGTACACGACGTTTTCTTTTCCCAAGCTTCACCAGTCAAAACTGTGGGTATGCATTGACCAATCGTTACTCGAGGCTGTTCGTTATTTCAATCGAGGACCTGTTAGTCGGAATTAGAATAAAATTGCAATATACACCCGAAAAAAGGCGCTATTCTAATTTCGACCTGTTAGTCACCCTTACCCCCATTTTTTGGATAAGGCCGATGAAGAGATGAATAAAAATAGCCTAAATACAGTATTTTTAAGGATTTACTACTTTTTGTCCATGAAGAGATGCCGAAATAGTATAATTTGTTTTTTTTTCGTGGTCATTCGTAGTCAAATCCGCCCGATTTGACTACGAATGACCACTTTGAAAATACTAATTTTAAATTTTCGCTTGAGTCGTAGACGGTCAAAAAAAGGGGCTCGAAATAGCCTATTTTATCTCTTCATCGACACGCGTAGGAAAAACAAATCCGGTTCAAAAAGGACGCTCGTCGACGACGACGGAATGGATGAAAAACGTCACGATGGCTGCGACGGCCGTGATCACGATGCGCCGTTTACGAACAAGACGCACGCGTGCTTCGTCTCCACGTGCTACATCACCCGCATCGCGGGCGACCCGCGTATGAACGTCAATGTGCGCGTACACGACAGCTACAAGATGGCGACGGTTACAACGTGCGCCAGAGGCGCGCTTGAGTTTTTTGTTCAAATCATCTCTTCGTCGCTCGGTAGTATATGAAAAAACTACTAGTACTTAAAAATTCGCTCCAATCGCTGCCAGCGGCATGCGCGTTTTACGCGGCGCCGATGGCGGCGCTGACAAAGCGGTGCACGAGCGCACCCAACGAACGCCGCATGGCTGGATTTCGGAACACGAGGTACCAAAACGTCAGTGCTCCAAAAGCGAGGGACGCGTAAAAATTAAAACTCTCGCGTTTCATCATTTTCTCAACTTCATCATACGAATACGCCGTGTTGGAGATCTCAAAAAGAGCTGGTCTGTGGAACACCGTCGGAAGCACCGCGTGCAAGATGGAGATGAACACCATTCGTGCCATCAACACGCCGCCAATCGTTCGGTTCATGGATCCACCAAAACCACCTTGTGAAAGCCTTGCTGCGGCATCAACTTGCGGTTTACGCAATTTGTCGAACGTCTTTAGCGCTTTCGGGAGATCTTCATCACCCATTTCTTCAAGCGTCACTCGCAGGGCGTGCGTCGTTTCCAGAGCCACGTTGGCGCCCTGGCCGAGACTCGGCCAGCAGCTGTGCGCGGCGTCGCCAATCAAAAGCACGTTGTCCTTGTACACCATCGAGCTCACGGTGGTGGTCGTTCCACCTGGAGAAGCCCTTTGTTTGGCCAGCATGGAGCTCGTCTTTGATGGAAGGTTGCCCGAAAAAGCGTCTGGGAATTTTGTGGCAAACAATCGATCCACTTGTTGCGGCGCCTCGATCTTATCCCACGTCCACTCACCGCTCTCAGGTAAGATAACTACGGCACTATGCGTACCATCGGGATTCGGCGGCGCCAACACGCTTGTTTGTCCACGTCTCCACGTGTGAAACGCTCTCGACCAGTCGTTCTCCATACCACGCGGGGCGCCAGCGAGTTTCGGCAACATCACGCTCTTGTACTTCATGCCATCTGTGACTTGCTTCACAACGAACGATCCCTGAGAATCTTGCACGATTTCCGCGCGAACTCGCGATCGTACGCCGTCAGCACCTACTAACAAATCATACGTCTTCTCCTCGAACAACGACTCATCTTCGCTCAGAAACGGGCACACGTCTTCCCCTTCAAACTTTTCAAACACCGCCGTTTGCGTGTTAAAATTCACCCCAACGAGTGATCGATTGAAATGAAACCGTATACGATCACCATACTTCTCACTCGCCTCTCTCGCGATCGTCGCCGCCAACACCGCTCTATTCACGCTCACCGCTCTGCTAAAGCTTTGACTCGAAAACACCGCCCCAGATTTCACCCCGTGTCGCACGCCTCCGCTCACATACACGCACAACTCATCATCCAACACTATCCCACCAGCATCCAACGCATCGAGTCCACGGCCATTGAGTACAACATTGTACGTTCTCGCGCTCGTCTCGACTTTGTTACTCGCGCCTCGTCGCTCGTACACATCCACCTCGTACCCCAACGACGCGAGATGAATGCTCGTGAGCGCGCCCGCGGGGCCGGCACCGATGATGACGACTGATTTGCCGTTCAGCGCCGCCGCGTCGGTCGGCGCCGACGCGCCATCGGCGTCGCGGCAGACGATGCGCGAGCGGTGCGCCCAGCGCTGCTGCTGCCGAGCGTTCGCGCGACGCGACGACAACGACGACGACGCGTGCACGCACGCGCGCGACGACGGCGCATCGGGGCGCGTCGTACAGGTCACGAGCATTGCGCGCGACGGCGAGAGTTGGGCACGCATGTCGACGTGTGACGCGTTGAGCTGCGTGAGCGCTCTGGTTGGATAGCGCGGCGTCGCGGCTCGGGCGAGAATGGCGCGTGTGCGAATGAAACCGCGTGAAACAATGCTCGCTAGTGGTGAACTATTAACATTCTGCATGGCTAGAGTGCGCGCGCGGCGGCGGCGGCGTTGGCGGTGGTTTTATCGTCTTGTCTCGCAATTTCGAGAGACTTGACGTATCCGCCGGTGATGCCTTTGGAAATGCGATAGAGCAAGGAATTATCAGGGGCGTCGGCGTCGACAATAACATCACGGACTTCCTCTGTTGCGTCTGAATTCGTGGGATATAGCTCCGGCTTGTCGAGTTTGTCGTATGGGATGTGACGCGCGTAAGGCAAGCCTGGCCGGCACCGGTCGTACGCGTGCAAGAGCGAGCCAAACGTGCGCTCCCATGTCAATCCCACGGTGCTCTCTACGGCGGCGCGAGACATTCGCTCGGCGAGCTTGCGATCCTTCATCAATCGTACTAATGCGTTGACGTAGTTTGTCACGTCGCCAGGGATTGGTTCGGTGTTTTTGACGATGATACCGCTCACTTCGTCTTGCACGATGGCTCGGTTGACGCCGACGTCATCCGTGACGACGGGCAAGCCCGACGCCATGGCTTCGATCAAGTTGTTAGGAATGACTTCTGTCTTTGACGGGAAGAAAAATATATCTCCCGCAGCGTAGGTTTTTGCGAGATTTGCCCCACCGGTGTGTCCTAAAATGACCACGTTGTCCAAACGCTGGAGATCAGAACGCACCCATTCCAAATCCGGACCGTCGCCCGCGATGACTACTCGGAAGGGTGGGATTTCGGGATCTTTCCCGCTATCGGCGAGCGCGTCCAAGGCTTGGATAGTTTTCACAAAACTTGCCAACCCTTTTTCGCGCACGATGCGAGCAACCCATAAAATAACTAACTCTTTATCTTTGACGCCAAAAATATCCCGTCTGTATTGTTCGTCTCGCATTTCTGGCGAGTAGAGCGTTCGATTGACCCCACGCGGGAAAAATCCCATCTTCTCTCCAGGTACGCCTATCGAATGTAGATGTTCCGCAGCGGCGTACGTCGGTACGGCGACGACGTCGCAGAGTTGGTAGAAACCACTTAGTAAGTGTCGGAGCGGCGACGTGAGTAAACTCACGCGATAGTATTGCAGATACGTGTCAAACGCGGTGTGATACGAGCACACTGAACACGCGCCAACTTCAGCAGCCCATCGCACGGCGCTGTGACCGAGCATATCGGGCGCTGCGACATGCACCACGTGCGGGTTGTACGCTTCTAACACGGCGCGCTGTCGCGCTTGTAATGGCGCCGCCATTTTGTACTCGGGTCGACCGGGCGCTTCAATCGCGGGCACGGGCGCCACGAGCTGATGCACGCTATCATACGAATTTGCCCGCACGTAATCGCGTTCAGCGAGATCAGGGCTCATCACCAATACGCTTGCGTCATCACGCCCGCGAATAAATTCTGCAAAGCGCTTCATGGTTCGACTCACGCCGTCGACGTGTTCCCACACCGTCGTCACGATGGCGATGCGTCGCGCTTCTGGTGAATTCGTTACAGATGCGCTGCACGCCATCGCTGGACACGACTTCTCATTCACCACCAACTGTTGCTTTTCCAAAGCATCCACTAAAGACTGCGCTGCATCATGCGCTGCGCTCAGACCGCATTTTTCGTACGACGTCGCCACCGCGCGCAACTGCGGCACCGTCCCCGCGTGCCATTGATAGTGCTGCACAGACACTGGCACTGGGAATATATTATCCTGATGAATGTTCAACGCCGCCGCGGGCACGACGTCGTCATCTGCGAAATCATGCAAGCATCTCACGTCGGAGATGGCAAACTTCAACTTGTGCGCAATCACCATGCCTTCTCGCGGCAGCGGCTTGCCTTCGTTGTTTGTATTCGGCGGCGACCGACGCACGTCGCATCGCTCACCAACGCGACACTGTCTAGGGAACGTCGTGTGAAACGATTCCTTACTATCGACTTTGGATAACGTTCCATCGTTAGAAATACGATCGATCCATACTCCGTTGACAAGCTCGAATCCCAAGTTATCCGCGTCGGCGAGGAACCCCGGAATGCTATACTTGTCGGCGCCCGAGCCGCGTGGCACGAATAAATGTTCGTCGATATCAGCCAGAATCACCCAATCTTCTTCATCCATGACGTTTGCGAGTTGGAATTGCCAGTATCGAGATAATTCACTGTGCCGCAACGTTTTCCCGGCGTACACGTCGTGCGTGACGCCACGTTTTTTGAGCGCTTTTTGAATCTCTTTGGGCGCGTCGCCATCCTTGGAGTGAATCACGACGTAAATATTCTCCGCCGGAATCTTTCCGTGATCGATGTAATGCGTCAAAAACTGATTAAGCATCACTAAACTATCATCTGAATCGGCGTTGACTCCGGTTAACAGCGCCGTTTTCGCCACGATGTCCCCGCTCACGGCGCGTCCAAACCCAAACATCGAGCGCGTCTTTGCCGTCTTCACTCGCCTTGGTCTAAATCGTCTACTCACCCCTCTAAACCCAGTTTTTCGAGGAATTTCGCCCAAGTCACACTTTAACCTCATCGCCTGCATCATCTCTCGTCCATCTCTCGCCACCGTACGCGAATCCCACTCCTCCCAAGGCGCGTCGGCGCGTCGCGCGCTCAACTTGTGATGCGCCGCAGAGCGCCCAAAAACCACCCCATACATCGCGTACGCGCACATGCTCGCCAAAACGAACCGAATCATCCCACGCCGTCGTTTCCGATCGCTATACGCCCTCGTCGTCGTCGTCGTCGTCGTCGTCGTCGTCGTCGTCGATAAGGCCCGAATCACACTCCCATGCGCCGCCGACGCCCACGCCGACTGCACGCACTGCCGCCACCGCCGTCCCGCGATGGACTTGGATCCGCACAATCGCGGGCGCGCAGTCCACGGCCCAGACGGCGACGTGTCGCCCTCGCGCGTCATCGCGCCGGCCTCGCCACCCGTCGCGCAGTGCGGCGCGGATAAGTGCGCCGTGCGAGTGTTTTTTTCACAAAAGTTTTTTAAACGTTGACAGCGCTCGTGATGCATTCGCCACCGCCAGACCCACGCGCCGGGTCGCGGTGTGCGTTCGCGCGCGCGGAGGCGAGCGAAAGAGTTTTTCGTGCGCGGTGCGCGCGCGTGCGAGGGCATCGGACGCGGCGCGGTGCGCGTGAGCGCGTCGGACGTGCGGGAATAATCTTTCGCATCGCATCGGTGGTTGAGAAAAGGACGTTTGCGCGTCGGGTCGCGCGAGGGGCGCGGCGAGCGGTGCGCGGGGGCGGTGCGCGGGATGTGGAGGTTGATTGGGCGCGCGTTTCGCTTCGCGCGCGGACCTTTTCATCGGCCGCTCGAACCGCTCCTATGGCTCGCCTCGGTCGTGAGCGTGCGACGGGCGTGGGCGTTGCCGAGTACGGCAAAAGGGACGACGAATCGCGCGGCGATGGATGCGAGGTTGGCGGCGATGCATCCAGCGCGACGGGCGTTGCCATTGTTGGCGGTTATCGCCCAGTGGCGCGTCGACGGCGCGAGGTGGCAAGTCGTACCCGCGTACATCGGTACGGGGCTGACGATGAGCGTCAGCGCCGCGGGTACGAGACTTCCATTATGGGTTCGTCGCGTCGCGGCGTTTAGCGGTGGGGCGACGACGTTTGCGAGTGTAATCAGTGGGTTGTTGATTCCGGTGTTTCGCATGCCTAAACCGACTGGGCCGTATAAAGTCGGCAAACGTACGATGCTTTGGGCGGATAAGTCGCGTAAGAGTTGGTTGTTGAACACAAAGGGACGTGGTGCATTACCCGAACATAGAAAATTGATGGCGAACGTGTGGTATCCGGCGTGTGAGCGAGGATTGAGTGAGTTGCGTACAAAGCGAAAGGCGAATTGGCTCGACCCGCTGTTGGCGCGGTCGCTCGCGGTGAGTTTCTGGGCGCCTGAGTGGTGCGTGAATTACTTTCGATTAGTGCGCATGGAAGCTTTAGATAATGCACCCATGTCCAAAGACAAGGCGTTTCCAGTGGTGTTGTTTTCGCACTCGTTTACTGGTATGAAGGAGCAAAATAGCGCGTTGTTTCAAGAAATGGCGAGCTGGGGATACATCATCGTCGCCGTCGATCATCCACACGACGCGGCTTTGGTGTTATACCCGGATGGCTCGACTGCGGACTTTAGAGGGTACGACATGCCGAATGATGCTCTTCCATTGAACTGGTGGAAATTCCGTCACGAACATCTTCGATGGCGCGCGCTCGACGTCTTGTTTGCTCTTGAACAAATGATCAACCTAAACGATGACTCCGAGAGCGACTTTCACCAGTCACTTGACTTGACGAGAATAGCCGCGATGGGTCATTCGTTTGGTGGCGCCGCGGTTGGTTTAGTTGCACAAATGGATCCTCGTATACAGTGTTGTATTATGCTTGATCCGTGGATGTGGCCGTTTGGGTTGGAAAAGATGAAGCAAGGCATTCCGTGTCCGTTGTTGATATTTGAAGCGCCGAGATTCATCGGAAATCGTGACATCTTCTGCGTATCGAACTCCGAGATGACATCAACGCTGTGTGCGTCGACCGCACCAGCTTCGGTAAACGCCAACGTGGAGGAGAAGGAGCCATTTCAAAGTACGCCGGCGCGATTGGACCACGTCGACGAACTCGACGAAGACATCGACGAAGACAGCGATGCTCCTGGCAATCTCAGTCGACACGGCTCTGAAAATGGACGATCACCGCGCGTGTCGACAAATTCTCTGAATAATGTTCGACCGCCCATCCCACCGCGTCGCAGTGTCGAAGGTGGACCATCGTCGTCCGTGGAGAAGCTCACGAGTGGAGCGCCGCTGACGCACTCGTCGATGAGTCGAAACTCGAGTTGGGGTTCGTTTGCGTCAACCTACGCGGCGCAGCGAGAACCAAGTGGTGTGGCATTTAAGGCTGTGATTGAAGAGACCATGCATTTTGATTTTACAGATTTAGCAATGGTGGCGCCGTTGACGACGCGTTTACTCGGCGTCGTCGCCGTGGGCGGGTACGAAGTACACGATATCACCGGTGCGGCAATTTTACGGTTCTTACACGCATACAACCATCCACGCGAGTTCGATCATATTCTGAGTGCTGAAGAGTTAGACTCGCAGGCACGCGCGATTCACCCTGGGCCGTGGCCAGGCTGTCCTGTTGACGCCAAACAAGTCAACAGCGTCGGCGGCGCCGCGACATCCAACGCGGTTCCACCATCGCCGCGTTCGACGCCCTTGAAAACGCTTCGCGAAGAGTTGCGTAAACAGCCCGATAGTGGATGGGAAGCAAAAGGCGGGATTTGCCGATGGGTGCAATGCACTGATTGGTTACACGACGAAGAGCGACCGTGGATTGACGAACAAAGCCGCGAAATTCGTTGGCTTTTAAGCGAAACTGAAGACAAGGGTGTGGCGTTGACAGATGCGGATTTGACGTGCATGTTCCCGACGCGTTCAGTAGAGAGTATTCGGGCGGCGATTGTGGCGTACCGATCGAGCGATGAAGTGTTTCCAACTCCCAAGAAACTCGGTTGGCTTTCAGAGGCGTTGCTTGGCGGCGACATCGACGACGCCCCACCTGACTACGAAGGTTTCAGACCATAGACATGTTGTTGTTCAATACTACAAAACAAAGCAAAGCAGAACATAATCAACCTCGAGTCGAAATGTTAAACATCCAAATCAAACCATCCATCGAGCGGAGGCGGGTCTTCGCCGACGACGTCATAGTACCAGCGCAAGACGCGAGACGCGATGCGCTTCTTCTTCATCAATGGTCTTTCATTGTCATCCGCACTCCGACCGCCATCGATGATGAAATCTGCCGCGCGCGAGTACCATGGATGCCGGCGTTCCATAATTTCCGTAAAACTCGCCGTGGCGCTTAAATCCGGTCTATTACTATCGCCGGCGATGCGCCTGCACAAGTATTCGATATCGCGGTCTAAAAACACAACCTTCCCCCCATTTGCCTTCAACGCCTCCACCTTGCGCTCGCTATACATCTCATTACCATTCTCATCTAAATCCACAACCACTCCACCGCCGGCGTCGATCAACGTCCAACCATCAAACGCGCTCGCCGCCTTTTGACACACTTTATACTCCAAATCCCGAAAGTATCTCCACCCGTGCGCCTCCACGATTGCCGGAATCGACATGCCCGCCTCGTACACGATCAAATCATCCAACACAAACGTCTTGAACCGCTTATCGAACGCCTGAATTCGTCGACAGACGCTGGATTTGCCGCATCCGCGACCGCCAATCAAAATCAAATTTTTCGGCCCATCGTTCACGTCAGCGAACGGGCGCATGGCGTCCTCCACCTCGATCGACGCCCGCACACCGCCGCGATAGCCTCGTGCTCGTGCTCGTTCTCGTCCTCGTCCATCGCGCGATGCGCGCGGCGATGCACATAACGCAGATACCGACGAGAGCATCATCATCACCTTCAGTCGTGCGCCGCTGAGTGACGACGCCATTTCGTTTCGCGCGACTTTTCATTCCGCCGCGACGCGCCCGGCGCGGCGCGTTCGGTGTCAACGCGCAGCGCGCATCGCGTCGCGGCGTCGCCGCGGTGAGCCTCGCGTCGCCTCGCGCGGTCGCGTCGTTGCGTGTCGTTGATTCAGCCGCCGCCAGTCTCGTGTTGCTTTTGTGTGCGTGTCGTGCGGTGACGCGCGATGGCGGACGTGGACGATGACGTGCGCGCGATGAAGGTGGTGGAGTTGCGCGCGGCGTTGACTGCGCTCGGGCTCGACACGAAAGGGTTGAAGGCGGTTTTGGTTGAGCGTTTGATGGAGGCGCGAAGGCGCGAGGGCGCGGAGGCCGCCGCCGACGAGAACGAGGAGGAGGACGAGGTGGACGACGAAGAGGAGGACGACGCATTAGATGATGTTGGCAAAGATGGCGTTGCGTCGGAATCGCCATCGTCTGGGGTGTCGGAAAGCGAGGACGAGGAGGAGGAGGAGGAGGAGGAGGTGAACGACGCGTTGGCGGCTCGTATTCGCGCTTCGGCGTCGAAAGCGAACGCGCGTTCGAGCGATGACGATGAGGGCAGTGGCAGTGAAAGCGAAAGCGACGATGGTGATGATGCGTCTGATTCTGATTCACAACCGCAGTCGTCTTCGGAGGATGACGAGAGCGATGAGGGGGCAAATTCGGACTCAAACGCCGAGGACGAAGACGTCGAACGCGCGCCCGGCGAAGCCGTGCTCAACGAAAGAATGATTTTCTACGTCGGGAAGAGCATCGAGACGCACTGTCATATGTTAAAATTGCGCCAACGGTGCGAGGCAGATGATTACACGCCCACGAAGGAGGATATTGAGCTTATGGATACGATCAGAGATGCGATATTGAAGCACTACGACGCGCCGCTACCGTCGCTAGAGAGCGAAGCCAAGGCGCAGGCGGAAGAAAGGCGGCGGAAGAATCCGGAAAATTACGGCTTACCCAAACCTTCGTCTGAACGCGAGGGTAAATTATCGGCTTTGCCTACCGACGGATGGCGTCTAACGCGTAAGAAGGAGCGCACGAAGCTCAAGGCGAGCGACCCCGAGGCGCAAGGTCGCATGGAGACTCGAAAGTTGCTCGAAGACGGTGCGGGATTATTCGTCGCCCCTGCAGATCCTACGAAAGTAAAGCGCGAGATTCGTAAAAACGAGCGGCAAACAGCGGGCAAGGGTTGGTTCGACATGAAAGCCGTGGAGTACACGCCAGAACTTCGCCGAGAGATGCGCATGTTAAAGTTGCGTGGCGCGTACGACCCCAAACGCTTCTACAAAAACGCCGACACCACGAAACTGCCGACACACTTCCAAATCGGTACCGTCGTTGGCGGCGCCACCGACTTCTACTCCGCGCGTCTAGCTAAGCGCGATCAAAAGCAATCATTGGCGGAAGAAATCCTCCACGACAAGGACATCGAACGCGTCCGTCGCGGACGCTTTGCCAAGATTCAAGAAAAGAACGCGGGTTCCATGGGACGTAAAGCCAAGCGTCGCTTGGGCGGGCGCGAACGCGGAAACAGCTTTCACAAAAAGCAAAAACCATGAGAATATTTCAACAAATGCATCGTGTAATTTTTTCATAGAAGTCTGAAAACAAAACCGCCGCCGCCGCTCGCCTCGTCCTCACTCTCAGCGGCGTGTCTCCACCATGGGTGCGGCGCCATCGAAATCATCCAGCGCAGATGTTCCACCGTGCGAAGGCGGTCGCGCCGCGTACGAAGCCGCTCGTAGCGCGTCGTCCAACGCCGAGTCGTCGTCGTGCCCCGTGCCTGAAGAGTACCGTGGCAACTTGGGGGTGTACAACGTGTACAACACTAAAATAGCCACCCCCACGAGCGGCGACGCCGCAGGCGGTGGCGCAGAAGCACAAAACGCAAAACCTGCACGTCGGTCATGGTTTGGGTTTGGCGCCAGCGCGCTCGATCCGCGGAATAACATGCCGACTGAGCCCGCGCAGGCGCGCGCGCCGGGACAGCGTCGCGACTTGAGCACCGCGCGAGAAACGAGCACCATTCCAAAGAGCGGCACGGGCGGTACGTGGACGTACCCATCTCCACAAATGTTTTACAACGCTTTGGTGCGGAAGAACAAAGCCGAGGACGTAGATGAGGCGGATGTAGATTCAGTAGTCATGGTGCACAACGCGATGAATGAAGACACGTGGAGACGCGTCGCGCAGTGGGAAAAGCTCCATCGCTACGCCAGCGGGCATCCGATGCTGTTGCGTTTTCGAGGACGCCCCGATGAGTTATCTCCGTTAGCGATGCTTAACGTCGCCACGGGTGGGCAACGGCCGTTCGATCGACATGATTGGTATGTGGACCGCGAAGGCCGCGAGGTGCGATACGTCATCGACTACTACTTCAACGAAGAAAAGGCGGGCACGAGCGAGCAATTCGACGTAGTCGTGCGTCCAGCGCTCGATAGCGTCGACGCTTTAGTGGACAGATTAAAGATGAACATTTATATAGGGTGCGCGGCGCTCGGGATCCCGTGTCCCGTCAAGACTTTCACCGGAAGCCGCGAGGACGCCGCCGGCGAAGACGCGCTCTCCTAATAAAGATGGATGAGCCGATCAATTCATTCACGCATTCATCCACATTCTTTTACGCACGCACTTTCGCATGTATCATTGTGATTCATAATATAACACATAATCATCATCATATAATCTTTTAGTTTTGCAACCAATCGACGTCAACCTCGACGTAATCATTCTTTCATCCGCGCGTCGCTCACCACAACCCAAACGGCCCCTTTCTATTCGCCCGAGCCTCCGCCGCGCGCTTCTGCGCCTCAGCCTTTCTCGTCGCGATCTCCGCCTGGTACGCTTGGTACTTCTCCGCCGTCACTTCCGCTTGTCCCTCCTTGATGAACGTCGCGAGCAAGCCTTTCTTCACCGACAGCTCGCCCTCGCGAAGCTCGCGATCGGCTTCGGACGATGCGCGAACGACGACCGCCGCTCTTTGCGTGCGCGTGCGCGACGAAGAAGAAATCGTGCGCGTCGTGCGCGCGCTCGCGATGCTCGTCGTCGTCGTCGTCGTCGTAAACATATCTGCGCGGAGTGAGGATTGTTCTCGTTATCCATGTTTTGGAGAATCTAGACAAAACGACCAATCATGACTCAGGAAATCTAGAATCCAGGGGGACTCGGTCCGTTTTGTACACTCGTGGATGTATCACAGGGGAACGACCCAAACCGCCGAACGCTCGACGAACGCGCGCCGTGACACCGCGACGGCGCCGTCGACGCGCGCACCATGGGATGCACCGCGAGCGCCCCGGCCAAGGTCTCATCCCGTAAAATCATCAGCGCGCGATTCGTCCGCGAATGGCGCCTGCCCGCAGACTACGATGCGAATGCAGAGGGCGAATCGAGTGCTGACGGTGCATCACCAATGCCTCTTCCGCGCACGGTTGCGGACGCGGATCGCGCGCGCGAGGGGTTTTGGGACACGTGCGCGACGTATGGTGGTGATGAGCAAGTCTGGGGCGCGTTGCGGCAGGCGTGCGATGGGAAGCAGGATGAGGAGAGCGCGGCGAGCGCGAGAGCCGCGCTCGCGATGATGCTGTCGAGCTGCGCCGAGGATTTGTCCGAGTGCTACGACGAGCGGGGGGTGAAGTATGAATTGCCAGTGTACGTGCGAGCGTATCCCGCAGATGGGGTTTGATTGTGGTGATGGGCGTATCGCGCACAATTTGTGATTGTCGCGAAGAGGTGCCTAAAGGATTGCGTTACGTGACGCGTTCGCTCGGGACGGAGCGGCGAACACGCGAAAACGCACACTAATACTACTACGGTGCTTACTTTGTACACAATTTTAATAATCAATACGTGCGCTACATCTATGTGATTGATTGCCTTAGGTTGGGGAGAGGAAGAGCTCGGGCTCGCTGACGCGAAGGTAGACGCACAGTCGGTTGCACAACGCGACGGCGACGACGACGCTTGCATCTGACTTGAGCGTCAAATAAATCTCGAAATCGCCGCCGACACACGATAAGATGTTGAATCTTTCGCGTTGTTCGTAACGAACGCGCTGGGTGCCGACGAGATTCGGTGGGATGTTGAACGCGTCGGCGTCGGTTTCCTTCATCGAGGCGTAGAGGGCGGCGTACGCGCGCGCGAGCGTCTTGACATCCTTGACGTTGAGCGACGCGCTAAATGTCGATGATATGTGCTGTTCGCGCACTGGGCGGTTGTACACGAAATGGAGGAGTGAGTCACGGGCGTCGGTGAAGCCACCGAACGCTTCAGGTGGAAGCGTCGACGCGTCCATCGTCTTTTCGCTCGCCGCGACGATGGCGGCGAGCGACGTGTTCTCATCCAGCTTCTTGTACAACGTCTCTCGCGCCGCCTTACACTGCGCGCGCGCATCGGCGCTAGCGGTTAAGAAGCACACGATAACACTAGGGGTGTCGCGCGAGAGCGGTGCGACGTATGCGTGCATGAAACCGTTGGCATTGAACGCCGGCAGGCATAGTCGCTCAAACGACGCGCCCTCATCGACATCGTCGTGGTCAGCCTCCTCCTCATTCGCCGTTGAAGACTCTGCCGCGATTTCCCGCATCACGCGCACGTGATTCATCAATACTATCATATCACTCGCCGCAATCGTCACTGGTCGATTGCCCCGCGGTTTCGCGTACGCCCCCAAACGTCCGTCGCTCGAGAACACCGCGCCCGCGAATGGCGACGTAAACGTCATCGACGCCCGAATAGCCTCCATACACGACCGACGAATCGGCGCTGCCAATGCAAACGTACGGTACGTATTAAAAACATACGACGTATCCCAACTCATCGAACGAATCGCCGTCGCGAGCGCGACATCCGCGTGAGCCTGCGCCTCTAACGCTCGGCCGACGTCAAATTTCGCATTTCTCGCCAACGCGTGCTCCAACGCCGCGTTCGTCACCAAACTCTCCATCACGCGCCTAAACTGCGCCAACTGCGCGTGCAACGTGCGTTCAGACTCACCTTTAATCGAACTCGTCACGACGTACAGCATGTACTCGGTGGCGTGGAACGCCACCACGCGTCCCGGAGCGACGATGGCGCGCAACCCGTCGCCCATCGCTGCATCCTTTGTCTTCCCATCACCATGATCACAGCTGGCGTCATACAGCGCACAAAGCGCCGCACACAACGCCGATAGTTTATACGCATCGCCGTACCTCGAGTACGTGGGCTTACCGGCGCGCGTACACGCGATGAAGTGGCGCGATTTTGACAACCAAGTCAACGACCCATCGTTGTCATCTCTACACGCGCTCGTAGACGCGCGCGCGGGCACGGCGTGCGCGAACGCGCGCGCAGGACTACGCGCGTCGTCGCGTTCGGCGTCTGCGCCGTCGTCATCCGCCATTGGCGCGCGTCGCGGAGTGTCGGGGCGTGGACACGCGCGAGAAAAGACGTTAGAGCGCGACGCGAGATTAGGATCATCGACGTCACGCGCCATGTCGCACACGTGCGCGATCGCGGTGAAATGGGGCAAGGAGACGTACGAGGTGGATGTGGATCTCACCTTGCCCGGGGCGGCGTTCAAGGCGCAGTTGTTTTCGCTCACGGGCGTGCCGGTGGATCGCATTAAAGTCACCGGGCTCAAGGGTGGGAAACCGCTCGCGGACGACAGCGACATGCAGGCGTGCGGGATTGAGGACTTGGCGCGGCGCGGGAAGAAGTTGATGATGTTTGGAAGCACGACAGTGGTGGAGGCGCCAAAGGAGGATGTGAAGTTTGTGGAGGATTTACCCGAGAATGAACGCGAAGCGGCGACGACGGCAAACTATTCGCCCGGTTTGGTGAATTTGGGGAATACGTGTTACATGAATTCGGTGTTGCAGTGCTTGTATGCGGCGAAAGACTTGCGAGGGGTGTTGGAGGCGTACGTACCGGGGCGAGACCAGCACAGTGGGTCGGCAGCGTTGACGACGGCGCTGCGAGAGCTGTTTGCGGACGTGGCTCGCGCGAGAGACACGGTTATGCCGGTGCGATTCTTAAATATTCTTCGGCAAATGTACCCGCAATTTGCGCAACATGCCCCCCAAGGTGCTCCGATGCAGCAGGATGCCGAGGAGTGCTGGAGCGCGGTGATGCAGACGCTCAACGCTGAGATTGACGGCGACGTCAAGAGATTATTTGGCGTCGGTCTTCGTCGAGAGTTAAAATGTGCGGCAACAGGAGAGACGCGCGTGGAAGACAGCGAAGAGTTTACTTTCAAGTGTAACATCACTATCGAGGTGAATCACGTGTCGGAAGGGTTTAAGATTGCGTTGAATGATACGCGGGAATTGCGCTCTGAAGCGCTCGGCGCGGATGCCATCTTTGAAGGTTCGTCGCGCATCTCGAAATTGCCCGAGTATCTCACCACACAGCTCGTGCGGTTTTATTACAAAACGGATATTCGCGCCAAGGCGAAAATCTTGCGTGCAGTGACGTTTCCAGTTGTCTTGGATGTGTACGAATTCTGTACAGAGGAGCTGAAGAACGAGTTGGAGCCAGCGAGAAAATTGAAATTGAAGCGTGAGGACGACGAGGCGCTTCAGCGTATGAACGCTAAAAAAGCCGAGTTGGACGCAGTTGGAACGGATACTCCGATGGAAGACGCTGGTACGGCGCCGACCGATGCGGCTGCGGTGGAAACAGCCGACGCGTCGTCGAGCGGCGCGACTGCGGTCGTCGCGTCGACGGAACCGGAAACAAAGGAAGTGGACCCTCTCGAGGGCACCCGCTTCACTGGGTTCTACGATTTAATTGCTGTTTTAACGCACAAAGGTCGAAGTGCCGACAGCGGTCACTACGTGTCGTGGGTGAAGCAAGCAGATGGCTCTTGGACTGAGTTTGACGACGAAACGCCAATTCCGAAAACCGAAGAAGACGTCTTGGCGCTCAAGGGCGGGGGCGATCATCATATGGGCTACTTGATGCTCTATAAAGCTAGAAAGATCTAACAAATTAGAAATGTTTGAAACTATCACTACAATTCTTTCGCTACTTCCACGCTTTTCGTCCGCGTTGTTGCTGTCCCTTTTGCACGGGTGCGTTTCGTCTGCGCGTAGCCTTGTGCACGCGCGCCGCCAAAGGCAAGTTCTTCTTTTTAGATTTTTCTTTGTTACTCGAACCTCCAGTTTTCTTTTGCTTGCGTTCTTTAGAACTGCCGTATTCATTATCTTCGCGACCGGCGAGCACGGTGGCGAGACGCGACGCCTTGTCGTGCGCCTTGCGCAGACCAGTCGCCGCAAGAGAGTCAGGATTGACGCGGCGATCGCTCGCACGATCGGCACGACGCATGAGTAATCGCATTTCATCCGCGCCACGTTCACTGGCCTTGTTTGCACCCGCCTTTGTGAGCGCAGCGTTGAGCTGTTGCTCGGTGCGCAGCGCCTTAATGCGCCGGAAATCCTCTTCAGTCAAGATGCGTTCTTGTTCAACTGGACCGCCGAGCTCGGCTTCTTCGGCCTCTTGCTCGGCGCGCGCCTCTGCTTCTTCCTCTGCCTTGCGTTTTTGAATAAGCTCTTTGTGGCGACGTTTGAGCTCGGAAAGGGACAATTTCCCATTCTTGCGTCGTTTCGCATTCGGATCGACATCCTCTTCTTCTTCTTCGCGGCCACGCTTGCCAGTGACCTTGACATCCTCTTCCTCTTCTTCGTCTTCGTCTTCTTCATCCTCATCATCAGAGCCTTCTTCGCCCTCGTCGCTAAAGTCTTCGGCGTCCTCGTCGTCAGAACCATCGTCGTCGCTATCCTCGTCGTCTTCGCTGTCCTCCTCGGCTGCCTCTGCCTCGCGTTTACGCTTGAGCATATCGCGTTGCAGTAGCTCAGCTCCATCCACGCGATCGGCAACAATGCTTTCACCAAACTGTTTGATCCCACGCGTCATATCCGCACCCTTCCCGCGGTCCTTCTTTTCTAATAAACCAGGCGCGAGCTCGCGGAACAACGCGATGAGCCCACGCGCCGCATTTGACACCGGCTTGTCGCGCGCCTTCTTGTACTCGGACAAATCTTGAAGTAAATCTTCATTCATCACCAAAGGACAACGCGCACAAATTTCACGAACGGCATTCAAGCCGACGGCGGCGACCTCGGGTCGCGCGCGGTCGTGAATGAATTGGTTTACGAGTTGGCGCAACATCGGCTCCAACGCATCCGGAGGCACGAGCTCGTGGCACGCCGTCGCGGCAGCGGCGAGGAGTCTCGTCACCTGCGTGCGATACAAAACGAACAAACGTTAGTACATGATTGATAATTGTGAGCGCACGGTAACGAGGTGGAAAATATCGCGTCAGGTACTAAGCGGAGGCAATTGGTATGGGTCATGTTGGGAATGCCCTCGGCCAAAAGTTTGTCATCATTCGCGGGATTAACCGGGTTCGTGCGCGCGCGCCGGAGAGCACGCATACCTCGTTCTGATTGGGCTGAATATATCGCTGCAAAAACGGGTACACGTTAAGCATGATGAGCTGATGCATGCCGATGATGCGACACATGACGAGAATGACGAGCATTTTCGTTTCGTACGCCATGTGCCCGACCTGAAGCTTACCGAATAATAATTCAGCAAACGCTTGTGGGTCATTGATCAATTGCATCGCAGCAAATCGTGAGTCGACAGCACTGTCTGCCTTACGTTCCTTTCTTTGCATGTTTTTTATCGTGCGCTTGAGCTTGTGCTGTTTTTTCTTTTTAGAAGAGGCGACACCCTGCGTCGTCGCGTGAATAAAAAAGAGTTTGTCCTCCGTCAGTACGTGAGCTCGTGCCACTGCAAGTAAAAGTCAAAGCACACAGCGAGAAAAAGAGTAAAAGAAAAAACACGACACAGCAAAGCCTCAGAGATCTTGGTGATTAAGTGTCGTCACTGTCAAACCTCGAGAGTAGCAAATATATTGTAAACATCATTGGCTTCGCTTTTGTCGAAAGAAACACACACACAGAAGAACAGTAAAAAGCTCACGTACCGTCTTATACGCTTTGAAAACATCCTCCTTTGAAACTTGCGTACGCGATTTCATCGACGCTTCTCTATCGGCTGGATCTGCGTCGTCATCGCTCTCGTCACCCTCCATAGCCGCCGCCTCGGCGGCTTCATCCTGGCCCTCAAAGAATTTCAACGCCGCTATTAAAATCTTTTGCGACGGATGTCTACACGCCTCGACGACTAAATTTACTGTCTTGGCGTCGGTCCAAATATTCCTTCTGTACATTTCCGTGAGCACCGCCAATGCCTTCTTGGCCGACGCCTCGTTCTCATCCTTTACCGCTGCGTGCAAAAATGACTGCACTGTACGATTATACTTATCGTTCACTTTATTTTTATTGGCTGCCTTGGCATCCGTCACGATGTGCTTAAACATCATAATTCTCAGTTGCTTATCCTTCACTTTGAACAACTTAAAAAACAACGGCAACGTCACCTCGACGCCAATCACGCCCTTATTTCTCAACAAAATCAACGCGCTCGTCAAATTCTTCCGCAACGCCGGGTCCAAAATCGCATAATGCCTCTCAAGCAACTCCACCACTCCATTCGGAAACCCCTTCGTCGCATCCTTATACACCATAGACGCGTGTGCGATGAACGACACGAGATCGCTAAACTCCTTATGATCCTTCGAAGGCTTCAATGCGAACAACCCCCGCAACGCCTCGTAATGCCTCAGCTGCAACATAAAATCCTCCTCGTACCCTTCCGGGTCCTTCTTCATCGCGCTTTGCAGCGTGAGTAAATCACATTTCGACATCTTCCGTGCGTTTCGCGCCGCTCAGGATGCGCCGCACGCCGCACGCACCGCGCTCTCGACGCGTTTTTGGGGCGGCGGCGGCACACACAGTGGCGGCGGCGTTCTCCCTTGTTCGCCGCCGCGCGCGCCGCGCCGTCGTCGTCCGCGCCGCCGTGCGCGCGCGAATGCGTTCAAAACACGCGCGTTGCTCGTCGCCGTGCGCGTTCGCGAGCGGTGCGCGTCGACGTCGACGTTGTCGAGCGACTTTTAATGGCGCCACTGGGTGACGCGCATGCGCCGTCGTTCTCGGTCGCGGTCGCCGGCGCGGCGGCCACGTTCGGTGCGCCGGCGCGATTCGCGCGATCGATCGCCGGCGCGACGCCGCCGCAGTCGCAGTCGCAGTCGCAGTCGCAGTCGCAGTCGCAGTCGCGATGCGCGACGGCGTTACGGTTGGCGAGGCGATTCTGATGACGATGATGTGTCCAGGCGTCGACGTTCTCGGTCGCGGTCTCGCGAGCGGCGGCGGCGAGACGACGAGTCGATGGATGCGCATCGCCGGCGTCGTCGTTCGCGATCGGCGTCGAAGAGCGACGACGGTGGTGAGGGTGAGCGCGTGGTGAATGCGCTCGAAGGGGAGATGGCCAAGCGTCGACGGTTGGAAGCCGCGCGCGCGTTACTCGGCGTTAAGAAACGTAACACCGAGGCATCCGCGCCCGCGAAGGGTGCGGATAATGATGGTATTCCTGGCGTCGATCCGCTGGACGCATTCATGGCGCGTGAAGTTGAGCCTGAGGTGGCGGCGAAAGCGGCGCGGGAAGCTGCGGAGGCGCTCGAGCGGAAACGTCGTCGAGCGATGGAAATAGCCGACGCCAAGGCGCGCGGTGAAGTCGTCAAACCCAGAAAAGATCTCGATGCATTGCGCGACGTCGATGAGGAGGATGTTCCGGATGAGATTATCGAGATTCCATCGAATAAGGTCAAGTTGCTCATCGGCGCGGGTGGCGAAAATGTCAAGGCTGTGGCAAAGAAGAGCGGATGTCAAGTGCAAGTGTTGAAGACGGATGAGGCGATGAGGGTTGGATTTAGCGGCGCGGATTTGGAAGGCGCCACTGCGGCGGCGCGAGCGCTAACGCAAAAGATGCTTGATGCTATATCATCGAGCGTCGTAGGCGTCGTAGACGAGGAATCGGCTGAGGATTCAGAAGAGGATGACGTATTGGCGACGAAATCCTCGAATAAGTGCGCGAAGAAAGCGTCATCGAATGGTGAAAACAAAGAACCGACAATGACGAAAATTTCGCTCAACGGAAGCGAAACGCAGCGCGCGAACGCGAAGCAGATGATCGCGGAGTTGTTTGAGCGCGCCGCGGAGGAAAAACGAGAACGCCGCATGGAGGACCGAGAGCGTCTCAAAGACAAACGCGCCCGCGAGCGTCGTTTATATCATTTGCGTCACGCTGCAGATTACGAACGTCTTGAAGTTCCACTCGGAACTTCTAAGGCGGACGTGAAGAGTGCGTACAGGAAGCTTGCGGTTAAATGGCACCCCGACAAACATCCCGAAGGTCCGGCACGTGTCGCCGCCGCCGAACGTTTCGCCATTATTCAAGCTTCGTACAACAATCTCATGACCACAGACGAAGAGCAAACGATTAATTCTTTAGCGCAAAAGGCGCACGGTGTGAACACAAAGAGCGACGCCGCGATGGCGGCGCAGAAATCCCGCGAGCTGAGCCAAGACGCGCGCGTCATCGCCGAACGCGAGCGCCGGGAATTCCAGGAGGCGCTCCAAGCCCAGCGCGCCGCCACCGAAGCCGCGTACGCGCGCGCCACGTATCAACAGTTGTAATTATCCTTAACCATCCTAGCTCGCACGCGCGCACACGAGCCGCATGCATTTGAAATGCACAAAATTTTGCTCTTTGACCATAAAAAAACGCGTTCTCACCAGCAATAAGTCTCCACACCGCACCTCGGTGTCCCGCGCGCACGCGCGCCTCGGTCGCCATGGCGTGCTCATGTTTGTCCTCGTGTACGCTCACTGCGGTACGTCTTCGTCATTCGCGCATCGTCTCGGCGCGAGACGCGTCGCCTTTGTCGCGCCGCACCGGAACACTTGTGTTTTTGACTGACACTTTTCGTGCGCCTACGCGCGTCTTTCTTCGCGCACAGCACCGCGCGGCGTGGATGCTGTACATAGTGTTGTTTCTCGTGAACGTGTCGTGCATCATATGCTCTGGTTTGATGATTAAGGTGCGTACGTTTGCGTGCACGTTGACGGCGCGCAGGGTTGAAAAACAAAAGCTCGTTTACGTGTTCGAGACTGACACGTTCTTCGCGTTCGATGCGCGCTTGCACGCGCGAATAGTACATGAAAAATCGCGTATTTCCATACGTCGGACCGAGCTTGGAAGATCCCATGGCTGCGTTGAGGAATTACTTGCTCTCGGTAATTCTGGCGCAGTTGTTTTACTACGTTGTGGCGACGTTTACGCTGCTCAATCGAACAGTTCGACGGGATGGGGTGAGTGCGTGGTATGGCTACGTCATTGGGGCGACGTTTCATATGATTTGGATAATGATTGCGCAAGGGATGTTCGTGCAAGGGTTCCATCCGCAGTTTAAGGCGATTGATAACGAGATTCCGTCGGGCACAATGTACTCGTCGACGGATTCAAATCGATCGTTGGCTTTGACAGGATTATCATATACCAGCGCTTCGCTGCACGTACTTTTGTTTTTAGTTTTGCTGTTCAAGCGGGATAGTATTTGTGGCGAAACTGCGCCTCGACCTGCGCAAGTAGCGCGTACAGCGTCTCGCGCGGATACGCGCAGCCGATTCCGCGTCACGCCACTGAGCGATGACGCCGCTTCTCCCGCGAACTCAAGTCATGCGATGGAGATGGGAGGTGCCAGCGCCGCACCCACACTCGGAGGTTCGTCATCGTTACGTTTCGGTGGCGATCGATTTAGCACTTAGCTTTGCAGACAACAACGCAGCTCTTATTACACGGAATTAAAATTGTTTGAAGCGCCACACAACTGGTACTATTTCTTTTTTGACTTCTTTTCTTGAGATTCGTCTTTTTGAAACGCCGTTCCGAACAACTTGGCGCTGGTATCGTTCGCTTCATCCAACATAACGGGCGCGGCGGTCCATTGGACGCCCAACGCCTCCAATGCGTTTATTTTGCTCTTGTTCAACTCGCCAGATTGCTTCTTGACGCGCTGCTTTCGCAACCACGTCGCGAGCTTTTTATCATCATGCGAGGACACGACGGCGTGTCCATTCGCCTTGACGAACGTTTTCAAACGAGCTAAATTCTTTTCAAACGCCGACATGGGGGTTACCTTCCAATCGCGATCCAATTGCAAGCCATCCAGAAGTGCGGCGCGGTCGTCTTCCATCATACCTTTGGCGTAACGCTTACGCTGCGCTCGAACCCATTGAAATAACGTCGGGTCGTCTTTATTGGATGGTAAATCGCCATGTGCGCGCACAAATCGAGCCAGCTCTGTAAATCTCGTACCCCAAGGCACCTCATTATGAGGTTTGATTTCCCATTCAACGCCAACGCTCTCGAGCTTGTGAGTTTTTTCCACATTCAGTTTCCCATCCCGCTTTGATCGTCGCTGTTCTAACAACCAAAAGTACAACCCAGCATGTTCGTCATCTTCTGGTACACGCGTGCTCCCACCGTTTGCTTGTGCGAACGACTTGAGTTCTGCTAAACGGTCATCCCAAGAGCGCACCGCGCGCTCGTCGTGATTATCAAAGTTCACTCCGAGCGAAATCAGCGCGTCGTACTTGTCCTCCGACAATCCCCCATCACGATAACTCGCAATCTGATGACTCACCCACTTGGCCAACGCATCATTTTCACTCGCCTTGACGTTACCATTACCATGAGCGGCGTAATATTTCGCCAATTCGCGCACGCGTTCGTCAAACGTCACCACGACTTTCGGACGCCTGGTCACCGTCTTTCTCAAATCCCACGTCACCCCGAGCGCTTCGAGCTTCTCCGCCCGCGCATCGCTCAATCGCCCCGCGCGACGCTCTGAACGCTGTCTCGATAACCATCTCCGCAGCGCATTCAGCTCGCGCGGAAGCTCGACGGTGCCGTACATCGCTTTAAACGTCGAGAGTTCAGCCAAGCGCGCGTCCCATGACACGCGCCCGCGCCCCGACGCCCCCGACGCCGCTGACGCCCCGCCCGCGGGCGCATCGCCACCATCCGCGCTCGCCGCGCGCACACCGACGACGCGAGGCCCGCACGGACGCACGCGCGCGCGCGCATCCGCCGCTCGGATGGTTCGAACCCGAGGCTGTGCGCGTTTCAAACATCCCGCGCTCGCGCGCGCCGCGAACATCGCCGTCGCGATGGCGCGATCGATGCGATGGCGCGCGCGTCGCGTCGCGATTTCGGTGCGCGCAGAGGCGATGGAGCGCGTGCGTGCGTGCGCGCGTACGTCGTCGAGCGCGCGATTGTGAAGATAAGATTCGTTGTCTTCGTGGGACTTAAACCCGCACACGACGACGCCGTCGATGCGCGCGGTGCCGAAGGGCGTGACAAAAGCATCGCCACGAATGGTACGGCGTCGTTGATCGCGCGCGCATCGCGTTCGCTCGCGTCAGGCGCGCGCCAGGGGGTGTTTTTTGTGATTGCTGACGTTTAACTAACTACTTTTTGTGTCTGTCGATGCGTGGTAGACGCGCGCGCGCGCGCTGAGTTTCCTGTGCGAGCGCGCACCGAACGTGGCGTGGCGTGTGATGCAGCCTGCGCTGTCGAGTGGGGCGTTTAGCGGGGTGGTGTATCCGGATTTTCGGGAGAAGGGTGAAGACGCGAGTCACGGGCTGGCGACGGCGGCGGACGCGGACGAAAGTCGCGCGACATCGAGTGGATTGATCGTGCAGACCATCGCCGGTGGGCGATGTGCGGGGTTGGATGACGTGCGCGTGCGCGCGCTGGAGGCGGTGCGCGTGGATGCGCGAGAGGTGGGGTTGTTAGCGGTGTCTGGCGACGCGGGTGGCGGCGGCGGCTTGGGATCGATCGATGTGCTCAGAGAGCTGGCGGCGATGCGCGCGCGAGGTGAATTCTCGCGAGACGTGAAGTTACTCGCGGCGGCAAATCCCATGCGAGGCGCCGAGGATGCCGCGCGCATGGTTGCAAAGCGCGAATCGGGTTGCGACGGCTTTATTACGCAGCCGGCGTTGTTGCGGGACGCGTTTGCTGAATGGCACGAAAGCGCCGTGAAATACGGCGCACTGGATGATTCGGGCGACGTGACGTGTCATTTAGGCATAGCGTGCATCAAGTCTACGAAAAGTTTAGATTTTTGGCTCAATCTCACTGGGGTGAATCGTTCGACTTCGGCTGAGGCGAGAATGGTTTTCGACGAATTCGTCTCTCGCGAAATCGAAATGTCCCCCGATGTCTTCCACGACTGGGCGTTCGAGCGATTAGAATTAGCCACGATGCACGCGATTTCGACGCAATATTGCGATGGTGCGCACTTCATGCCCGTCACGACGCAGGGCTATGCGTTCGCGGAGACGCTGGCGTCGAGTGTGCTCAAGACGTTTCTTAGCAAAAAGTGACTTGTCAACACATACACAACTTCATTTCGAATCGCGCGCGCGTCGCGTTGTGTCGGCATGAGATTCCTCGTATATTTTATCCATAAACATGTAGATTTTAGGTGCGTCGGTGCGAGCGTGAATGCGATCGCGTCGTCGTAGACAGCGTCCCGAACGCGCTCGCGCGCTGCGCGACGGCTGCGCGCGAGAGAGCTCGCGACCGCTCTTGGTTCGCCCTTTCTCGCACGCGTTTCGAGCACGCCGCGCGTGAAGAGACTCACGACGCGCGTTTGTGTTTCATCATCACACAGAATAGCAGAGTTTCAGTCGTTAGCGGAGATGTGCGGCGCAGAAAGGAATGTGGAGCTCGAGCCGCTCCCCGGGGACGTCGCCGAGTCACCCTATTACTTTGTCGACCTCCCGAGCGAAGACGTGGCGCGCGAAATATGTGCGCGCGCGTTACTCGTGCGTGGTATTATCGATTTGTGGGGATATGGTGACGATTTGGAGAGCTTGAAGGCGGCGCTCAAAGCGTGTCCTAGCGAACGTAAAGCCAAGTATTTAGCCGCTGACGCGAGGTTCAAGGTGGAAGTTGAGGATTTTGGCATGAAAGGCGGTTCGAAGCATTTGGTGCAGCGCGTGGAGGCATTGGAGCTACCATTTACAGGCAAAGTGGACTTGAAGTCGCCGAGAGATTTGTTTTGGAGTATGCATAGCGACGTTGAAGCGTCGACTGGGTTGCCGATGACGCCGAAGCGCATGTTCTTCGGCCGCGTCGTCGGAAAGTCAGACCGAACGATCGTGAACAAATACGATTTAAAACAGCGTCTTTATCTCGGGCCGACGTCCATGGACGCGGAGATGTCGCTGCTCATGGCGAACATGGTGCGCGCGCGGCCGGGCGGCGTGGTGCTCGATCCATTTTGCGGCACGGGCTCGCTTCTCATCGGTGCCGCGCACTACGGGGCATTAACCATGGGATTGGACATAGATATTCGCGTCATCAAGCACGGCAAAAGTGCAAATGTGCCCAAAGGAAAAGATAGCAAGTTTGGTGAAACCGCCAAGGATGGCTCCACGGTGAACGTCTGGACAAATTTCCAGCAATACAATTTGACGCCACCCGTGGCGTTGATACGCGGCGACTTGCACGCGCTCCCGACGCGCACTTTTGGTTTAGAGGGCACGCTACAAGGTATCATCGCGGATCCGCCGTATGGCGTACGCGCTGGCGGACGTAAGAGCGGTGGCCGAAAGCCGCTGGCGGATGATTATAAAATTCCAGAGGAACTCTTGGGCGCGCACATCCCAAGCACAGCGCCGTACCCATTCGGTGAGTGCTTGGACGATCTAATGGACCTCGCCGCTCGATTCCTATCCATAGGCGGATTGATATGTTTCTTTGTCCCGGGTGAAAGCGGAGACCCAGATCCCGAGCGCGAGCTCCCGACGCATCCGGCGTTACGCCTTCGATGGCACTGTCTCGAAACATTCAACACCATATGGGGACGTCGGTTGGTGACGTACGAAAAAGTAGCTCCATTCGACATCGACGCCGCGCGGAAATCGCGCGCCGAGGCCGAAGCCGAACGTGCGAGCAGTACTCAGCCGGATTTGATTGAACGCATGCGCGCGCTCGTCTACGCCACCGACCGTAAGCGCTCGCGCTTCGATCAGCGATTCAAAGGTTTCTCTCCAGAGGAAATCAAAGTGCTACAAACGCAAACACGTGATCGTAAATCTGCCACGTCGTCGTCTTCGCCGTCGACGACGGTGCCATAGACATCATAGATTGTACTGTATTGATAACGCTTTCAAGCGTAGAGACTGTTGCTTCGTCCCTCACACTCGGGCGCGCGCGCGCGCTCATCATGCGCGCCTACGCCGCGCACGCCGCGCTCGGGCTCGCCCGTCGACACGCGCGCGCGAGTGATGTGGCGTCCTCCTCGTCCTCGTCGGTGTCCTCGTCGTCGTCTTTCGCGTCGTCTTCGCGCGCGGGACAGCGCATTCGAGCGTGCGCTCTGTCTTTCGCGCGGCTCACGTCTCACCCGCGCGCGGTCACCCGCGCGTCAGCGAAATTAGCTCCACCGACGACGCGTCACATAGACGGTCTCGATGCGTACGTGGCGGCGACGGCGAGGATTGTTCCTCCCGGGGCGTTTGTCGCGTGCTGCGGCGTCACGTTTGCCACCGCCGTCGCGTTTCTCTTTGGTTGTCTATTAACCATGCGCGAGCTCGTGCGTGCGTGTCGCGAAGCGACGCTGGCATCGCGTGCGGTGCGGAATTGCTCGAATGCGATCGATGCTGCGTGCACGAGCGTACAGAGATGTACGGCGAATATCGACGCGACGTGCGCCAACGTGGACGCCTTCGTCGAACAAGCAAACGCCATCGGGTCAACCACGTCGAATATATTGACCGAAGCAGGGTTGTTGCAACGGCAAGTGACAGATTTACCCAACGCTTTGCTCGGATCGTTGGGATTGTCGAGCGATGGTGGAAAGGTGCCCCGTTCGATGTTGGCGTCGACGAACGCCGAGGTGACAAACGCCGACGAGCGCGCGTTGCGGGACATCGTTCTCGGCAAAGAAATCTCCGGCCGACGCCTCGGAAACGGCTGGATTGGTTCAACATGGCATAGATTCTTCTTTTCCCGCGACAACACATTTAGCGTGGGTGAGTACGTGGCCGTCAAGAGATCCGCGGGTACGTACACGTGGGGCGTCATAGAAATGACCGACGGCGGCAGCGCCGACGAAGGCGACGACGCCTCCTCATCCATCGACCCCAACGCCCCTCCCGCGGCGTGCGAATGGCCCCCTCGTGACCTCGCCGCCGAAGACGCCGAACAAAAAGCCAAAGAAGCGCGCGAAATCACCCCAGGAAAGATTTTCAAGTCGCTCATTCGCATGCCTCTCCCCGGCGCGTTGGGCCAACCCGAGCGTCAATACCGCGTCGTCGTTGCCGTCGATCGCGAGCTCTATCGCTTCAAATACGTCGACGCAGGTTTGCTCGGCAAGAGATACTAGCCCAGTGCGCGTTCGCGTGCATCTATTCCTTGTAATTGTACGTACCCGTAGCTCAACCGCCGTCCTCGTCAGCGCGAGGGTTAGACAGAAGACCAATGGGCGCCACCAGTGCCCTCACACTTTGGCGCGCACCCGCACGTCGCGCGCCGCGTGCGACGCTCGAGCGCGCTCGACACCACCGCGCATGACCGCCCCATCGCATTCGCACGCGCACGCGTCACCGGAAACGTCGCCGGCGACGCATAAAACCTACCACATGGACATCTGTCCCCGAACCGTCGCCTGCGCGAAATGCTTCTTTTCCACGCGCGTCGTCATCCCCGGGCAGCTGCGCTGGACGACGCGCGGCGATGACATCGAACACAGTTACCACCTCGCGTGCGTGTCGCAGGAGATGTGTCAGGAGATGATGATTGCGCACTCTGGGGGCGAGCGCGGGCTCGCGGGGAGGCGAGCGGACGCGCTGCGGTTCATCGACTATTGGCAATGCGTGACGCAGATTCGAGGGTTTTCCGCGATCAACGACGCCGCGCTGAAGCATGGGATTGGGTTTTATCTCGCCAGGCTCGCGCGCGGGTGTACGAAGGGGATATCGAGGCACATGGCGTGGGTGGCGCCTCGCGCGGGCGGGGTTGACGCGAGCGCGTTGCGCCGGGCGCTGCGGATGGCTGGACCGAAATCGTCTCTAGAATTGATCTTTGACAACGAACTCGCGTCTTGGGGACGAATGATGGAGTATGAAGACGAGCGTGCGGCGAAGGCGCGAGCGAAGGCGCGGGCGAAGGCGTTACGCGTTGAGGTGAATCATTTGAAACTTTCAGACGAGACGACGTCGGCGTCGCCGGGACCGACGTCTCCGGGGACGCCTGGTGGGAATAAACGACGACGATCGATGAGCGACGAAAGCTGTCGAGGACACGTACAATGGTGAATGCGATGTGATTGCGCGATTCATCCATCCATCGCCGCGCCGTTGTGTAATAATGAATATGATTTGATTGCTGTAACTGATGTAACCGACGCCGAGACGACATCGACCGTCGTCATTGTGCGCCGCAGCGACTCGTCGCGACCGCAGATCACGTCGCACACACGAGCACACGCGCGTCACGCACGTGTATTTCGCGCGCGAACACGCGCGAACGAGACGCCCGCGGGACGTGAATCCACTCCCAATGTCCAACGTGGGCTACATCATCGACCAGAGCGCGCGACCGTCGCGTTGCGAGTGCGGCGACGCATGCGAAGACGTAAACTCCCCTGGCTACTGCGCCAAAGGACAACTGCGCTTTTCGAGTTACTCCACGAGCTCGCTGTCGCGTCCGCGCAAGTATTCATGGCATCTAGGCTGCGTCACGCTCTCGCAAGTTCGCGACGTGTGCTACACGTACGGCGGCGCGCGCGCGTCAGATGTCGCTAAATTGTCAGATACTCAGATAGTGAAAGCGATTCGAAAAATTGAGCGTTTTGACGAGCTGGATGAGGAGACTCGACGACACGTCGAAGAATTTTTGTTGGCGCTGGCGAGGACGAGAGCCGAGAGGCTCGATTTGGCGCTCAGATGGATCGATTCGGTGTTTCTTGCGCCGGCGACGCCACCTCAAGAGAAGACGAAGAGAGGTCGACCACGGAGTGGTGGTCGGAAACATCCGCCGTCGAAGTCGTCGGCGTCGTCGCGCGATACGTCGTTGCGGAAGATTGTGCAAGGCGCGATTGAAAAGCCGTCATCGAGCGGTCGGAAACGCATCGCGGCGCCGAAAATCCGGGAAGAAGACGAAGACAAAGAGAAAGACATTAAGAACAGCTCACCACGAGAACGCAATCGTCGACAGCGCACGTACGCGCGCAGAAGTAGCATGGGGAGTTTGTGAACGAATACGATGCGAAACATTTGATTGCTACCGGTACGGTAGACTGCAGATAAATGTTGTTAAATTGCAAACACATGTGCTAGACTGTTGCTATCCATTTCGTGCACAACGCCGTGAGCTTGTTCCCATCCGCACCACTGAAAGACTCTACTTTTTTACCATACCGATACACCGCAAACGTCGGCATCGAAGACACGCGCTCGTACCCAGAAATGTCTTGATTCTCGTCCACGTCTACTTTAAGAAAGTAAATCGACGGAAACTTTGTCGACAGACTTGCGAATACCGGAGCAATCATTTTACACGGACCGCACCAAGTCGCGGTAAAATCGACGACAACCAACGGCTTGGTGTTCACGAGCGTCATGTACGTCTTCATGTCTTCGATGGTTTTCACGCCGGCTTTCACATCCGCCGGCTTTCCGAGCGCCGCGCGACACGCGTTCACGTTCGTCGCCACGCTCACATCCCCAGGAAGCTCGTCGAACAGTCTCGTAAACTCCTCATTCGCCTCGTCGTACCTCGTCAACGCCGCTAACGCCGTGGCTCGACGTAACCGCGCCTTTTGATACGTGTCGTCCCGAGCCAACGCGGCGTCGGCATCCGCCAACGCGCCTTCGTGATCCCCCAAACCAGCTCGGCACGCCGCGCGGTTACACAACACAATCGCCGCCCCGGGCGTCGCCGCACACGCATCCTCGCGCAGTGCCGCCCCGTACGCGTCTTCCGCGCCCGCTTTATCGCCCGCTTTGAACATTTCATTGCCCCGAGCGCGCGCGTCCCGCAACCGCTTCAAACGCCCCGCGAGCGCCGCCGACGCCTCTCCACCCCTTTCCGCCGACGCAATCGCGTCATCAAACGTTCCCGCTTTCACCATGCACGCCTCTAACCGCCTCCTCGCGCGATCGTACGCGCTATCAATCGCTAAAGCCTTCACGCACTCCGCCGTCGCCTCGGACCATCGCCTTAAAGCCATCAACACCGCCGCCTTGTTCGCCCGTGCCTTGGCGTCGCCGTCGTGCGACAGCGCGATGGCGTCGTCATACGCCGCCAGCGCCGCGTCGTACGCGCGTTCGGCGTACAGCGCGTTCCCGCGTTCGCGCGCGTCGTCCGAAGACATGAGCAGGTGCGCGTCACTTTCTGACGCTTCTTCGTCATCAACATCGTGTAATCTCGTCATGCTTCGACGTTTCGCGCGCGCGTGCGCGACGACGACGACGGCGAGCGCGCGGCGAGGGTACGCGCGAGGTGCGCGCGCGCCGCCGCCGCCCATTCGCGCCGTGGCGGACGTCTGGGAGGAAGTCATCGACGAACGAAGTGGACGACACTACTGGTGGAACGTGGACACGGACGAGACGACGGAGGTTGGCGCGCCGAAACCGACGACGTATTCGGCGCTGGACCCGTCGATGCCGGCGCCGGCGCCCGGGACGGGTGCTCGCGCGCCGCCGCCGTCGGCGTACGACCAGCAGCAGGGCTCTGGGGGTGGATTCGCGAGCGGGTTTGGCGGAATGATTGCGCAAGGCGCGGCGTGGGGGATGGGTTCGAGCCTTGGGCACCGCGCGATTGGCGGGATATTCGGTGGAGGCGCGTACGGCGGTGCTTCGAGTGGTGCGGATGGTGTCGGAGGCGGCGCCGCGCCGCAACCGCCGGTTTTTGGTGAGAGCTCGAGCGAGTTTGACGACATCGACGACGGCGACGGCGGGGGGTTGTTTGATTTTTTCTCGGAAGATTGAAGCGTTTGCGTCGTTTTCGTGTGATTTGATTTTAAAGTGTACAACTAATGATACCACGCGCGCGCGCTGTTGGTGCTGGTGCCGGTGCTACGGCTTTTTACGCGTCGTCGTCGTCTTCGTCCTTCTTTGTCTCCGCCGCTTGGCTCGCCGCGTCCTCGTCGAGATGATCTTGAATCCAATTTGCAAGCGTGCTCGAACCAAACCCATATGCGTTCGGTAACTTGACGTAATCCTTCGTCTGCACCATCGGCTCTGCCCCCCAGTGCGCCGGATAGATGTTCTTCTCCCACGGCGAATCCTTGCGCGTGTACGCAATGTAATCGTACTTGTCGTTCACGCGTTCGCCCTTGCCGTTGACGAGCGGAGATCCAAACTCATACTTTGTCCCGCGCGCGTCGCCAAACATGTTTATCTCGTCGTTCTCGCGCAACACCCACGCATCGATGGCGGTCTTCAGTTCCCAATTCTCGGCGGTCGTTTTGGGGACAACTTTGAACTTTTTCACGGTCGAGTTCACAGCCGTCATCGTCGTCGTCGACTTGGACGCCGAGCCGGCGTCGGTGCGCGAGAGCTTCGTGGCGACGAGCGCGGCGACGAGCGCGGCGACGAGGGCGATGGGTTTTGGCATGATTTGTGCGCGTGGGCGAAAGTGGCGCCATGAAGTGAAAGTTTTGGAAAGTCATTGATTTCGCTGTGGGCTCGAGGCGAGCGCGTCGCAAGATTTTCGGCGAATGTGTCGCGTGTATTTTTGTGCGTGTTCGCGCGTGTGTGTGTGTATGTGTGTGTGTGTGCATGTGTGTGTGTTCTACGTATTAAATCACTCGCGTGTTTGTGTGTCCTATGTCAAAGTCGCCCGTCGCCGCCAATACATTTTACGCCTTGCTGCGTTTTGGCCGTCCTCCGCTTTCGCCCTCAGCCATAGCGGTCTTTTCTTCTTGCTTTTCCGCTTGCTTTTCTGCGGCGGCGGCGCGACGTTCGCGCTTCATGCCCTTCATCTTCGCCGCGCCCAGAGACTCAAATCCAGTTTGCTTTTCGACGTACAAGCGACCAACCTTGCCTTCAAGCGCATCGTGCGTGACATTCTTTTGCTTCTTCGCCACACGGCTTCTGGCATACGCCTCACGCTTGACATCCGGTGGCGCTTGACGCACTCGTCCGCAGGAGAAATCGAAACTCGGTCCCATCTCCGCCAACTCGACGCGCGGAAGTCGCGTCCCAGATTTCTTATATTTGATGACGTACTGGCGAAACATCACCACCGGCTCGCCCCCAGGATTTGTCAACGCCGTACACGTAATCACTCGATCGACGCCCTTCAAATTAATGCGATCGACCACGCGTCCGCGAAATATATCCGCCAATATATTCTTCGCCAACTTCAACCCTTCGTGCGTCTCAAAGTCATCCCCTTGAAACAACAAACACGGCTTACTCCCCGCCACCGCACCCGCGCCGGTGCCACCAAACTCCCGAATCCCCTTATAATTCCGCACCAACATCTCCACGCAATCGAACAAATGGTAATCAAAGAACCGTCCAATCGTCACGCAGTGCGGTCGCTTTTTCTGGTGCGTCCCCAACGCAAAGCACCCGGCGTCAGCCTTTTTCGCAAAAAACTCCAGCGACGTTTCGCCGCCGCCCTCGAACGGTCGCACGCCAGGGTTCTTCCGCGTCATTTTGTGCGCCTCGCCGTGTTTGATCGTCGCAATGTCTTGCAGGACGCCTTTAATCACGGCGCTCGACGTGGCGCCTTGTAAAACCAAGGTTGTTTTGCCGGCGCGTTCAATGTTTTTCGGCGCGCGGGCGGCGAGCGCGCGCTTGCCTTTCGTCGTCGTCGCGCGCTTTATCTCCATCTTGTGTTCTAATGCCGTCGTTGCCATGGCGCTGGTGCGTCGTCGTCGTGGGCGCGCGCGGGCGTGTGGGGGACGAATCCAATGGCGGCGGCGGCTGAGAGATTTTTGTGCACTTTTTTGAACGTTTGAGTGAGATTTTCTCTCGAGGGCGACGGACGATAAAAGTATGCATACAGAGTGTATTAAAAAGCTAACGGCAAATTAGATGGCGAGTTCGGACAAGTCCTCGGCGGAGAGGACGTTGACGGATTTGACAAAGTCGTTGTCGTCCAATCGAATAATATTGGCGCCTTGGGAGTTTGGATCCGCGCGTTGCGGGAGGTCGTTGACGGATAATCGGTTTGCGACGCCCGCGGTGGTGCTCAAGAGGATTTCGTCAGCGACGTCTGGGCCGATGCGGTCGACGACGGCGAGGACGGCGAGGGCGTCGTCCTTCTTTTTGAATTTCATGCACGTGACGCCGGCGCGTCCTCTGCCGAGGACGCGGTAGGAATCCGCGGGTACGAGTTTGCCTTTGCCGTTGCGAGTGAGGTACAAAAGCCACGGGCCGTCTTCGCTGGCGCTTTGCAAGCGCTCGTCGGTGATGAGCACCATACCTGCGGTGCGAGATGGGAGGACTTCATCGTCATCTTCTTCGTTGTCGTTGTCTTCGTCTTCGTCGTCATCGTCTGCGGCTTCGCTCTCCTCCGCGGCGGGGGATGCTTGTGCTTTATCGCCCATAAACTTGATCCCAACGATAGGTCTACACGCCGATCGCACCACGCGGAAGTCGCTAACCTTGCAATGCAAAACCATGGCTTTATCATCGTTGTTTTGACCGGTGATGTAGAGGTGATCTGACGTCCGGGCGAAGAGCACTTGTTTCAATCTATCACCCTTTTCAAGCTTGATGACGTTCTTACCTTTTTGCCCGAGGAGAGCCTTAGCGGCGGCGACGGATACCTTGCCTTGGTTGGTCAACATTACGATCACCTGGTCGTCACTCACGTCGTTCACAGTCATGCTCGTGGCTAACATCGCCGTCACGTTTTGGTTGCGCTTGGCAAACGTTGATAACAAGCTCGTCACCGGAACGCCAATGGTGTTCAGTTCGGATTGCGGAATAGCCTTAGCCGGAATCTTTTGTAAGCGACCTCGATCGGAAAAGAACAAAATTTGATCCGTGTCTTTGCAATGCATGGCGAGGTTCAATTCGTCGCCTCCGCGAAGCTTACTCATGCGCTTGCCCCGCGTGCGGCGGTGTTGCAAGTCAAAACTCTTCGGACAGATGCGCTTGACGTACCCCCGACTGGATAAAGTCATGATGTTATCCTTGGGCGGCTCATCGTCGTTTTGAATTATCGATTCAGAGATGCTTTCGAGCGACGTCTTACGAGGGCGCACGAAAGCCTCCTTGGCGGCTTGCGCTTCTTCCACGAGGACTTGCACAACCTTACTCTTGTCATTCAACAACCCTTGGTAATAGGTAATTTGATCCTTGAGTTCTTTCATTTCCGCCTCAAGCTTGTCAGCCTCGAGACCGGTCAAGCGACGGAGAGGCATGGCAAGAATAGCGTCGGCTTGCACGTCGGACAATCCGTGCGACGTGCGCAGTTGCTTGGCGGCGCTCGGTCCATCTTTTGACGCTCGAATGATTTTTACCACTCCATCGGCGTCGGACAACACTGCAACGTAGCCCTCGACCAAATGCTTGCGATCTTGCGCCTTTTCCAATGCGAACTTTGATCGGCGTTCAATGGTCGACACGCGGAACTTGATAAACTCATTGAGCATGTCGTGCAACGACATCACCGTCGGCTTGTTCTCAACCAAACACACGTTATTCACAAAATACTTGACTTCAAGCCTTGTTTTCTTGTACAGATTATTCAACACTTGTGACGCGTCGTGTCCGCGCTTGATTTCAATCACAACACGCATCCCATCGCGATCACTTTCGTCACGAATATCGCTCACGCCTTCGATGGTTTTCGCATTCACGTGATCCGCAATTTGCTCCACCAAACTTGCCTTGTTGGTTTGATACGGGATTTCACTAATCACAATCGCATCGCGATCCATACCCTTTTTACTCAAGTGCTCAATCGTCGCCCGACCGCGCAGCGCCACCGCGCCTTTACCCGTCCTGTAAATAGCTTTCATGTCTTGCTTGTTTGTCACGACGCCGCCGGTTGGGAAATCTGGCGCCGGCAAGTACTTCATCAACTCATCCAACGTCGCGTCTGGGTTCTGCGCCAACGCGCACATCGCATCAATGGATTCACCCAAGTTGTGCGGCGCCATGTTCGTCGCCACGGCGACCGCGATACCGCTCGCGCCGTTGATTAATAAATTTGGCACGCGCGCCGGCAGCACTTCTGGCTCGAGCTGACTCCCGTCAAAAGTCTCCGTAAAATTCACGCAATCGCTTGCGATGTCCGCCAACAACCCTTGCTCGGCGAGTTTATTCAATCGACACTCCGTATAACGCATCGCCGCGGGTGGATCGTCGTCTAAACTCCCGAAATTCCCATGTCCATCCACCAACGGCGCCGACATGCTAAAGTCCTGCGCCAAACGCACCAACGCCTCGTACACGCTCCCATCCCCGTGCGGGTGATACTTCCCCAGCACATCACCAACAACTCTCGCACACTTACGATGCGGCGATGCGCTCTTCAATCCAAGCTCATGCATGCCGTACAAGATCCGTCGGTGCACGGGCTTTAAACCGTCGCGAACGTCTGGCAACGCCCGCCCCACGATCACGCTCATCGCATACGACAGGTACGAATTCTTCGCCTCGTCCGCGAGCTCAACATCCACGATGCGTTCTTCGCCCTCTGTGATCGCCGCTGATGTCGTCTTCATTCGTCGTCCGACGCGACAAGACGACACATGATGATGCGCGCGCCGTTGGTGTGCGCCGACGGCGCGCACCGCCTTCGCTGTGCCCGGGGCGCTGCCGCACGCGTCGCGCCGCCTGGCGCCAGCGCTCGATGAGGACGGCGCGTACGCGGCGCGGAGCGGGACGAGGGCGCGAGCGACGGCGGACATGGCGTCGTGCGCGCGTCGCATGCGCTGCGCCGTGGAGTGGCGTGTCCCTGGGCGTGTCGCAACTCAATAGCTCATATGTTTGAATGGTTTACAATACGCGTCAAATGTCCGAATATAAATTTATATGTTGTACAGCGATGTCGCGCGCGAACGCCCGTGTCGCGCGCGTTCGCGTTCGCGCGCGCGCCGGCGCGTCACGATCGCGCGCGCGCGCGCGCGATGATGGCTTCGATCGTCTCGAGCGCGTGCGCACCCATCGCGTGCGTCTGCATGGTGTCGTCGATGGTTTTCGCGTGCATTCGCGCGGTGGTTCGCGGCGCTCTCGCCGATGCGATGGCGCCCACGACCGCGGCGTTCGCCAAGCGATTGAGCGTCAGCGTCATCGGCGGCGTCGGTGACGATGCGTTCGACGATGTGCGCGCGTCTGGGGCGGCGGCGGCCGTCGGCGGCGCGCCCGCGGCGGCGGCATCCATGCGCCGCGGTGTGTGGGCATGCGGCACTCCGCGACGCCGCATTCACCGCCAGCGCGTCGACTGGGCGCGATATGAGCGCGCGACTGGTGCCTTGGCGCACGACGCGCGAGTGGTTCGTCGTCGCCGACGCGTTGGCGCCGCGTCAGGGCGCGTGCGATGCCGTCGGCGACGACGAATGTGCGTCTACATCAACAGTGTCAACCGCGCTCGACGTCGTCAACGCTTGGCGCGCGCGCGGCCGCGTGCCGCTCGCCGTGGACGTCACGGCGACGCTCATATCGACTATTCGCCGCGATCGCGCGCGCGAGGCTGTCGATGAGGCGACGTTGCGGCTCACGTACGCCATGACGTTGATTCGCTTGGTGAATGGCGCGACGGATACGAGTCAAGGGCGATTCGCGGCGCCCATCGCCACGCTCGCGGCGAAGATCGGATTGCCGCGGGAGCTGGTAGACTTGCGTCACGATGCGACGCACGATGCGCTGCCGACGCTGCGGGCGCTGCGCAGAGGGGCGATGAGCGCGTTGGCGTGGTGTCGACGAGCGTATTGGGACGCGCAGCGCGACGCGTTTGAGTACGCATCTGCGTACGTTCGTGCGCGAATCGAGGGGCTATGTGTGATTGAATCCATTGGGCGTAAAGTTGAAGACGCAAAGCGCGCGCCCGAGTCTTCATCGAGTGATGAAGACGGGGACGGTGGCGAGGGCGGGGACGTCGCGAGTCACGTCGACGTGCGCGCGAAACGTCGCATGTTGCTCGGTGAATTAGCCACCATGTGCCCGAAAGGCGCGTCGCACGTCCTGGTCGAAGCTTTGGGGTCATGGCCGATCATCGCTCGCGATATTGACTATGGTGATGCGGATGTGCGCGTGACGCACGCGAGGGAATTTATAGACGAACGCGATTGGCGACCGACGTTGACGCGGCTATGCCATCGGTGGCCAGGATTATTCGCCAGTTTATTCGACGTCCGCGTGCGCGACATGAGCAACGCGTGTGGACCGCACGACTGGGCCGAAGTCATGCTCATGTGCGAGATGGCTCAAGAATTCTTGGCGTCGAGTGAGCAAAAAAGTGGCGTGGAAGGCGCGTTGACGCGCGCGGCGGCTCGATTTTCTCGTGATCCCGACGCGAGCGCGTCAGCCAAGCAATTCGTGCGCGTCGTTCAAAAGTTGTTAGGTGCGACTAAAGATGCCATCGTTGCGGCTGATGCGGCTTCACAACCGTCATCGGCGCCGGTCGTGAGCTCACTCGAAGAAGCCAAAGCAGCGCAAGCGGCGCTCGTCGCGTCCATGGCTGCTGGAAGAAAACGTAAACGCGACTCGAGATTCGAACGAGCGACGGCGTGGACGCCGTGTCCGATTGGCGTCGTTTCGGGCGTGCCTCACGATGAACTGTTATCTGCAGTAGACGTCAAGGTGCGCGTATCGTCTGGCGTGGCGTCGTTTCGAGCGTCGACGCCGCGTTCGCCTTTAATTCCAAAAAGCATTCGCGCCACCGCGTCTGCGTCTGGGGACGACGGCGACGAGGACGATAACGACGATAACGACGATGACGAAGACGCACGTACAAACGTCACGGATATGAATGATGATGATGACGAGGAGGACGACGAGAACGACTTAGACGAGGACGCGTCCGCGTTGAATGTAGGAGGCGTTCGCGTCACGCTGACGAAAGCGCAACGCACCGCCGTCGCCGCGTCCATCGCATGTTTACTCTAGTCACGTATTCATTACTACCGGTAGTAGCACACAAACAGGAGTAGCAGTAGGAGTAGCAATACAAAAAGTCATTAGCGCAACCGTCGCTCCACGCCGAACGCGACACGCTCACACACCGCCGAGCGCGTACGCGTGCGCTCGCATATCACACATTTCATCATCACCATCATCATTGCCGTCATCACTGCGGCGCAACATCTCGCGCGACGTCTCGGGCGTGTTGTTCTCGAGCCGCCGTCGCCTCTTGGAACAAGTTCACGTACTTTGGAATCACTCCGCCGGCACCATCTTTGCGTTCAGCCGCCGCATCGCGCACAGACTGTTCGCCACCAATGTCATCTAAATCTTGGTCGCGACGCACGCGGCGCCTCACGATGATGTTGAAGTGTTTTTCGCTCACGTCGAAAAGCCCGGGGTAATCGCGCTTGAGTTCTCGCGCGTACGTTTCCCACGTCTCGTCATCGATGTCGATATCCACGCCCTCGCCCTCGTCGTGCGAGTCGATGCCAGAGTCGGTGTCGGCGTCGACGCCAGAGCTGTCGCTCGACGGATCGTGGTGAGGTTGCTCCGCGGTGAGGTTGACGTCGTCGGCGGCCATGGCGCGCGCGGTACAATGACGTCGTCGTCCGCGGCGCGCGCGGCTTGATTGACAATGCGACACACCGACGACGCATGCCGAATCATTTCGGCTGGCGAAACACCAAAGTTAAATTATTTGCCGGCATCTCCTCGTGTGCGACGACCTCGAGTCCGAATTCCGCGGCGTACCCATCCATCGTTTGCACGTCGACGAGTCCGAAATTCTCGGCGTCTCTCTCGCGCAATGACGCATCAAATTTCCGATCACCATCCGATCTAAACCCACCATCGGCGATCGTTGCGTCCGTGAATGGACCATAAATCATCAATACCCCGTGCTCGCGCAACGCGCGCGCGGCGCCGCGAAATATACCCACCGTCGCCGCTTTCGATGAAATGTGCGCGACATTCACCGCCAGTACGCCGTCCAATGACCTCGCATCCACGCGCACGTCGAATTCCCGCGCATCCAACACCTCGGGCGCGCGTAACGCTTCACACGCGTCCACCGCGTTCGCCCTGACGTCGTCGAACGCGCCATCAAAGACGTCTGTCGGCACGTAGCTCCGCAACGCGTCTTCGCACGCGTCGCACACGACTCGCGCGTGTACCCCGCTCCCGCACGCGATTTCCAGGCAATCAAACGATTGAGTGCGCGCCGCGGGGTGGTTGGCGATGTACTTTTTCGCCACCGCCGCGATGGCGTGCGCGTTGCGCTGCGCCGCGCTCGTCGACGCGACGATGTTGTAGCGCTGCGTGTGGTTGATGTTGTTCGCTGACATTCTTTTCTTTCTTTCGCCTCTATCGCGTCGCGATGTGGTCGGCGGTACTCGATGGAATGCGCGTGTTCGTCGTCGATGCGTCCGTCGCGTGTGCGTCGCGTGTGTGCGGTCGCGTGCGGGCGAGCGGCGGCGTCGAGCAGTGCCGATGCCGATGAATGTCGCGCCTCATTTGTCGACATGCGCAACGTCCGCGTGGAATCCACGCGCACGCGACTCGCGCTCGCGCGCGAGGATGGCGAAACCATCGCGCATGGGGTGTCTGACGTCGAGAACGGCGCGTTTTATGCTGTCATCGGCGCGCGCGGGGGCGATGATGACGCGAATGGGACATCATGGCGGCGGCTTGAGCTCGCATCGTTTCACGCCGCTACGGGCGCGCGTACGTCGTCTCAGGCGCTCTACGACGAGGCGCAGGCGCTCGAAATGCACGTCGTGAGTGGGTCGTCGGACGTGGTTGTGGGATTGGCGCACGCGATCGAACGTGGGGGGGTTGTGGGCGCGTTTGCGAGCGGCGAGTGCGTCGCCGCCGACGGCGACGAAAACGCCCAGCTCATGCCGTGCGAATGCGTCGGTGACGTTCCAGATGGCGTGCTTGCGTTTGAAATGTCCCCAGACGGCGAAGTGTGCGCGGCGTTGACGTCGACAGGGGCGGTGGTGGTGATGACGAAGGATTTGTATCCGCTGGGCGAGCGCGCTCCAGATGCGGCTCGAAGCGACGGCTTTACGCGCGGCGCGATTAGTTGGCGCGGTGACGGTGAATTCTTCGCATGCTGCGCGACGGATGCAACCGGTGATACGACGCTTCGCGTTATGCGCCGCGAGGATGTCAGTGTAGAATCGGTGGGCGAACGAGGATCGACATTGAGCGCGAGCGCGAGCGTTTCGGCGCTCTCGAGCGGCGGCGCGCTCGGCGTCGTTCCGTTAGCTTGGCAGCCGCGCGGGGCGTTGATTGCCACCGCCGCGCGCGTCGATGGCGAGAAATCAGATCGAGTGGTGTTTTACGAGCGTAATGGCTTGCGCCGCGGGGAGTTTGCGTTGCCTGGTGATGCGCACGTTGACGCGTTGGCGTGGAGCGCCGACTCTCAATGTTTGGGCGTCGTCGTCGCGTATTCTTCAGCGAACGACGACGTCATCGCCCAGCGCGCGGTGCAAATATGGACCAGGTCAAACATGCATTGGTATTTGAAGTATGAGACGCGTTACGGCGCCGAGGAGGGCGTCGTGCGCATTGAATGGGATATTGAACGCGGAGAGACGCTGCGATGTTTTACGGCGTCTGGCATCCTCGAGCGCAAGCAATTATATTGGGACACCACCACGAGCGATGTCGGGACGTGTGCGGTGATTGATGGTGACGTACTCATGCTCACACCCATGTTTCGAACACCCGTGCCGCCACCGTTGTGTGCGGCGCGAGCGATTTTTGATGCGCCAATTGTCGCCGCCGCGTTTTCGCCATTTTCTGGCGACGTCGAACGCGTCGCGGCGTTGCTCTCGACCGGCGCGCTCGCGCTCGTCTCAAGCGTCGCGAGTACGGATTGGGAGCGCACCGCCGACGAATTCGCAGATTCTGAACGCGCGGCGACGTGGGCGCGATGGAATGCGTGTGAAATTCCAGGAGAGACGCTCGTCGTGGATGATTTGGCGTTGGCTGTGAAATCCGGCGCCGCGCTCGAGCACATCGCCTGGGTCGACGACGATCACGTCGCCGTCGCGCTATCGTATGACGAATATAGTAGATGTGAGATATGGATCGTCCCTGTGCGTGCCGACGCACACGGAGCGCTGAGTAAGCGCATGGTTCCAGAAGCCGTGGGCGCCATGACGACGTCTGGCCGAGGCGCCGCGTGCGCCATTGCGCGAGATTCTTCGCACGTCTACGTCGTGCGGTCGAGCGATGCCGTCGCAAACGGTGGTGAAACACTTGCTAATGCCGTGCGCGTCGTCGCCAACACTAGCGCCGAGAGTTATAGCAGCGGCGACAAGATTATTGTCGCGCGCGGCGGCGTCGTTTCGTCTCTTCTCGCCGAACGCCGCGAGCCAACATTGGTCACTTTGGATGCGCGCGGTCATCTCAAGATTGGCGACATACTCATCGCCTCAGCGGTGACTTCATTTGCACTGCACATGTCCCCCGCCGACGGATGCGCGGTGACGACGGCGAACGCGAGCGCTTCGGTGATGGCGCCGCCGAAGATGGCAGTCGACGAAGGCGAGCCGACGACGCGCGTCGCCTACGTCACTCGCGCGCATCAACTCTTCGTCGCAGAAGTTGACGATGTCATCGCCAATGGTGCTCGCGCGCGAACACACGCCGTTGTCGCCGAAGACGACGCACACATTGGAAATTGGCTGAGCGAACGCTCCGCCGCCGACGGCGCGCGCATGGGCGAATTGACGTTTGACGACTTACATTTACGTATGCGTCGCGCCATGCGCCCAGACGCCGCAAAAACCGACGCGGACGCAACAAAGCGACACGTCGAAGACGGTGCGCGTATCGTTGCCTGCGCTCCTGGCTCCACATCCGTAGTATTACAAATGCCGCGTGGGAATTTAGAAACAGTCGCGCCCAAAGCGTTGGTGCTTCCGGCGGTGGCGTGCGCGTTACGCGCGGGACGCTATGCCGACGCCTACGCGCTTGCCGCCAAGCAGCGCGTGGATTTAAACTTAATTGTCGATTACGGATGGCCGAATTTCATCGACGCCGCAGAGGCGTTCGTGCGTGATGTGAATTCTGCGGACGCCATCATGGAGCTCCTCGAAGCGCTCGACGACGTCGACGTCACGGCAAAGGGTGGCATTTACGAAGAACTCGCGCGTTTGTACCCGCCTCGAGTGACGACGCCGACGGATGCCGGCGACGACGACTGCAGTACTACGCAGTCCAAGACGGACAAGGTGTGCGTGGCGATTCGTCGCGCCATTGAGGCGCACGACGCCGGCGGGCGATGGGAGCTCGCGGCGTTGACTTCGTACGCGGCTGGGGACGCCCCAGATTTAAGCGCGGCGTTACGCCGCGTCGCCGTCTTGCGCGAAATCGAGCTCGCACACGCGACACAAAACACATTAAACGTCGATACGCGCCGTGGTGCGCGCGATGAGAGCGTAAATGCGGCGGTGGCGTTGAAGCATTTGTTGTTTTTGGTTGGCGGTCCGACGCTCTACGCGGCGGCGCTCGGGACGTACGATTTGTCCTTGGCGTACTTGGTGGCGCAACACGCACATATGGACCCTGGCGAATATGTCCCAGAGTTACAGCACCTGCAATCCATGCGCGAGCACGAACGCCGCGCAGAGGTGGCGAAACGATTGAGAAGGGTTGACGAAGCGATTACTGAATATTTGCTCGATGGCGACGTCGAACGCGCGGGCGAATTAGCGAAAGATCACAAGCTCTTCCCGCACGCGCTCGCCGAAGCTGCGCGATTAAATCTGAAAGATGCACGTACGGCATTGCTTTTGAAGCACGCCGATGCGCTCTCAGTGGCGATGCGGTTCGACGACGCAGCCGTCGCTCGGCTCGCCGCGGGCGACGTCTCGGGCGCACTCGACGAGTACCGAAGCGCCACATCCTGGCGACAAGCTATGACGCTCGCCGCCCGATTGAACGTCGACCCCAAAGCTATGCGTGATATCGCCGAAGAGTTGTGCGAGTCATTGGTGATGACGGATCCACTCTCAGCGGCGCGCGTGGCGTCCACGCATCTGAAAGACGTCGACCGCGCCGTCGACTGCTTCATTCTCGCCAAGGCGTGGCGCGACGCCACGAGCTGCGCCTACGCCGACAACCGAGGTGATTTAATGCAAACTACCATTGCGCCCGCCGCGGCGGGGGCGGCTGAGGAGCACATAGAGACATTCAAGGAGAACAAGGCGCGGTCGGAAAAGTACGTAGCGCGATTGAAGGATTTACGGCGACGTCGCCGCGAAGCGTCCAGCCTCGGTGCCGCGGATTGGTCTGCATTGGGCGGTCGCCCGAAATCGGGACAGTATGACGGTGGCGACGGCGATGACTTTGACGACGGCGCGAGCGATGCGCCAAGCCTAGCGAGCGACATGAGCGCTTACACCGACCGCACTGGGCTCACGTCGGCGGCGAGCGGGACGTCGTCTGCCGCATCCACCGTCGGCGGTCGTAAGAGCAAAAAGAAAAAGGACAAAAAGGGCAAGAAAAACAGAAGCGGTTTGCGCGCAGGGTCGCCCACGGAAGAGCGCGACTTGGCGATGCATGTGTTGAGTTTAGCGCCCATGGCGAAGACGCTCGAAGAAGTCGGCGAGCTTTTGGAATTGCTCGTACTCCTCGGGCACGAGGGCGACGCGCGGACGTTACAACGCGTCGCCTCCGAAGCTGTCGACGCACACGATGCGTCAAAAATTGATGCACAAACGTCGCTCGATGAGCTGATGGCGATTGCAAAAGACAAGGGCGAAAAGCTGGACGCGTTTACGCCGACGGATGCCGGCGCGGGTGGCGTCGAATGGAAGTGGACGGCGTTGAAATCCATCAAAAAGACCGTCCAATCCACCGTGGCCGAGGGATGACGAAACAGACACGTCGCGTGAGATCGATTTTTTAGCTGTATGTAATTTTACTTGGTATATTCAACAAAACAAAAGCTTAAAAGTAACAAGACTTTCGTCCTACGCGTCGAGACTCCTCGTCTCGAATTGGTACTTCTGCGTCGTGTATTTTTGTATGTGCTTTGCGCGTGTGCGTGTCGCAGTAAACGAACACACCTAAATATGATTGTTCATCATGTTGACGACGAGACAAAATGCGTCTGCTTGTCAGCCGTGATGTACTGTGGTACAGTGGTGTACTCTTTTAGCGCACGACGTCGACGACGAGACGTCGCGATTTGAGCGACGACCACGCCCATCGCTTGTAGTACACCGCTTGCACCGCGACTAAGGCCATCGCAAACATCCACTTTGCTCCCATCAATTTACGATCATCCATCTCCGGCTCTGCCGCCCACGCCAAAAACGTCGTCACATCCTTGGCCATTTGCGTCTCTGTCGCCGGCGTCCCGTCGTCGTACTCCACGCCGCCATCCACCAACATCTTCGGCATCGCAATCGCCCCTCCAGGGAAATACGGATTATAATGCAGCCCTTCTCTCACCTCAACCCCCGCCGGCGGCTCGCGATACCCAAGCAACAACGCAAACACATAATTCTGCCCGTCGTGTCTCGCCTTTGTAATCAACGACAAATCCGGCGGGTACGCCCCGTTATTCACAAACCTCGCCCCTTCCTCATTCGCATACGGCCCCGGGATCCTATCGCTCAGCTTCCCCGGACGATCAAACATCTCCCCAGTGTCATCCGGTCCATCTTCAATCTCAATCTCCTCCGCAAGCGCCTTGGCTTCGTCCTCCGTGTACGCCGCGCCGACCAAGTTGCGATAGCACACCAAGTTGATCGAATGACACGCCGCGCACACCTGCGTGTACACCTGATGCCCGCGACGAATCGCGGCGTGATCGTACGACGCAAACACGCCATCATGCGGCCATGCGTACTGCGGGATCGCCAACCCGTGCTCGGCTTCGTCGGCGAACGCCACCGCGGAGGCGCCGATCGCCCCCAGGGCTGCGCTCCCGATCGCGCGCGGCGCTTTCGCCGCGCTCGCGGCGCGGTGCGCGAACGCGCGCGCGGCGGCGGCGAACATCGGGGCGTGGAGTCGAACGAGGGCGACGCGCTCGCGGGCACCCGGGCGCGATCGCGTCGGCGCGCGCGGCGTACAGTGCGGCGAATCGGCGACGCGCGATCGGGCGCGCCTGTGGAACCCCTCGTCGCGGTGCTGTGCGAGTGGGGGGTACGTGACCAATCGTGACTCAAGGCGATCGATGGTGTGACGAGTCATGATTGGCCAATGTGGTGCGTGCGCGACCGCGCGCGCCGTCGACCGACGACCGCGCGAGACGGCGACGAGTCGCGCGCGAGACGGCGACGGCGCGACGAGCGACGCGCGCGCGGTCGACGCGAGCGATTCGCGTCGCGCGCGGCGGTGCACGGGGCGTCGTGAGGGCGTGATCGCGTCGGATTTCGTTGGAGAGAGTGATTTGATTCTTCATTCGCGCGCGTCTCGCGTTTCTTTCGGCGTTCGTCATGGGGGGGTCGGATGACACCGGTCACGAGTACACGCAACCGATCATCATCGGGACGATTGCGTATTATTTGGGGAAGAAGGCGGACGAGTATCATTCGCACCGGTGGACGGTGTACGCGCGCGGGTTGGATGGGGAGGATTTGACGCGTTGCGTGAAGAGCGTGACGTTTACGTTGCATCCGTCGTTTGATGAAGCACAGCGGGTGTTGAGTGCGCCACCGTATGAGGTGACGGAGACGGGGTGGGGTGAGTTTGATATCGGGGTGAAGATTGAGTTTACGGATGATTGCGGGGCGAGCGCGGTGTCGACGACGACGCCGTTAAAGTTGTTTCCGACGGCGGATGAAATCGCCAAGAATGGGCCACAAACGACGAAAAAGCCGGTGATTAAGGAGAGATATGAAGAAATTGTGTTTCATGATGTAGATACGGCGTTTTATAAGCGTATGAAGGCGCATGGGTCGAAGAAGGCGCCAGCGAGCGAGCACGATCAGGCGTGGTCGTCATTCAAGGACAAATCCGAGCTCATTGCGATTTACGCCGCGCGCAAGGTGACCGAAGAGCGCTTGGCGGTGCTCAAGCAACACATAGAAGTTTTGGAATCAATCGACGCGTCGGGTTGATGATGACGCGCGGTACTTGGTAGTCTAAGCTAGTGTTTTTTTAAATGTGACACGTTTCGCGAAGAGGAACGCCGAGCCCGCGCGCGTCCGCACAACGTGCCGCGCGTACGACCCCCCGTCGCTCTCTCGCACAGGTCGCCATTTCGCAAACAGAATATTTCAACGCCATCGCGCGCGCGCTCGCGGCGAATGCCGCACTGCCGCCGTGCGCAAAGCTCGAGCGCTTCGCCGCTTCTAAAAACGCCACACAAAAAACGCCCGTGTCAATCGCAGTCACGAGCGATTTGCACTGCGACATGCGCGCGAATGCCGACGCCATGGATGCGTATGCGCGACAAGAAATCGCCAGACACGGTGACGACCCCAGGGTGTGCGTGTTGGTCGTCGCAGGTGACGTAGGGACGTCGTTGGAGTCTATTACCAAAACGCTGTCCACGTTGCGGCGTTCAGTGGACGCGCTTTGCTACTTGCCCGCGGGGAATCACGAGCTTTGGACGTCAAACGCCGAGAAGTGGGCGTCGTCTTCTTTGGCTTCAGGAACGAACGAACGCCCTTGGTACGCGTGCGATTCGCTCGGTAAGCTTGTGAAACTGATAGACGTGTGCACGTCTTTGGATGTGAGATGTACGCCGACGCGTTTCGGAGATGTCGTCGTTATGCCGACGTACGGCTGGTACTCGGACGATTTCGACGGAACCAATCGCGAGTACACGGCCCTTGAAGCGCGTTTTGACGCCGGCGCGCGTTGGCCATCATGGATCGATGCAAATAATCCGAGGAATTCGCACGCCCCGGGCATCGCGCCGTTCATGTCGTCGCTCAACGCGCACTGCCTAAGGACGTTTCGCGCGTCATCACCCGACCTCGCGAGAACGGTGAAAACGCTCGTGACGTACTCACATTTTGTACCACGCGTAGAGCTTTACCGCGGGACGCCATCGTTACTTAAAGTCATGGGTTCGAAAATCATCGAAGACGACATTCGAGCCGCCGCTCGAGCCTTTGCGCCCAGCGCGCACGTCCACGTGTTCGGCCATTCGCACTTAAACGTCGACACCACGGTCGATGGCGTGCGTTACGTGCAATGCGCGCTGGGATACCCCAGTGAGCGGTGGTTTGGGATAAATTACCCCAAACTTGTGTACACCACGCATTGAAATGTCTCGCGCGCGAGGCGTGGTTATCCACTTTTTGGTCCCAACCCGAGCCGGCGCGATCGTCACTTCGCCGCGCCTGAACACCATTACCAAGCGCATCTTAGTCACCGCTGCGCGCGAAAGCGCATAATACCATGCGGTACCATAGTCTTTTAGCCGTCGCTCGCGCGTTTGTCATCCTCGTCGGTGTTCTGGCGTCGTTCGTAGACGCCAAGCGCGTGGAAGGCAACGCGCAGCTCACGTCTGCGCTCACCGAGCTCGTGCTCGGGAAATTTAGCGTCGCCAAATCTGGTGGGACGATTGATTTGTCCCTTACGACGACGAGTAAGGGATGGGATCGCGGCGCGCATAAATTAGAGCTGTTAGTGATGAATGACGCCGAGTACTTTGCCTGGCGCGCGCAGCTTAAAGCGGGTTCTTTGTGCGCGGATAGAAATAAAGCGGCGCGACAGAGGCACTACATCGATATTCCGCACGCGAAAGCCACGCACAAGGCGCCTGGGTATGAGTGGTTCGTTGACCCACAGAGTGGTGATCATTATCGGATAAACGTGGAGACTGGAAACGGGACGTGGATGCACCCGAGCGCGCACAACGAGAGCGCGGTGACCGCGATTACGCATCGCGAGACGTCTTTACACGTCAAGATACGAGACACAAAGTCGGTGCAAGTGAGAACAAAGATGGTGGAGTATGGAGTATCAAGCAATTGGTTTTTCGTGTTGTGTGATTGTGCGTTGGAGTTTTATCCGGCGACGCCTCCCCCGTTGCGCTACGAGTTGGATTTGAGAAACGAAAACGAAGGACATTTACCGCAAGACATACGTGGGCTCGGTGCGGTATACGCTGGGTTGCTATTATTCATGTTAGGCACGATGGTGGCGTTCGCCGTGCTGGCGTACAAGCAATACACTAGGGCATCGAGCATACACGCGTTGGTTTTAGCAGTCATGCTGGCGTACTGGTTTCAAGTCGGCGCGCTCGCCTTGGAGCTCATGCACATCACCGTGTATTCATTCAATGGTAAGGGGTTGCGATGGCGACACTCATATTTTGCGGCCGATTTCGCCGCCGAAGTCTTGCAAGGCATGAGCGAATACATCACGGAATTCGTGCTGTTATTCTTAGTGTGCGGGTGGACGACGTTGTCGATGACGATAAGCGGCTTGGGTGGAAGCCTTGCGAGTTTCGGAAGCTTTGCGTCGCTCGAATCTGGCGACGACACCGCGCGCACGTCTTCAAACGAACAAAGCACGATATCTTTGTTTATTAGCGTGTTGAAGTCATTCTTCCACATTGACTCTGATAATCCAGACGTCAAGTACAGAATCAGTCTCGTCGCCGCCGCGTTGCGGTCGCCGGTGAACATGTTGAAGCGTGGCGCTGACACCACAGTTGGTGTTGTGATCTTGTTGTTTTTTGGTTGCGTGCACTTGATACTTGAGCTCATGGCGCGCAAGCATCACGAAGATTTCGAGGCGTTCCACGACCACGATCACTGGCCCGGGTACGCGTTGGTCGGCCTTCGCGTCTTCTTTGCCATTTTATTTATCGTCGCTGGCGGGTCCACGTTTGCCACAGCGAAGCGCCAACAAGACCCACCATTATCGACGTTTATTCGTCACCTTCTCATCATCGGTGCCGGATGGTTGTTGGCGTTTCCATTCGTAGTGTTTACGGCGAGTTTCGTCCCGCTCGTATGGCGACATCGGTACGTCGCCGGCGGGTGCGCGATGTTGCAATGCGTCGCGCTCGCCGCACTCGGCGTGCTGGTGCTCGTAGACGAATCTTTTAAGAAAATGTCTTCGGTCTCCATGACGGCGAGCACCGATAGCTCGAGGCGACAGACGCTCGGTAGTCGAGGACTACGAGCAAAGGTCGCGATTGATTGATTTGATTGATGAGTGATTTTTACAAACTTCACCTACCGTTAGGCTGCTTGCAATTTATCACTTGAGACGTTAGCTAAATATGAAACATTCGTCGTAGAACGTCCGTTCGAGTGTGCGTGCTATAGGGGACAGTGATTTCTTAATTGTTGCTGCTGCTGCGCTTGTTTTTGTTGTTGTTGCTTGGTTATTAGTTTTCGGCGTCGACGCTCAAATCCAACGACCGGTTCATCCGATAATCTTCATCCGCGGCCCAACGCTCGTAATCTTTCGCCAAACCGTCGATGAATACTTTTTGCAACACCTTTAACGTCGTCCCGAGCACGGTGTCGCCCACGCGCTGGGTCAAACTTCTCGGAAGCACGGCGAACGCACCCGGAGGATCGACGCCGACGCCGATATCTGTCCATCCCATGATGCACGCCCCATCGCTCTCCTTTGCCGTTGCCGCTTCTGGATCGTCACTAAAGCCCGTGCGCGTCAACGGACCACCATTTAAACTCCCATCACCCGCCGAACGCCATCGAAACGCCGTCGTTCCACGATTCACAAACATTTCATTCAATCCTAAATCCTCCACCACCTTGCCCTCCACGCGCGCGCTCTTAATCTCAATCAACACACACGGCCCACGCATCTTTACCTTTTCCGACTCCGGCCTCGCCCCAGGTCGCGTACGATCTTGTTGCTCATCCCACGTTCCTCCGTGCCACGTATCGACAACCTCATCATCGCCTAAACACCGAACGCGCACGCGAATCACCGGCTGCACCTCGAGCGATAAAAACTTCAACCCAGGAATCACGAGCTCAAACGCCTCATCTCTCGACGTTGGATCGCACGCCAACGAATCCGGCGCGTCACGCACGGGATCACACGCCACCTTGGCCATCGTCGCCCCGAGCGGCAGCGGCACGTCGACGTACTGCGACACCGGAAGACGCATGTACGCCGAGAGCGACAAGTCGCGCGACTCGCTCTCTCGCACGCTCGACCGCACCTTGGTCTTCGCGCGCAAATTCACATCCCACTGCTTGACGCCGTCATCAACGACATCCGCGCCGCTGCTCGGCGCGATATCCACCGCCGTATCGCGCGCGCGAACGTCCCGGCGCGATATCATGGATGATGATGTCGTCAAAGATATCGTCGATCGTCGGCGCATCGATGCGCCGCCGCATCGCGCCGTCACGCTCGCCGGCGCCGTCGCCGGCGCCATCGCGCGCGTCGTGACCCACACCATGTTCTCTCGCGCGCTCGACCGCTCGCGTGCGCCCGGTGCGATCGACGCGGCGACGAATGCCGTCGTCACAATCGCACGCGCACGACAGTGGTGATTCATCAGGCGCGTCATGGCGCACGCCGACGCGCCGCCGAACGCGCCGTCGTGCGCGATATGCCTCGACGATTTCGACGACTCGCGTCTCGCGTGCGATTTGCCCTGCTGCGGCGGCGCGCGCGCGCGCGATTCCACGGTGCATTTCTGCATTCAATGCGTTTCGCATCTCTGCGCTCGCGTTCGCGTTCGCGACGTCGCGGCGCGATGCCCGCGGTGTCGCGCCGCCATCGTCGCGCGACACGACGGGTCGTTTGCGCTCGCATCGTGCTCGCGGGTGTGCGACGTGTGTCGACAGCCCAAGGCGACGGGGTTGGTGTGCGACGCGTGCGCGCTGGGCCGCCGGTTTACGTTGAGATACGCGTGCGTTCGATGCGGGCGAACGCAACGCATTCCGCATCCGATGTGGCGGTACATGGCGACGCCGCGCGATGCGAGCGATGTGACGTGGGCGTGCGGCGCGTGTCAGGATTTCACGCACTGGGTGATTGATGCATCCGATGTGGCGCGGGTGCCGACGTACGACGCTCCGGATTCGTGGAGCGACGCTCGGGAGGCATTTTTTGAGGAGTTACGCGCGGAAATGCGCGCGGCACCGCGAGGGGCTGTGTATATTAGGACGACGCATTGGTCGGTGTGTGCGCAACGCGCGTTGGTGGCGGTGTGTGTGGTGTTTTTCGGGGTGATGATTGCTATGTACGGAGGCGAAGCGAACTTTGTCGAGCCAAACGCAGACGCGGCGTCGGCGATTCGCGCGCGAAGAGCGGCGCGGCGCGTGACGTTTCCATCGTACGGCGGGCGTAACATGACTGGATTTTGATTGCGCATCCATGTATAAAATATATAACAACACACAACGGTACGACGTGTACCGGTAGCTAGAGTAAATGTCTTTTGTTTCGTGTAAATGACGCTCGCGCGAGCAAAACTAAAAATGCGTCAACTATCCGCCGCTCCGGGTGGGAAATCGGTTGCAATTTCTTCCGCCACGACGCCTTTATTCACCAACTTATCCTCACCCGAAACCACGCGGGCATTGATGATTCGCGCATCGGTGCTGATGGCGTTTAAAAACTCCTCCCCTTTGGTGACGTAGCCAAATACCGCGAATTCGCCCTCTTCAAACGACAACCCGCCGAGCCCGGCGCTTCGCTTATCAAAGAGATAAATGAAGAATTGTTGCGCGTCTGATTGCCCGTCTTTCGCACGCGCCATGGCGACCGAACCATTGATGCTTAATGGAATGCTTGGGATCGCCTCGCCGCTTTGGACGTCCAAGGGTGAGCGGTAGAGCGGCTCAAAGGCGTCGCTCGCTTTAATCTCGAGCGGCACGCTCGGAGCGTCGACGTCGCTCGAACCGCCCAAGATGGACGTTTCACTTCGACGCAAAGGAGCGTTTTTATACACCCCGCGTCGCACGTTATCGACAAAGTTTCCAGCCGTGACTGGGGCGTTGTATCCGTCCACGGTGATTTCCAACGTGACTTGGTTCTTGACGTCGCCGTTAATCAATCCAAAATTCGCTCGAGCGTCGGCGTTGGCGACGTCAATTTCCACTTTCGCCCGCCCGACCAATCGTGGCAAGTCTAAATATTTTGTGGGAATACCAAACGGTAAACCTGGGGCTTGATCGATTTGTAACTCGCTCAAAGCCGTGAGTGACGACGCGATTTGCGCGTCGAATGTGTCAAAATCTTGCGTCGCCGCCGCTCGGGACAGACGCTCCAGCGCGTTATCCAATCGTCCATACGCCGCCTCTGCGCTCGCCCGGTCGTTCTCGCGCACTGGGCCGAAAATATCATCTCTCTTGGTGAGTAATATCGCGCGAGACTCGTCGATGTCTTTCGCCATCGTCGCCCAGGGCTGGCGAGAGGGGATGCGAAACAAGTACGCCGCGTCCTCGAGCTTGAGCTGAATCGCCTTTGTTTCCTCGTTCACCGCCGGTACCGCGCGACGAAGCGCGGCTTGCGTGTTTCGCGGTAATCGCGTGTTCGGATTGCTCAATTGCGCGTCGGCATCGGGCGCTGGGGCGAGCGCGAGCGTCAGCGCGAGGGCCACGGCGGCGATCGACGCGCGCGCGCGCTCGGCGAGCGTCTCGCTTGAGCTCGAGTTTGAGCTCGACGACGCGGGTACGACGGCGGTGCGTTGCGCTCTCGAGCGCGAGGAAACGAGCGGTGCGTGCGCGACGCGCGGCGGCGCCGCTGGGGCGATGCGGGCGGACATGCCGCGTCGATGATTGAACACCTTTTCTGACGTCGTCTTCGTCTTCGCTCAAAAATAATAATTTGTCTCGTGGTGGAATAACACAACAGTGTACTGTACAACAATAATTCTCTCCTCTGCGGTAATGTTACGCTCCATTTATGTATTTCCGAACCATGTCGCGCGCCTTGGCGTAATCGACGACGGAGAAATTACGCGCGCGACGTTCTCGAGCGTCCTCCGTCGATGTCCCGCCCGCGAGCGCGTTCAACGTCGATTTCCAACCCGCGACGGACGATTTCGACGTCGCTACGATCCATGGACAGTATTCGCGGTGTTCCTGAACGACGTCAAAAAGTACGGCGTCGCTCGGAGGCGCGAGCGTGGCGCTATCGTCGAGAGATGGGGCGTTTGACGTCGAACGCTTTCGTTTCGCGGCGAGCCGACGAGTCATCGCCGCGACGACTACGGATGCGAGACGATCGCCCGATGCGTTCTCCAACCCCGCACTCGTCGTCGTCGTCACCGGTCGCGGGGCACCAAACAATGCGTGCGGCGCCGATGACGATGCGGCACCGAACGGCGCGGCGTTCGAATCCGTCGCCGTCGAAGCGCCGATGCTCGCCCGCAATCGAGACGCGACGTTCGCCGTCGCCGCGATCCATTTCTTCGACGCGCTCTCGCGCTCGTCGTCGTGCACGATGGGCGCAAAAGGCACCGCGGGTGATGCGAGGTTCATACCGTATGCCCCGCCGGCGGCGCCACGAAGCGCCGCGGCGGTAGTTTTTGGTTTTTTCTTCTCCTTGGCTTTTTCGGCTCGAGCGCGTCTCTCGCTCGCGACACCCGTGAACATCCATTCTGGCGCCTGAATCCCGCACAGCGCGCAACAGTACGCGCGACGACGTCTCACGCGATCTGTACTATTCATCACACTACCCGCACCGTCCTCTGCTATAGTTTTCGCGGACCATCCAAAGAGCGCGAGCGCCGTCGCGGCGTCCACCGCCGCTCGGCGCTCCAACGGCGCCGCGTCCTCTCCGATGCCATCTTCGAGACCATCCTCCGCGGCGTGCGCCCGAGCATCGCCAACTAACGCACGAAATCGCACAATGTCTGCTTCGGTGCGATCGATCCCGCGCAGGTGTGCGAAATCGACGCAAAAAGGCACCGCGCCGTCGCTCCGTTCCGCGACGTCCCGCGCCCGACGCGCAAACGCGCTTCGCGTATTGGCTTCATCCTCCTCCGGAAACGCGCGCGCGATCGTGGCGCACGTCGCATCGCGCCACGTACACGCCGGGTGATGGGCCGAGTGCAGAGCGAGGGCGATCGTCGCACCGACCGCGTCGCGAGCGTCGACGCCGTCGTCGAGCAACGAGTCGCACGCGGGATACGCCAGCCGCGCGTCGCACGACGTGCAACGCAGTAAATCGCACGCATCGAGCACCCAGCCGCGCGCGGCGCATTCTGGAGGCGCGCATGACGCGGGTTTATCGAACCACGCGCTGGGGTTGGCGAACGTGCGCAGGCGGGCAAAGTATTGCGCCGCGCTGAGTGGAAGCGCGTTCGCATCGTCGCCGTCGCCGTCAGTGTTCGCGCTCGCGCGGTGCAGGAGTGCGTTTGCGGCTGTTTGTAGCCGCTCGGGCGTGGCGACGGACATGGTGCGCGGTGGCGGCGTCGATGTGTGACGTCCGCGGGACGGTTGGTGGTGTCAGTGTTTTGTGAGTTACACGGCTCGGCTACGTATGCATGGCGTCGTTGTTTTCCTTGGCTAAAGCCTTACGCTCGGCGATAAAGCGTTCAATGTTCTCTCGTAATTCGTCATCGGTGACGAGCTGGTCCACGGTGAGCGGTTGGCGAGAGAATGGATCGGTTTCATCGCTCAACAAGTGTCTCGTAATGGTGCTGCGGTCGCACGAGTGCCCAGACGGTAATTTCACCGGGTCTCGCATCAACGTGCTGAGAATGGGGTCTAAGAAATCATCAGGAATTTCACCGAGATCAGCTTCTTCTTCTTCGTCTTCGGAGGCACGCTCGCGGACTTCGGTGGTGAGGGATTCAAATTGCGCGACGTCGCGTTCAGATTTCATCGTCAAGCTGCGGACGACGCGCGCCGTTTCAACCATGACGTCGTCGCGGTACGATCGTCCGTCCGCAGCGATGGCGGCAACGAATACTTTTGCGCTATCGGCGGCGTAGATTTGCAAGTACACGTCAAAAATCATTCCGAGAAGCTCTTTCGGGTCCCAACCAAACTTTTCGGGATTTTTAATCTTCAACCGACGGCGCTCGGGACCGGCGAGGAAGAGTAAAAAGTAATTCAGCATGGCTGCCACGCGCTCGACCATTTCCGGACGTAAGAATGGATGCGCGATGTCTCGTGACGTGTAACTCATCATACGAATGTGTACCATGGCGAGAGACAAATTTGAACGCAACAATCGCCGTGTTTGACGAAATTCCGCCTCGCGTTCTTGACGCTCTTGCTGCGGCCGCGCCGCCCAACCTTCTTGATCCTCCATATCCGTCTCGATCTCTCGCACTTTGGGAAGCTCCTTCATGGCTTCGTCTAACAAGTAAATTGCATCGTTGATCAGCATGTTCAAGAACTTTGTGTAGAATTCTGGATCGCTGTTGGCGAGCGCGATCCACGCCTTTTTATGCGCGCCCACCGTCCACAAGTACTCACACAACTCGCCAATTTGATAACGCACGTTGAACTTTTCGTAAAATTGATTGTGAGCGCCCGTGAATTCGATGCCAACGTATAAGCGAAGCAAGCCTGGAACCAAGTTGGTCAAGCTTATCGGGTTGACTTCGAACAGACTCAGGAGCTTTTGTGAAATGTGCCCGCGCTCATCCGGAATCCAACATCGTAATACTTCAACAAATTTACACCTCAAGTATGGATTCTTCACGAAATCGGCGTTGCCCATGAATGTAATGAAGAAATTCATGATTTCATCCAACGGCTCGTGGTCCAAGGTTTCGGGGGCGTAGCGAGAAATGTACAACATGAACTCCACCAAGTCTTCGACGACGTACTCGGGCAAGCAGGCAAACGCCGCCGGACAAGTTTCGGGAAACGCATCCTCTTTGATTGATGCAAACGTATAACCGTTGCCTTTTTCGTAATCACCATTCGTTGCGACGATGCGCATGAGCCACACAGCCACGAGACGGTAATACTGCAACGCTTCGCTCACCAAACGAGGCTCGCGCAACGCGCAATCGAATTGCAAGTGCATCGTCTGTCCTTCCTCCAATTGTTGCTTCGTCTCTGCTAATCGCGCGTCGTAACGTGCTTGATCTGGACGACCAGCAAACTGATCACGCATCGCTTCCAAGTCGCGCACTCTACGCTGTTGCTCTTGCAAGTCACGTGACAGTTGCGTGAGCTCCATGATGCACTTGACGTATCCCAAATGAAGCGCGCGACCGGTGATGTAGAAACATTCGCAAATGAACCCCCAGTCCTCTTTATCTTCCGCCGCGGGCAGCTTTGCCGCTGATACTTCATCCGTAGTCATCGCTAAGCGCGTTTCATCCACCAAGTTGAGCTTGCACGCGCGACTGCGTACGTACGCCGGACTAATTTTGTCGTACTTGCCACCGCTCGGATCAAGAAAAGGCAACGCCAAACGTAACGCCACCGCGCTCATGTTGTGCGCACCACCGTGCGACGCTAACGTCCGTAAATCTATGCGCATCTTCCCACGCCCGGCGTTCACGCGAAGTGCGGCATCGAACCACGCGAGCACGCCTTCGCGCACCTCGCCCCCGTGTTTCAACATGACAAAGATAATTTGATACAAGCCCTCGATGAGCGTATTCGTACACCCGCGCAACATCGAAAACGACCCTTCGACGTCGCGTTTCTTGCGCGTGGTCACGTTACTAAAATACGCATCGACGAAATTCGGCTCACCCACGCCGTAAATGTCTGGTAAAACGCTCGGCTTGAAGAACAACCCGAGCGCGCTCTCCGTCTCAAATTGTCGCCCATTAATCGCGCTCAAATGACTACGCATCGGGATCCAACGCTTGTGCTTGACCAATGCCACCGCAAACGCCTTCACGCTCACTAATTGATACATCACCTTTAAATGCTCGGCGATATCCGCGAGAGGCGACGCGCCTCGAGGCGCCACGCGCAACTCGTCAAACACGCGCTCAGCCAACTCATCCAACCCTTCATCCGCGAATCGCGCACCAAAGCGTTCCAAATACCCAGGCGCTAGCCCTGGCGCGCGAAGAATCGCATCAATCAACTGCCCCGGTCCGCGTTCGACGCAATGCGAGCTCTGCGGAAACGTCCCCGCCAGCGTCGGGCTGAGCAACAACCCGCCGTACGACACGCAAAACTCCATCACCCGCTCCATCTCCGCACACACCGCCCGCGCGCGCGCATCCGACGACGCCAACGAACTGCATCGTTTATACTCATCCTGTGCGCGTCGATAGGTGTCGATCGTCCATGAGAATGGATCGCCGCCTCGGGTGAGCGTCGCGAAAAAGACGCGCTCGAGCGTCTCCCCGGTACACGAATACGTCGTCTGCCCAGGATTCTCGCTCGCCAACTCCGCGCGTAAGTCGTCGAGATAGACAAAGCCATCACTCGGGGCGTCAATCGTCGTCCTGTGTGCGCGCACGACGCACGTCAGGCGCGGGTCAATACCAAAACGTCGATGATGGATGCAATCGTCGAAATCCAATCCATATCGCGCGCATCATCCTTCTCGCGCGCTCGCGAACGCTCGCGCCGCACCTCGTGACTTTAGCGATGACCGTGGACACGTATGCGTCATCGCACGCCGCCGCGTCGCCCGTCGTCATCCCGTCGTGCGGTGGTTTGTGACGTCGGTGCTCGGTTGACTCCGAGACGCCACCGCACACATCGCCGCGTCGCATCGCCGCGCGCACGCGTTCGAATCGCGCGCGAACGAAACGAGCGCGTCGCGCATACGTTGTCGCGCGTTCCCGCGTCGTTCAGCGCCCGCTTCGGTGCGATGCGCGACGCCATGCGGACGATGAGTGTCATGAATGTGTCGACACATGATGTTGAGCGCCAACACCGTCATCATAATCACCGCCGCCGCGCCGTCGTCGCGCGCGCGACGTTTCTGTTCGCCACGGGAAACGCGGGTAAACTTGCGCGCGCGCGTGAACACGTCGGTGACGCTGCGCGCATCGACGCCTTTGACGACGCCGAGGCGTTTGAGCTCCAACTGCCCACCGTGCGCGCGGTGGCGATTGATAAAGCGCGCCGCGCCGCCGCGTTGGTGCGACGGGGCGCGCGCGACGGGGCGTTGACGCTGGCGGATGATTACGCCGGAGTCATCGTGCACGACTGTGGGCTCGTCGTGCGCGCGTTGGATGGATTCCCGGGGCCGTATACGAAGGACTTCAACTGTAAAGTTGGCGGCGTCGGGTTGATAAAATTACTCGCGAGCGACGACGGGGACGGGGACGGTGGCGTCGATCGCGCGGCGTCGTGGGATGAGACGTTGGTGCTCGTCTCGAGCGACGGCGAGGAGGTGGTGTTTTCGCGCGAAGGTGTGTACGACGGGATCGTCTCACGCGCCATGCCTACGAAATGGACACGTTGGAGAGACGTCGCCGAGCGCTCGGTGGGCGCGGTGTTCGTGCCTAGCGCGTTTGGATTTGACGAGTGTCTCGCGGATGTGAGCGAAGACGAGTACCAGCGGTACAGACGAGACGCGAGTTCGGTGTGGAATGACTTTGCCGCGCACGTGCGCGGACGATGACGTGCGCGGACGATGACGCCGGAACGGTAGATGGACGTCAAACGACGCATTGCCCGTCGTCCGACGCCGAGTAAAGCATAGAAACGCATATTTATTCGTTTCTCATCGTTTCGCGTTCGCGCGCGTCGGCGCGGATGACGATGGCGAGGCTGTGGTGGGGTGTTCACGCGCGCGCGCGAGTAAAAAACCGACGTCAGTTACTTTTTTTGATTTCGTGGAAGACGAACAGTCTCCAGCACGAGACGCGCGATCGACGACGCGCGACGCGCATTTCCGCGCGCGCGTGCGCGACGCCTTCACCCACCGCCGTTGAATCCATCCCGCTCGCGCCACACGCGCGACCATGACGCACGGTGTGACGTACGTGAACGAGGCGTACCGTGACGACGTCGGTTCGTCGGGCGACGACGACGAACGTCTCGGCTCCCCGCCTCGCCTCTCTCGCGCGCGCGCATTCAACCGCCCACCGCCGTTGAACACGTCATCGTCGATGCTCAAGTCCTTCTCTTCCTCGCGGTCGTCGTCGCCCGCGGGTCCACTATCGCGACGGACGACGCCGCTCTCGAGCGCGTCGTCCGCGGCGTCGCTCTTCGAAGACGCCGAAGCGCCGCAGAAAACTCTGGATGACACAGACTTGCGCCCGTGCGTCATGCGTTTCATGGATGGCGACACCGTCACACACGAGCGCCATGTGCGCGTCATCCGACGAGATGTCGTGCTCAGGCGACGCATCGGTGGTGAGACGTACGTCGTCGCTCGCGCGCGCTCGTCGGAGGAACGCTTGCGATGTCTCGCCGCGTTGACGTCGCACGCGCACGAGCTCCGCCTCTCTGCCGACGAATCCTCCACCGCCGGCTACGCCGCGCTCGCACACGACGCCATCATCGTAGATAACGTCGACGACGTGTGTTCGCACGACGGCACGACGATGTATTACGTCGTGAACGATGATCCTTTTGATACCCGGCTGTACGGCGTCGCTCGGGCGACGTCCCGAGACGCCGACGCCTTCGTCGCGCGGTTTGGATTTCTCAACGGTGTGATGCGCGATTTCGGCACCGATGTCGTCATCGATCGGTTCTTCGCGTGTCGCGCGTCGAGTGAGATCGATGCGGGCGACGGGTGTGGCGGCGCGGAATTCGTGCGGACGTGTATGATTGACGCGCTGCGACGCTCGAGCTCGAGCCGAGGCGAAGCGTGCGTCGCCGTGGCGAGCGCGGCGCCCATTCGCATCGCCGACGCCACCTGCCACGCGCACGTCGACGACACAGGACGTCGTCGAGACGTGTTGACGTATGATGGTATCATGTCCGTCGAGGATGTGATGCTCGAACGGGAGGATTGGGTGACGCGAAGGTTTATTAAATTGTACCGCGTGCCGACGAGCGTTCCAGCGACGGGGGACGCCGGCGTCGCGAAATCGTGGTTGAAAATGGTCTCTCCAGCGAAAACGCGCGGGAGCGGTGCAGACGCGTACGAGGACGTATTGGAGGAGCCAACGCTCGTGAGCACGTTTCACGCGGTGGCGAAGCGAGCATTGGAACCTGGCGCGGAGGCGGAGCGTGTCGCGCCGGCGTCGGCGAGCGTCATCGCTCGCGCGTGCGGCGTCGTCATCGATGACGACGACGACGACTTTAACGATGCGTTCGCACACTCTCTTATCGACGCGCTGTCGTGTGCGCTCACGACTGACGGCGGCGCACCATTGCGCGATGATGTCGTGTTTGAACCATCCGCCGACGTCGAATTCCAACGCGCCGCGCTCGACGCCGCTCGGGGCGCCGCCGACACCTCATCGACGCGCGCACCGCGACGCTCAAGCGCCGTCGTCGTCGTATGCCCACGTTCGCACACCACGACCGCCGACGACCTCGTGGAGTCCTTGCGCGCATCCATGCGCGCCGCGGACGCCTCGGCGTGCGTCCTCGTCGCCAAATGTACGACGTCGCTGACATTCGACGGTGGATTTTCCACCCGAGACATCCTCGCACGCGCCGCCGAATCCGGCCTCTTCACCGACGGCGGTATATTCAAATCAACCGTTCACACCGCATGCGGTGCACGCATCATCGCCGCGCGGTTTCACCAGCGCCCGTTCGGCATCCGCGCGAGCGTCCCGAGCGATGTCGAGCCGCTCCTCGCCATCGAAGCCGACGCGTGGAAAGACACCCCAGACATGCGCACTCCCGCGAGCACCATCGTCGAACGCGTGACGAACAACGCGGCGATGAATTTCATCGTCGAAGACATCGCCACGCGCGTCGTTCGCGGGGGCATGTACGCGCAGTTTATCGATAATGTTGACGCCGCGGGGTCGACGACGTGGGACGCCAAGGAGACGAATAGACGTCTCGCGGATTCCACGCGGTGCGTGCAACTCTTGGATGTCTTCGTCGACCAAGCGTACGGTGCGGCGTGCGCCGCGGCGGCATCACAATCCGGCGCGTCACCCGCGGTATCTGTCGGGCAAGAGTTGCGAAACCACGTGCTATATTTTGCCGAGCATTCAAACGCGCGCTGGGCGTGCGCGGTGACGCGGACGCGCGGATTTCGCGAGACGCAACGTAAATCCTCGTCGAAAGATCTCTCATACGAGGCGTACGTGCGCGGGAAAACGCTCGACCGCGGGGTGTTTTTCCACACCTCGGCTGGGGCGGAGATTGTGAAGATTGTCTCGCCGTGGCGCGTCAAGGATGACGAGAACGACGGCAACGGCGTGCTCGTGAGGTACGACGTCGAAGAGTACGCGTTTTCGCGAGCGACGACGCGCGGGAGACATCGACCAGCCACAATGCGACGACCGAGCGACCCGACGGTGAATGGGGGCGAGTATAGCAATACTATTCAGGCGATTGCGTGGGAAGCGCGCGCACGCTCGTTCCCCGTGCGCCGTACAACGCGCGACGACGAGGACGAGGATGAATAAACTGACAAACACTTGTATTACATCTCCCCACACTCCGTAATCACCACCGGAAGCTTGGGCTTATTCCCCCCACCCGTGGCGACATTCTCAATCTTCCTCACCACTAACAACCCATCGCCTAGAACGCGCCCGAACACCACGTGCTTCCCATCCAACCACTCCGTCTTCGCGCACGTCACGAAAAATTGGCACCCATTCGTATCCGGCCCGCTATTCGCCGAACTCAACAACCCCGCCCCAGTGTGCTTGCCCACGAACGGCTCGTCGGCAAACGTCGTGCCATAAATAGAAATCGATCCCGTACCGTCACCCTTGACGATATCGCCCCCCTGAATCATGAAATCAGGAATGACGCGATGAAACGCGACGTTTTTGTACCCGCGCGGCTCGCCCTCGCGCGAGCGAAACTCCCCCGTGCACATCTGCCTAAAGTTCTCCGCCGCCCGAGGCGCGACGTCGGCGAAGAGTTCAAACGTGATGCGTCCTATGGGCGCGCCGCCGATGGCGACGTCGAAGAAGACGATCGGATTCGTCGACACTGGCACGCGATTGTGCCAATCCATGGTGAATGTGATTCTGGATGATTCTCGAGCTCTGACGCGCGACGCGACGGCGATTGATTCGCGCTGCGCGTGAAGGCGTGCAGAAGTCTTTTCGCGCAATCGTTCGCGGGCGCTTTGACTGCGCGGTCGACGCGTCGCGCGGCGGGGAATGGCGATTGTAGATGCCCTGCGGCGTCACAACGCTGCGCGTCGCGACTTGACCTCGCCCGCCGCTCGCCCGCTCTTTTCTCTCGTTTCTCTAGCGTTTACCCCATCACAAGCGCTACCGACGGATACAGCGATATATGGCTGACGACTTGGTGTTCGGTGCGTGCGCGCGCGAGCGTCGATGCGCGCGCGACGCGCGTGTGTGCGCGAATGATGGCGCACGCGCGTGGATCTCACGGGTGATGGGATCGCGGGCGCGGGCGCGTCGCGCGAGCGTGGGTTCGCGCGAATCGCGCGCGCGATGGATGCATGGGAATGTTATGCGTTGTTAGGGCGCGTCGCGCGGGCGCGTTCGGGCGGTGAGACGCGCGCGAGCGGGTGATTGATGATTGGCGCTCGAGCTGACGAGGTTCAACGTCGAGGTGGTTTGGTTGACGTTTACGTTTACGTTTACGCGTGACGCATGGCGCGTTCGTGCGAGACGAGTACGACGAATGACTGACGCGTGTTTCTTTATTGTTTCCTTGTCGCGCGCAGCGAACGACCCTTTTGCTAACGAAGCGCTTGACTTTGGCGACGAAGACAAGCCGAAAAAGGAAAAGAAGGAATCCGCGGATTCCGTGCAGGACAACTACATTCACATTCGCGTGCAACAAAGAAACGGGCGTAAGAGCTTGACGACGGTGCAAGGGATTAATCCGAAGATCAACAAGAAGATCATCCTGAAGGAATGCAAAAAGAAGTTTAATTGCAACGGATGCATTGTTGAGGATCCCGAACACGGAGACATTGTACAGCTTCAAGGGGACCAACGACGACAAATTGCGACGTTCCTTGTCGAGGAGAAGATTGCGAAGAAGGCGTTAATCAAGGTTCACGGGTCTTAAATTCGCGCACGTGAAGTGGCGTCAACGGACATTTACAAACAGTCTGTTTCCGACGCCAAACGCAACGAGCGTTACGTAAAATAAAGCGCGCTTACAAGTGACCGTGGGAGTGGTCTCGAAGGGAAAACAAAAAGTGTGGAAATTACATAGAGGAGGGCTGGCGTCGCCTCGTGCGGCGACGCCGTAATTTTACAAACTATTAGTTCCGTAGCGGCGTCGTCGCTTGCGCGCGCCAAATTTCTCTCTTAGCTTTCGTTGCTCTTAAAAATTTGATGATGATATGAAACATAATGATGATTTTTCTACTGGTAACTATAACAACAATGACGTGTTCGGAATTCTAAGGTGCAGACTCAGGCGCGTCCGTCGTCGTCGCCTTTGAAGCGCTCGCACTCCAAGAACGCGCGTCTCTCTCGCGTCGCTTTGCCTCGCCTCGGCGGTCGGCGCTCCCGCCGCCCAAAGGCCCACTCACGACAATGTTCCGGTAACTATCCCCAGACGCAGTCATCTTAAGAATCTTAAACCCCAACAAATCACCAATCACGGGCGACTCGGGTTTCTTCCCCGTCTCTTTCGCCTCGCGCAACGCAGCCTCAACCGTCGTCGGCGGTTTCCGTCCTCGATACGCCCGCATCGGTAAAAACGCAATCACCCCAGCGATACCCACCGCGTACCCACCATTCACCGCATTCAACAATCGCCCTTTCACCACGCTCCCACTGTCGCGAGCGCTAATCAGCTCGCGCCATATCGATTCCCGTTCCCGTTCCGCGCGAAGCCCTTTAACCTCGAGATCGAGCTCGCCCATTGGATTGTTCATCCATTTCACCCTCGCCTCGACCACGTCACCGATCGCCACCTCGCCATCGAGCTCAGCCAACTTATACGTCGCCACCGTGCGCACGCCCGTGTCCGCGATGGCGATGCCGTTCCTATGGTCCACCGCGGTGATCACGGTTTTGATGACTTTGCCTTGAATGTTCGGCAGCAACGCGTTACTGCGCTCGACGGACGCGCTCGTGGACGTGCTCGCGCGCGCAGCGCTCGTCGTCGCGATCGCGCGCGCGTGCGTGGCGATTCGCCAGGCGCGACGCGACATGATGTCGGTCGTCGGGCGCGGCGATGTGGCGATGCGCGGTGCCCATCAGCGCCGCATTGATTGTCGCGCGACGCGCATCCATCGACGCGCACAGCGCGCTCGGACGCACGCGAACGACGGCGAGAACGGGCGCGATGTCGACGGTGGCGGCGCATCGCGTCGTCGCGCGCGGCGCGCGCGCGTGGAGGGCTGAGCGCGCGCGGGCGCATCATGGAGCGCAGCGTGAGCCACGGGTACGCGGCGCGCGGTGCGTCGCGATGCGCGCGGCGAAGGACGACGGGCGCGGCGCGCGCGAGAAGACGAGCGCGTTATCGTCGTCGTCGTCGTCGTCGTCGTCGTCGTCGTCGAGCGGGGAGATGACGGCGAATGAAATCATGGATGCGCTGTGGGCGGACGCGCACCCAAAGTACTTGCAGAGCGACGTCGGCGATTCGTTCTGCGAAGACGTGGATCTTGCCGATGAAAACGAACGGCGGCGAGATGCGACGGCGATAGCGTCTTCGTCTTCGTCTTCGTCTTCGTCTTCGTCTTCTTCGGTGAATGAGGACGATGAGGACTTTGTGTGGCGCGCGATTCGCGAAGAGGCGTTGCGGGACGCCGCGGTGGAGCCGATGCTGTCGAGTTACTTGTACGCGTCCATTTTAAGCCACGAGACGCTCGAGCAAAGCATCAGTTTCGTACTGGCGAATAAACTCGCTGATAGCACGTTGCTTCCGACGCAGCTTATGGAAATTTTCAACTCGGTGCTCATGGCTGAGGGAGAGGGCGGGCGAGAGCTTCGCGAGGCGTTGCGGGCGGATATATTGGCGTTTAAAGAACGAGATCCGGCGTGTATTGGGTATTCACACGCGCTGTTACTCCTTAAAGGGTTTCATGCGCTAGAGTCGCATCGGATTCAACACGCGCTTTGGACGCGTGGCCAAGATTTAATGGCGCTCGCGATGCAAAGCCGGATTTCAGCCGTGTTTACGTTGGACATTCATCCGGCGGCTCGGCTCGGTAAAGGCATTTTAATCGATCACGGCACCGGTGTGGTGATTGGTGAGACGTGTGTGATTGGCGATTACGTGAGTATTTTACAAGGAGTCACGCTTGGAGGTACGGGCAAGGCAACTGGCGATCGTCATCCAAAGATTGGACCGCACGTTTTAATCGGCGCGCATAGCACCGTGCTGGGGAACATTACAATCGAGCGCGGGTCGATGATTAGCGCCGGAAGTTTAGTGCTCAAGCCCGTGCCACCGCATACAATGGTCGCTGGCTCGCCCGCTAAGGTTGTCGGCAAGGTGCGCAATCAGCGTCCAGCGTTAGCGATGGACCATCACGTCACGCCCATGGCGCCGACGTTTTGCGCCGATTTAGAAGCGGCGGTGCGCAAGCAAGTTCAAGAAGAAAATGAGCGGTGGCGCGCGCGCGATGAAAGCGTGCGTTATACAGTACTTACGGCGGATGAAAAGCGCCGACGCCGACGCGATCGACGATAGGGCGTAGCCGATGATTAGAAGCAAGCAAAGCGATGTTAAAAGAACTTTTTCTTATCAATTATTGAACATGGCGGCGACGTCTCGATGATCTCCCTGCTACTAAAGAATCCCGCACGAACGGACGCGCGCGTGCGCACGCACGCACCCGTGTATACGATGGCGTAAATATTAATCAAACGGGTCGATGCGCGGGTCGTGTTCGGTGGCCAACGCCATACCGGTGCACAAGCACGAAGTGCACATAACCTTTGCGGTGCCGCTACACGTCGGACAGATGCAACGAGACTTTGACGTCGGGTCGATCAAACGACCCGGGTTCGGACTCGCAATGCATTCCGCGCACTGCACATAGCCGCTACCTTTGCAGTACATGCAAATCTTCTTTCGTTGCTCCTTGACGTTGTTGATTTCAATGACAAAGAACGCGGAAATCGCGCCGACGGCGCCGCCAGTGAACGATGCGACAATTGGATCAACCTGCGCGAGCTGCGCGGGCAAATGCATGCCATCTATGAATTCTGCGTACGTCGTTCCACCTACACCGAGCTTCACTTCCGCCACGGGCGCGATTAAGCCACCAAAAATCAACAACGTGGCCACGGCGGCGCCCCAGTAAATTCTATAGTCCTTCAAACTATCCTCAGTCAGCACTGGAAATCCAGGAATGACCGACTCAAACTCTCGAGGCTTCTCCATTTCTTCATCCAACCCAAGCGTCTTCACGCGCTGCTGCACTCTGAGTCGTCGCAACTCCTCCATGAGCAAAAATACGCGTTGTCGACGACTTTCAATGTTATTCGCGATCTCCTCCGATTGCATCTCTGCGAAATCAACCACGCTGTTCCGCCCTTCAATGATACAAAAGTTCTCTGGCAACGCTCGAGAATCATACGCATCCCGAACGAACCCACCGCGAGACGCGCTCAACTCTACTCCCGCGTCCGCCGCCTGACCCTCCGCGCGCTCCGCCTCCGCCCGCGCCGACCCCTCGCCCGCCTCCGCGCCTCTCACCACCGCCTCTCGCGCCCGTCGCGCGCGCGAACATCGCACGCGCCCAGCGCTCGCGCGTTCGACCCCCACACACGCTCGCGCGTGCGTCAACGTCGCGCGCATCGTCCCCGCAACGTTGCTCCAAAAAGCGCTAAAACCTCTTCCCTCGTCGCCTCGTGCGTCGCCTCTCGCGTCGTCGTGCGCGCGTCACCGATATTTAACGACGCGTGCGCGTGTGAGGTGGTGTCGTGCGTGCGTTCGGCGTGCGCGCGTCGCGTCGCAGTCGCGCGGCGTCGGCGTATGCGGCGCGAACGGTGACGATGCGCTGGCTTATCCAGTGTGCTCTAAACCCTAGTGACCGATGTCGACGACGTCGCGCGCGCGCTCGCGCACACCGCGACGCGCGACGACGCGACCGGCGGCGCGCACGCGTCACGCGACACGCGTTTTCACGATCACGACCGCGTCACGCGGCGACGGATTGGCCGAGCGCGAGCCGCGCGCGGGCGCACGGAGTGGCAAAGCGCGCTACGATGGCGGCTTTGTGTTGCGCGGGACACGCGCCTGGCGCGCGCGCTGTGCGCGCGAGATGGATGACGAGCGCGACATCGCGTGCGCAGCGTTCGTCTGCGTGCGTGCGCTCGAGCGCGATCGCGCGTGAGGCGGAGAACGTGGATGCGGCGGCGGATCTCGCGGCGGCGTCGATCGCCCGAGCGGGCGCGGATGTCGCGTCCCGGCTCAAGGCTTTGATGGTTCTCGGACGCACGCGGCGCGCATCTGGCGATGGGGTGTGTCCTCAAGAGCGTAGGAATGCTATGACGCGCGTGATGGGATGCGCGAGCGCGAGTTGGATTTACGTAGAGCTTGATGAGCGCGGGCGAACGCGCGCGAGCTGCGCGAGCGAGAGCGACGCGACGGCGGGCTACGGCGCGTTGTTGTGCGATGTCATCACCGGTCGGGCCCCTGGTGACGTGCTTGGGTTGGATGATTCGTTTGTAGACGCTATGCAGATTGGCATTGGGAGTAAAATGGAAAAGTCGCGCGCGAATGGTTTTAAGAATATGCTCGAGACGGCGAAGAAGCAGCTTCGCGCGCTCGAGGCGGGCGCGAGCGCGAACTCGGATCCGTTTCCAAGCTTGATCGTGCTCGCCGACGAAGTGCGTGCGCGTGGGTCGTTTGCGGCATCGCAGGCGAGCTATTTAGAGCCCGACGAGGGCAAAGTTCGCGCGCTCGTGGACGTATTGCAAGCGAAGAAGATTGGCATCGTCGCGCACTTTTACATGGATCCAGAGGTGCAGGGCGTGTTGATGGCGGCCAAAGCGTCGTATCCACACATTGCCATTAGTGATTCCCTCGTCATGGCGGATTTAGCGGTGAAAATGGTCGAGCAAGGATGCGAAACCATCGGGGTGCTAGGGGTTGATTTTATGTCTGAAAACGTGCGCGCGATCATCGACGAAGCAGGGCACGCGGACGCCAAGGTGTACCGCATGGCGGCCGAGGAAATCGGTTGTTCGCTCGCCGAAGCCGCTCAAAGTGTGAGCTATGACAGCTACTTGGATGACGCAGGGAACACCGCGAATTCCGTGCACGTGATTTACATCAACACTGGCTTGGACACCAAGGCGGCGGCGAACGCAAAGATTCCAACCATTACGTGCACGTCGTCCAACGTCGTGAGCACGGTGTTGCAAGCGGCGGCGCAAATTCCTGATGTAAACGTGTTTTACGGCCCCGATACATACATGGGTGGTAACCTCGCCGAGTTGTTGCGTCGCATGACGACGTGGGACGACGAAGACATCAAGGCGTTGCATCCGGCGCACGACAGAGACACCATCAAGGCGTTGCTGCCACGCTTGCGTTACTTCAACGACGGCACGTGCATGGTGCACGATATGTTTGGCAAGGATGTGTGCGACACTGTGCGCAGCTATTACGGTGACGCCTACCAGACTGCGCACTTTGAAGTCCCGGGGGAAATGTTCAAGCTCGCCATGGAGGCGAAAGACCGCGGTTTAGGCGTTGTCGGATCGACGCAAAACATCTTGGACTACACGTGCGCGCGCGTGGACGAAGCCATCGAGCGCGCGTTGCCTGAAGGCGAGCGATTGCGTTTCGTTCTCGGCACCGAGACGGGTATGGTGACGTCCATCGTGCGCGCGGTGCAATCGCGACTACGCGACGCCAAGGCGAAAGGGGTGGCGAATCTCGAAGCGGAAATTGTCTTTCCAGTGTCTTCAGACGCCATTACGCAAACGGGCGAAGCCGACGTCCCCGTCGTTCCGGGACCGAGCTCAGGCGAAGGCTGTTCCCTCGACGGTGGCTGCGCTTCCTGTCCATACATGAAGATGAATTCATACGACGCGTTGATGAAGATGTGCGATAAAGTCGGCTCGCCCGCGGGCGAAGCCATGTTAGCCGCGCAAGAGCCGCGCAAGTATGAGAGCGCCGACGGCGCGGGACCTTCAATCGCCGCGCAAGGGTGCTTACCGATTCTTCACATGCGACACTTCCAGAAGAACAAGACATTTTCCGACGCGCTCGTGGCGGACATCACCTCGCGACGACGATAACGGACGCGTTGATAATTTGATTCGTTGTCTTCCTTCGTTTATTCGTTCTGGTTGTCAGACAGATGACATCGTCGTCGCCGGTCGCCCTCCCATTCTTCGTTATTACATTCTTTACCGCCGCACGCCGCGGTCTTAGTCCTCCCTCAACCGTATTGATTGTGAAATACACACACGCACTACACGTAACGCACTATATTACCATACCAGTACGCGCATACATGCGCATTGGTACGCGCATTCGACGCCATACGGGGATCGTCTCAGCGTTTTTTAAAACCTGGCACCACTCAACCTTCTCCTCGCAGATATCTGTAATAACTCCTCAAAATCTTGTTCTTCTTCGTCATCCCACGCAAATGGGGTCTCATCTAGTTTTGTTCTTGTTGCGCTCCGGCGACGCCGCCACGAATCGGATCCTTTGCCACGCTCAAAAGCTCCAAATCCAACGTAATCGTCGCCCCCGGCGGAATTTCCTGCACCTCCAAATTCCCGTACGCGTACTCCGGAGGCACAATCATCCGTCGCACCGTCCCCACGCCCATACCCTTAATCCCTTCGTTAAACGCCGGAATAAACGGCCCACCGGGCGTTCCAGACTTCGCGCCGACGTTAAATCCAATCGGCGTCCCTCCGGTCACGCCCGCGCCCTGCCGACTCGTCCCGATGGTGATGTTTCGAAACTTCAAGTCATAATGCACCGCCACGCGCGCGCCCTTGGGCACGCCTCCAGTCGCCCCGCTCGCGCCCTTCAAGTCGTAATACAGAATCGGCGGCTTGGTGCCGGGGATTTCTTGAAACTGCTCGATGGGAATGCCGCCCGTGGGACCGCCGCTGAGCTTGGCGAGCGCCGGCGCCGATGCGAGCGGCGCGAGCGCGAGGAGCGCGAGCGCGCTCCGACGGGCGATCACCAATACGTCGTCCGCGTCCTCGTCCGCGTCGTCGTCCTGCGCCGCCGATCGCGCGGCGATGCGTCGCGCCACGGGCCAACGCGCGCGGCGATGCGCGATCGATGGTGCGGCATCACGATGCGCCGTTCGCGCGCCGAATCGACCACTAACAGACGATCGCGCGGTACGAACGCGCGGTGCACACGCGTGCGCGTGCGTCGCGAGCATGGCGCGCGTGCACAGGCGCGGCGCGCGACGACGTGTGGCGACGCAGCGAAACCGTTACTTCCATTTCATTCACTCTTCATTCACGTTCGCGCGTCGATTGGATGCCTTCGCGCGCGCCGTCACCGCTCGCGAGGTTGTTCGCGGCGTCTTCAGCGTGTGCGCCGCAGGTGCGCGCGATGCGATGCGATGCGATGCGCGCGCGACGACGACGACGACGATAACGACGACGAAAGTTGGGTGAGTGACTGACACGTAATTGTGAAACTGGTATTGATTCGTCGAATAGGTGACGACATACGCCGCGTGCGTGCGTGGGAAGGCGGCGGATATCGCCAAGAACGATTGCTTGCGCGAGTTTGAGGCGTTGCGTGCGTGTGTGCGCGCGGTCAAGGGGAAGTAGAGCGCCGCATGGGTTTGGACGGCGGTACTACGGCGACGCGCTCGGACATACTTCGCGGTGCATCTTGGGCGTTAAACACCGCTGAGGCGTCGCGAAGCACGCGCGGTGGGTGCATTGGGTCGAATTTCGTGCACAAGGGCGAGACGGTAGAGCGTGCGGTGGCGAGGACGTCGGCATGGTCCTCGTGCGCGTTGACTGGGGCGGAGCTGAGCGCGGCGCGAGGCGTGTGCGCGTGCCGTTTAGGGCGATTGTACGACAAGCAAACGATCGTAGAGTTTATTTTGGGCAAATTAGGAAAATTTACCACCAAGGAGTCGACGTTCATGGTGGCGAACGTGTTGGGTGACGAGGAAAAGTCCAAGGCGACGAGACATTTGCGTAGCGCAAAGGATTTCTTTGACGTTCACCCGACGCAAAGTAAAGATGGTGATGGATTTGAGTGTCCGATACGCGGCGTGAAAGCCACGAGCGGGGTTGATTTTGTCGCCATGCGGCCGTGTGGGTGCGTATTAAGCGCGGCGGCGGTGAAAGCGGTTGCTGGAGGGCGAGACACGGCGACGGCGAAGACGTGCCCGGCGTGCGACGCGCCCTCATCTTCGGAGCATCCGTTACCGATTAATTCCAAAGACCCAGACGTACTCAGAGCGCTACGCGCGGCGTGCGAACAAATACACGAGGTCGAGGCGCTGGCTGAACAGGAGGCGCGGAAGAAGAGGCATAAGAAGCATCGCCGAGACCGCGCGACGGATGAGCCGCAGCCGAAACGTCTCTCTACAACCGCGGCGCAGTCGTCAAGTAGTCGCGAATGAATGACAACCCCTGTGTGAACACACGCACGACATGTTTACTAGCCAAATACTAGATTGTACCGGTACATTAGAACTCAAGAACATCGAGCGCCGTGTACTTGGTCGACGCGTCGGCGCCGCTCCCCAGGTACCGCCCGCGGCCGCGCCCGCGCCCGCGCCCGGCCGCGCCCACAAACACCGTATACGTGACGACGACACATCGATGCGCATCGACGCGCCACACAGAAGAGTTTTAAAGTACACACGTATCGCATATCTCATCGTTTCACAGTCGTCGGCGTCAATCTCGCGTCACGGTGTCGAGTTTCCCCAAAACATCAAATATATTTTCGGAGCTGCAGCACCAGTACCGTACATCCATTTTCCGACACGGAGTCCCTACACGTCGACCAATCATGACTCAAGTCGATCTATTTTATATACCTAAACCTTGAACCTGTATTCCATTCTTAAATTCCTCACCAGTTAACGACTCAAGGGACCCACTCAGTGATGATCTATGGGTTTGATTTCCTTTTCTAGCAAAGATTTTAGTATTGGATATACAGTACTGTATAGAAGTCTATATAGGTATTATGATGTGTCACGCGATAAATCATGGAGTCCCTGTCGCTCTGTGTTCGTAACTCGTCGAGACAATTCGAACGTGGCTCTGGAGAGGAATTTATGGAGAGGATTTATGGAGAGGAATTTAGATTGAGCAGAGGAATTTATAGATCGAGCGCCGCGCGCGCGTATGACGTGACGTATCGATGGTTTGGCTTGGATTATAATCACACAATAGTATGGACTACGTCGTGGCGAGTTCAGGCGCATCGCCGTCGCCGGTATCGTCGTCGTCGCGAATGCGTTTATTCGGCTTGGTTGGCGCGCGAAGGTTTTCGACGGATTCCGAACGCCGCGGCGCCTTGTTGATGCTGCCGCACTCGCGACGAAGCTTTCGCCTGAGCTCATCGTAACGCGCGTGATCACTCTTACTCACCGACGGCTGGACTTTTGTGAAGGCGTCTTGGAAATGCTCCATCGTAACGAGCGGGGTTGAGGTATCGACGGTCATCGATTTCAACGCCGCGACGCACGCCTCGCGTACGAGCGCCGCCAAATCCGCTCCGCTAAACCCATCGCACGATGCGCTCTGTGCGATGCGTGCGATGTTCACCCCCGGTGCGATTGGAGTTTTACGCGTTAATGTCGTTAAAATCGCCACCCGTCCATCCATTGGTGGTAACGGCACGTACAATAATTTATCCAAACGTCCGGGGCGAAGCATGGCGGGATCAATCATATCCGGCCTATTCGTCGCCGCAATCAAAAACGTCGCATTTCTCGCCTCAAGTCCATCCATTTCCGTCAACAGTTGATTAACCACGCGCTCAGCAGATGTGTTATCGCCACCGCTTCCGCGGCGCGGCGCAAGGGAATCCATTTCGTCAAAGAACAACACGCACGGGCTCGCCGAACGCGCGCGTTGAAACAACGTCCGCACCGCCCGTTCGCTCTCCCCGACGTACTTGTTGAGCAACTCTGGGCCTTTGATGGAGATAAAATTCGCGCACGCCTCGTTCGCGGTGGCTTTGGCGACCAATGTCTTCCCACATCCGGGTGGACCGTAGAGAAGCACGCCGGTGGAAATGTTCAAACCCATGGCTTGGAAGCGTTCGGGATGGGCGATGGGTTCGGCGATGCTAAATCTGAGCTCTTCGCGTATCTCCGTGAGCGAACCGACGTCGTCCCACGTGACGTTGGGAGTGGTGGTGAAACCCTCGCGCTGTGCGGACGGTTGCACGCGCGTGAGCGCCGAGGTGAAGTCGTCCATGGTGATGGCCAAGTCTTCGAGTTCGAGCTCAGTCAACGCGCGTGGGTCGGCGAGTCTGCCGGTGGCGAGCTTGATTTCTTTATGTTCGGTAGTCGTGGAGGTGGTTCCGGCGTCGTCCATGGTTGCATCTTTCGTGGCGTCGCCGTCTTCAGCGTCAGCGTTGAGTTTCTGGAAAATGCGCGTCACGGCAGATGCCGCGGCTTCTTTAGCGAGCGCGGATAAATCCGCGCCGACGTAGCCTGGCGTTTTCTTGGCAATGTCACGTAAATCCAAATCCCCGCTTAGGCGTAACTTTGTGGCTTGTACGCGCAAGATGCGTTCGCGTGCGGCTTCATCGGGAATTCCAAGCATGATTTCGCGATCGAAGCGACCGGCACGACGAAGGGCAGCATCCATGCCGTCTGGTCTATTCGTCGCGCCGATGACGGTGACGTGTCGGCGACATCTCGCCAAACGGTCGACTTCATCTGCGTTGGATACGGATGATTGTAACTCATCCATCGATGCTAATAACTGTGCGACGATGCGACGCTCCATTTCACGTTGCGCACTTTCGCGTTTAGGCACGATGGCATCGATTTCATCAATAAAGATGATGGATGGCGCGTGCGCGGCGGCGGTGGTGAACAATTCTCGAATTTTCGCCTCTGACTCACCGCTCATCCCGCTCACAATCTCAGTGGCGGCGATGGAGAAGAACGGTACCTTTGCTTCTTGTGCAATGGCGTGCGCTAAAGTTGTCTTTCCGCATCCAGGCGGTCCGTGCAGAAGCACGCCGCGCGGAGGATCGACGCCGAGCCACGCGTAAAGCTCTGGGTGCATCAACGGACACAGAATCAACTCACGAATCGCTACGAGCGAGTCTTCGATACCACCCAAGTCGGTCAAACGTACCGAGCGCGGTGTCGTCATTTGCGCGAACGCCTTGACTGCGTTGTTCGTTCGACCGAAATCGTCTTCATCCAAGCTTTCGCTGTCGCTCCCCGCGCGGCCGCTACGCTTTCTTCGGTGACCTTTTCCCTTCTTCCCCTTTTTCTCACGCTTTTTCTTTGCCACGTGTTCAATTTTCACTCCTCGGTCATTTATCTGTATCGAATTTCCCTTCGCCTTGGCTTCAGCAACGGCGCGTACGGCGCGCTCGTGCGCGCTCGCCTCTGACGTCGTCGCTTTTTTTGTCCCCGCGAGCGCGCGTTCCTCTTCTTCCAGCTTCAAAGCCCTCTGCGCCGCAGCAGCGACCACCTCTGGTGCCGCAAACGCAGGCCGTACAGTCGCCGCCTCCCGCGCCGCGCTCTCGCTCGCACCACCTGCAATACTCGTCGTCGTCGTAGCCGCGTTTTCGCCTCTCGCGCCGCCCGAAACGTCCCCGTCACCCTCATCACTCTCCGACGACGTCTCAGACCCACTCGACGACTCGCTATCGTCTTCATCCGTTTCATACTCACCACTCGAACTCTCATCCGGGTGATCATCCGAACACTCGCCGCTCATCCGCCCGAACGCTCCGACGTCGTCGTCCTCCGCGTCCGCGTCCGCTCCACCAGCCTTCGCCTTCTTCGCATCATCCCGTCGCTCACACTCCGCGATCGCCTTCACCACCGCGCGCTTAAATGGATTCAATGCTTTTCTCGCGTACTGTCTGTATGTTTCGCGCAGATGCGCCACGACTTCGTCGAGGTCGCGCAATGCGCTCGGAGCGTTCTGGCGGCTGCGCGCGAAGGCTTGAATGCGCGGGAGCAAAAGCGCATCGGCGGACGTGTACTTGGCGTGCACCACGGGCGCGTTCGATGCGTTGATGTCAAAGTCGCTGCGGATTTTGACCGGTTTGGCGTTTGGCATGGCGAACGCGCGCGCGAGGCGCGTGCGTGAGTGAGGAGGGAGCCACGCGGTGATTGAGGCTTGATGTCGACTCGGGCGTCGACGACGGTTTCGGTTGGCGTCGTACGCGAGGTGTTTAGGGCGAGGCACGCGCGAGCGTGTGATGATGGTGATAAGAATGAAAACAATGTATGTATATTGTGTGTATTCCATGGGTTTTGGTGGAATGGGATGGTGGCGGTGGCGGTGGTTTGTGTATTGTGCTTCGCCTTCGCCGCGCGTTGTCTACTTGGCGTTCGCGTCTGAAATGTTGCCGAGGAGGGACATCCCGGATCGGTCTTCGGCGTCTTCCCAGCCCACACCAGAGCATGGATTCGGAGGAATGAGTCCGAGCAAGTCGCGACGGTCGAGGATGACGTCGAGATCTTTGTCAGAGATGTCTGCGCTTTGAGGTAAGTCTTCGTCGTTGACGCCGGTGTCGCCCTTGAGGAGGGCGACGAGTTCGTCGGCGCCGAATTCCTTCTTGCTTTGAGACTTATCTTGCTTGAATTGCCCGCCGGTGACGACGAGCTTTTCGAGAGCGAGCTTACCCGCAGCCTTTTTCAACATCTTGCCTTCGACAGATTTCGCCGTGGCGAGGCGATAGACGTGCACGGGCTTCGTTTGACCGATTCTGTGCACGCGATCCATCGCCTGTAAATCTTGGTGCGGGTTCCAATCAGAGTCGTAAATAATAACCGTGTCACCACCGGTGAGATTGATTCCGAGACCGCCAGCGCGAGTGGAAAGTAAGAACACGCCGAAGTTCGGATCACTGTTGAACTTGGCGATGGCGTCGCGACGATCCTCTTGCTTTACGCTCCCGTCGATGCGGCACACCGGCTCGTTGCGTTGTTGGAAAAACGACTCCAACAAATCCAACATTCTCGTCATTTGCGAGAAAATCAGCACCTTGTGGCCGCGAGCGCGAAGTTTCTTCATCAAACGATCGAGTAATTTCATCTTACCGCATTGCTCGACGAGTTCGTCGGCGGAAGGAAACATGATTGATCCGTCGAGGCCACCCGTGATGAGATCGGGGTGATTGCAATTCTTACGCAACTGCATGAGCATGTTGTTCACCGCGGTGTGCCCGACTGGAACCGCGCTTCCCGCGGCAAACTTCTCCAACAACTCGGTGATGGTTTTGTTCACCAGCGCGTCGTTGAACTCGCGCTGCTTGGGGACCATTTGCGCGTAGAGAAGAATTTCTTTCTTGCGCGGCAGCGAGAGCTCGACGTCGCCCTTCAAGCGTCGCAACAAAAATGGTCTCAAAATACCGTGCAATTTGTTCACCACCTTGGCGCGATGCTCGTGTTCGCTCCGGGTGGTATCCGAATCCGTGATATCCGCCGCATCTTCCTTACCGATGCTATCGGTAAAGTCAAACCACGATTGAAATTGCGACAACGAACTAAACACGTCGGGGAGCAAAAAATGCAACAGCGACCACAACTCTGGGAGGTTGTTTTGCAGCGGCGTACCAGTGAGCAACAACTTGTTCCCAGCTGGAATGAATTTCAGCTCACGAATCAGTTTACAATCAAAGTTCTTCAAACGGTGCCCTTCGTCCACGACCAAATACTTGAAGTTGTACTTTTGCAAAAACTTGCGATCCGCCATCACGACTTCGTACGACGTGACGATGACGGGGAACTCTGGCTTGATTGGCGTCGACGTCGGCAAGTGCGCCATGCGCTTCTCCGCGCGTTCTTGTCGACTCCCGTGATATAAAATCACGGGAATATCCGGCGTCCATCGCTGAAACTCGCTCACCCAGTTTGACAACGTGCTCAACGGTCCGATGACCAAGTACGGTCCCAAAATCCCCTTGGAGCGCAGGTGACTTAAGAACCCAATCGTCTGCACCGTCTTCCCGAGACCCATCTGATCGGCCAAAATCCCATTCAAACCATTCTGATACAACGAAATCAACCACTTCACACCCTTCAATTGATAATCACGCATCGAACCAGACATGAGCGGTAAAAACGCCTTGGTCGCCGCGAGCTCCTCCGCCTCTGTCATCTTCTTCTTCTTCTTCTTCACCCCGGTCGGATTACCATCTGCATCCACCTCTTCATCCAACGTATCCATCTGTTCACTTAAGAACTGACTATAAATCGTCGTCTGATCCAAAAGCGCATCGAGCTGCTTAAACTTCTTATCATCCAACGGCCCAGCCCCGGCGCTCGCCTCGGCGTCCCGACGTCGCGCCTCCTCCTCTTCCCTCGCCCGCGCCTTCGTGAGCTCCTCCTCCGCCGCCAACGCATCGGCATCGAGCCCAGTGAGTGCGGCACCGGTAAGATCATCATACGACGCCTCCGCCGACGTCGATTGCGCGTTCGCCAACGCGTGCACCGTCGTCGTCACCGACGCATTCTCCTCGACGTCATCCGCGACGTCAACCTTTTTAGCCTTCTTATTCGCCGGTTCCATCCCTCGCGTCGCGTCCGCGTGCGATTATATACACACAACGATGCGCACGGCGGCGACGTGCGATGCTCCGCGCGGCGATTCGCGCGTCGCGGTCTGCCGGCGCGCGAACGATGGCGAACGCGCTGATGTGATTGGTGTGCCTCGTGCTCCGAGAGAATGTAAAAATTCAAAATCGACCAATCATGACTCAAGAACGAGTCCCTCGAATTCTGATCAGACACAGTCGTTGATGTCGCAATCGTACACGCGTTGACCGCGCCGCTCGGCACAGCTCCGCGCGCGCGAGCGCCCGCACGCCCACGCGCGGTTTCGTATTCTTTGATACCGTATCACGCCGCGCGAGCGACGATGATGTCGATGACGACGACGACGCTGCGCGCGCGATCGACACCGTGCGATCGGATGGTGATGATGCGATCGGCGTCGTGTTCGGTGGTCCCGCGCGCGTCGTCGTCGTCGTTCCCGTCGTCATCGCACCGCGTGCGATCTCGTGCGATCGCCCGCGCGCGTATGTTTGCCGACGCGGACTCTGATCCTCGTCAAGCTGAGGCGCAGGAGACGTTTTGGGGCAAGATGAAGATGGCGTATAGAATCTTCTTCCCGCCGAGCGCCGAGGACACGGCGCGACAAGAGGCGAAGAAGCGCTTACGGATGATCCTAGTCGCTGATCGATGTACGATGAATGAGGATTCTATGGATGAGATGAAGATGCGGATCGTTGAGGTGGTTGGGCAGTTTGTTGATTTGGACGAGCAGCAAAGCGTGGACGTGTCCATGGAGACGGATGCGGAGCTCGGGACGATGTACGCGGTATCGATTCCGGTGAAGCGCGTCAAGGCGGAATATGATGCGGAGAACGATGCGTATATGGTTGGTGCGCAGTTTGTGTACGATGATGAAGGGATTTGGAACGATGACAACTAGGTTGGTTGGTTTTCACGCCGCGTCGAGGATGACGACGCCAAAAAACGTCGCCTTCGCGCGCGCGCGCGCCAGTCGGTTGGTTTGGAAAGATGAGAGAATAGCTTTGATCTTTCATCACCAACTGACGAATGAAGGCGCACCGTGCGCGCGGACGCACATGTACACAGCACAACGCACACTAAAGAACACACGACACTATTGAACGAAACGCCGAGCGTTTACATACTTTGCTTATTTGTTATACGACGCTCAGCTTCACTTCTCAACATGCCCACTTCCGCGCTCGGCGTGAGCGCCAACGCCGATCCGAGCCAATGGCACGGGTCGTTCGATTGCGCGCAGTGCTCACGCACGTCGCTTCCCGCGATGGAATTCAGCGCCAAGATGCAACAAAAACGCCGAGCCGACGTGCGTGCCAGCATAAAGTGTAAACGTTGCGTCGAGAGCGCTCAAGCCGCCGAACGCGCGCTGTCGGCGATGCGCATCGCAGACGACGACGGGACGTTGTATGCGTGTTCGGTGTGTAAGGTTGAGAAGCCCGCGTCGGGGTTTTCGCGCGCGCAGTTAAATAGCAAGTCGGCAGACGCGAGGCGGTGCTCGACGTGTCGGGACGCCGAGGCGGCGAACGCGGCGACGAACGCGGACGCAAAGGTGCAAGCGGTGCTGCGCGACGCTCGGGCGGCGAGTGCAAAGGCAGATGCGACGTTGGCGGACTTTGCGCGAGAGGCGGCGTTGGAGGCGGAGCTGGTCACGGGACTCAAACCAAAGAAAATCAGCGGCGGGCGCGGACGTGGACGTGGACGCGGAGCGAATCCGAATAGCATGCTCGGCCGCGGCCGGGGTGGGCGGGCGTAAATTAGTTCTACAACATGTAATAACAATCTGTGCTAATGCTAGCGCTATTAGTGGAGGTGACGCTCTCGCTCTTTGGCTTGGCGTCGACGCTGCGCGCGCGCGGATTCGTCGACGCGTTCGTCGGCGTCTCTGGACCAAATGTCAGCGTAATACCCGCGGTTACTCTGCGACGGCGGCAACGGTCGACGACGGATCGTAGACATGCCGAATCGCCCGCTGTGTTGATATCGACCGGTACCGTCATCCGGCAGGGCTAGGACGACATCGCCGATGAGCGGCGTCGCGGCGCCGATTTTTTCATTGCGCGGCTTTTGCCGGCCAAACGATGCGGTTTCGTCGTCGTCGTTGACGTCGTAAGYGAATTTCTTGATGGGTTTCTTGTACTCCACGCCGTATTCGTCACACGTAGTGTAGAATATCTCATCATCGCGATTGTATGCACCGCGCAAAGCAAAGACGCTGATGAGAATAAACGACACCAGCACGACGACGGAGAACGTCAAAAAGTGCCACACATCCGAACTCAAGCGAACCGCCGCGCGCTTGTACACGCGCACGTAATCGACATAATGAAACATATCATCCGCACACTGATCCAGGGCGTCGGGCATGCCGAACGGAGACACGGCCGTGTTCAAAATCAAATAGAATGGCCACCGCGGAATGATCGGCACGTTGAATTGGGACAACTCGTTCACGACGTGCCCGTCGACGAAAAACGTCAACCTTTCTTTGCTCCATTCCACGGCGAACGTGTGGAATCCATCGCTAAAGTCAACTTTGTCATCGAGCGGCGCTGGGTACGCGCTCCGAGCGTAGCCATCAACTCCGCATTCGCCTTGCGGGGCAAAGTGGTAGCCGGATTCCACCGTCCCGGCGCGCGTCCCCGGACCGCCTCGACCCTTGCCGTACGATTGCATGACATCTATTTGCCCCCCGAGCGGCCAGCACGCTTGCTTAGGTACACTTGTCGCAGGATTAGGAAGCATCCAGTGCTGAGGCCAAATTCCTGGGCACGTCGTGTCAGGAATTTTAGCCCGGATTTCCACTCTGCCATACGTTTGCGTAAACGTATCCTTTGTGTCCACCCAGCACGATAAGAATGGATATCCTTCGCCATTCCCACGATTCACGCCCGTCTTGGTAGCCATGTTCATCACACCCTCGCGCCGCCGCGTGGCGAGCACGAGCGCGCCATCGACAACCTTGCACATATCTGGCGTGTACCACTGCTGCTGACCGCCGTGACGCTCCAATCCAGGCGCGCTCGCATTCACCTTGGGTTGCCATTTCGTCGTATCCAAAGCATCTCCATCGAATTCATCGCTCCAGCTCAACACCCATCCATCGCGACGTTTGGCTTGCGGGCGCACATCCTTTGTAGATCCCGGAACGAGCACGGGAAATCCTCCGTGCGCGCTCGGCGCGAGCGCGCCGCTCGCGTGCCTCGCCGCGTACGCCTCCAACGGTTTTGAAATCACCGGCGCTTGCGACACCGATATAGAAGACGCCGATGGTGATTGCGCGCTACTACGCACACCACGCGGCGTGCGGTCTACATACGACGCGTCATCGTCGTCCTCGCGAGCGATATCGACGCCCAAACCAGACGAAGACGCCTCGTCCTCGTATTCCGCTTCGAGCGCCGCGCGCATCGCCGCGAGCGCGTCATCCGGTCGCGTCGGCTCCACGCGCGCCACTCCTAGCGCCGCAAACCTCCGCGTACCCGTCTTCTGTGTTTTGCTATCGTCCTCTTCGTCGCCCGCGTCTTCGTCCTCCACCGACCCCTCGGCGAGCACGTCTGGATCATCCTCGCTCTCGTCACCCACAATCCTCGCCAACGCCTCGTCATCCATCACACCAAACGCAGACATACCCGCTATATCCTCACTCGTCACTCGCACATCGCGCACGGCATCACCGCCGTACGCGCCCTCGTCCTCGCGCCTCGCGGTCGACCATTTGGTGTTGACACCCAATCCCCCACTCGCCTCGCCCGCCATCGCCGTCCGCGCCGCCACCGCGCACGCGCTCGCGACAATCAACGCACACCACGCGCGTGCGCGCGTTCTCCCGTCGCCTCGCGCGCGTCCTCGCGCGCCACACCACGCCACAGCGTCGGTTCGATGCATCGTTTCCGATGGCATCATCGGCGCCGATGTCGACGGGGCGTCGTCGCGCCGACCGCGATCGGGCGGCTCCGCGCGCGCGCGATCCATCGCGCGCGACGACGACGACCGCGACCGCGACCGCGACCGCGACGACGTCCGCGACGGCGACGGCGACCGGGCGTGCGGCGCGTGACTCTGACGCGGGCGCCAACACCCCGAACCGAACACAAAAGCCAGTGACCAATCACGACCCCAAAGAACACCGAGTCCCTCTGCGTTTGACCAATCATGACTCAATAAACACGGCCGCGTATGTACCCACACATATACGTATCCGTGTATGTACCCACCCATGGCCTGGTCGTGATTGGTCGATTGTATTCGAGCACGAAACCCACGGCGATGCGGCGCGATCGGCCTCACAAATCAACGTTTGCCCTTTGTCGTCGACGTCAGCGGTGTTTGAAAACACTTAAGAAGGCTCACACAGACACATCACCAGGCAACGCACAACTGTAATCATGGCTCCCAAGCAAGGATCTAAGAAGGCTGCCGAGGGCATGAACTCGCGCATTCAGCTCGTCATGCGCTCTGGGCGCTACACCCTCGGGTACAAGTCGACGTTGAAGACGCTTCGCCGCGGACAATCCAAGTTGGTGTTGATCTCCAACAACTGCCCGGCGTTGAGAAAGTCTGAGATTGAGTACTATGCGATGTTGGCGAAGACTGGTGTGCACCACTACGCTGGAAGTACGTGTGATTGATTGACTCGCGAGCGACGCGCGGCAAAGCCCTAGACGCGACGACGAATTGCGCGCGCGAGTGAATGCGTCTCGCGCGAACTCGAGACTGACTGCTGCGTGTTTTATGTACGTGCGAATCGTAGACAACGTTGACCTCGGTACGGCGTGCGGTCGTTACTACCGCGTGTCTTGCATGTCTGTCACCGACCCGGGTGACTCTGACATTGTCAAGGATGAACCGTCGGCGTAAGCGTCCTTTTAAGATTCTCGCGGTTTAGGAGCCGCGAGCCGAATTGACCTGTGGAGGTTCTTGTAATGATTATCGACACAAGCATTCGTATTATTGGATCGAGATGGTGCTTCTAGTAGGTTGCAATCGCAGCAGCAGCGGTTCGCGCTTGGCGGTGGGTGATGACGAATCTTGTACCTGGTCTTCTTTCGATTGACGCGAGCCGTTTCGGCGGTTCGATGAAAAGAATATCCGCTTTCGTACTATCGGAACCCAACGACAAGGACGCCGGCCGTGATGCTGTCGGTGAATTCCAAGGGGCATGACCACATGATGCGCGAGCATTTTTCATTTTTTCTTCGTTACAACGTTTGTTTACGCGTTCGCGGGCGAGTACTCGCGCATGAAATCTTCGAGCAATGCGTTTACTAATTCAGGCGCTTCGTCTTGCGGACAGTGTCCGACGCCCTTTAAGGGAATAAATTTATCAGCGTATTGCGCGTAGAGCTTACGACCTTCATTGATGTTCTCCCACGGGTCTTTATCTCCCCAAAACATGCGCACCGGCGGCGCGCACTTTGGCAACAAATCTTCTGGTAACGGACCGCCAGAGTAGGAAATAAAGTCCAAAAACACCTCTGCCGCGCCTTGGCGTAAACCAGGAGTTAAAATCGCTTCTACTAATTCATCCGTGACTTGCTCAGAGTCTCCGTAGGCTTCTTTTAAGATTTTCTTCACGGTGTCCGCCTTGGCGACGGTGCCGAAAAATTGGCGTCCTATGGACGTCTCGCGCAACGTACGCTGTAACGCACTCACAAACGGTCTCATAAACGCCGGCTGCTTAGTGGTGTGCAGTCCACGCAATGAAATATTCATCAATACGACCCCACGCACTTTCTCTGGCGCATTTACCGCCGTCTGCAATCCAGCGACGCCGCCGACAGAGTTGCACGCCAAAAAAGCCGGGCCGCCGACGACTTCATCCATAAAATCCTCCAACTGCTCTGCCCAATTCTCAAAATTATATATCGAATTCTGCTCAACATTCATAGGATTCGGCTTATCGCTGTACCCATACCCCAAGAGATCGATCGCATACGTCGGCCGAGTCGCGCCCAACGCGTTGACGTTTCGCCTCCAGTGGTCCGCGTTCCCTCCGAACCCGTGCACGCACACCACCGGCACCTCCCCCGCGCGATCTTCCCCGCTCAGCGTGTAACGAATCGTGTGACCTCGCCATGTCCACGTGCGCTCGCGCACGCCGTATCGCGTCGTCGTCGGTGCGGTGGCATCAGCTGCCGAAGCTCGAGATGACGTCGTCGGTGCTCTCGCGTGCCCCGGCGCGCGCGGCGACGGTATCGCGCGTCGGCGTCGCGCATCGCGCGTCGCACCGGGCGCGCGCGTCGGCCTCGCCGTCGTCGTCGTCGTCGGCGTCGCGCGCGCGCACGGCGTCATCGTGCGCGTCATCGTGCGCGTCGCACAGTGTCGGCATGACACGTCAGAATGGCGCGCGCCGCCGCATCGAAATCGCGCGCCGCCTCGCGCGCCGCATCGAGCGCCACCGCGGGTGGGTTCGCAGGGTGCGTTCGCGTCGCGTCGCCTCGCGCGCGCGTCGACGATTGTTCGCGAGCGCGAGTGCGCGTCGATGATGATGTCGATGGTTGATGATGATGTTCATGAAGATGTGCTTTTGTGTTCGTTATACTGACCGCAGACGCCCTCGCGACGTCGCACACAGGTTTGGATTTGGGGGGTACGCTGGTGGCGTCGCGCTCGACGCCGCGGATGAGGCGTTGAGCGATGGATTGGGCGATGAAGACGTCGCGCGCGCGTTGCGTCGGTGCGCGCACAAGTCGTCGACGGCGACCAAGCTCAAAGCGCTTCGTGAGCTGTACGACGCGTTATTCGGCGAAAGCGGCGCGGCATTCGATGACGGCGATGGTGGCGATGGCGCCGACGCGCGTGGACGGGTGCTGGTGAAATCACAGGATGTGGTGATGGTGATGTTGAAACCGTGGACGCGCGCGTACGAAAAGTTGTCGGCGGATGGCGACGTCGGGGTACGGCGAGACGCGACGATTATGCACGGGCACATCGCGCGCGCGAGTGGGAAATCGTTAGCAAGGGTATTGAAGGGTACGACCATGATGCCGTCGTGGATGAAGGCGATGAGTGATCCGAATGGTGAAGTCGCGCGCGCGGCGTCGGATGCGTTTGCGAGGACATTTTCAACCGAAGAGCGCCGCTCTGGGGCGATTGCGATCGCGCACGCCGAGATTTTCGACGACTTGGGCGAATGCTTGCGTAAGAAATCTCCAGCGGACATGGTGTTTCGCGAAGGGTCGGAGAGTGAGCAGTTTGGACGATTTGAGCGGAGTATATTGGCGTCGCTCGGCGCGTTGGCCAACGCGTGCTCGCGGTTGCACGACGTTGAAAGCGCCGACGCCGACGCGGCGGCACACGCTTGTAGCGCCCTCGTGCTCGAGCTGAGATGTTTGCGCGCGCAAGTGAAGAGCGAGTACCCGTCGATTCGCCGAGAAGCGTACGCGTCGCTCGCAACATTAGCCAAATGCGCGGCGAATGAAAAGGCGTCGCCCGCGTGGCGTGAAGCGCTCGCGCGCTGCGTCCCGAGTATCGCCGCCGTCGCTTTCGCGTTGATAAGCACAGAACAAGACCAAGGATGCATTCGAAACATGTGGGAGCTTATTTTAGGCGTGGCTATCGCGCACCCATCGGCGTGGGACGCCATCGATGTCGAAAAGTCATTCACGCCGGGCGTGCGTTCGCATTTCGAGCGCTCGTGTCACGGCGCCGCGTCGACGTCGGCGCCATCTTTACTTCCACTTCTCGCGCACATGCCCGCGCAATCGCTCATCGCCCGAAGCGATGATGAGTTCGGGACCCCGATGTCCGGTCTCGTCGGCATCCTCGATGCGGTATTTACGGGATGGACTGTATCGAGCTCGAGCGCCGTTCGCGCCAACGAAGCCAAGGCGACGCTCCCGGCGCTCCGTGAAGGCGTACTCTATGGCATCTTGAAGCTTGCTCCGATGACGGATCACGCCGAAGAGTGCGCGCAATTCATTCTACATACGCGCGTCGTCGATCGCTGGATGCGAGAGTTCCTCGCGCGCGGTGATAGCGACGCGCTCGACGTCATGTGCGACGCGCTCAAGACGCTCGGGGCAAAGCCGCATTGCGCGAACGCCGTCGTCGACGCCTGGGCCAAGCTCGGTGACATCACCGAAGACGCGTTACGCGATCCCGCGCGCGCAGACTTGGCGAGTGGGATGTATGCGCGCATGCTCGCTTCGAATACGCGCGCAGAATCGACATTCGGCGCGGCGGCGTTTGCCAAGGCGGTGTTTGCCGAAGCTCTCACGACGCCGACGCTCGCGAATTCAAAACGCTTGGCATCCATGGTGGAGCATCTCGGCCTGGACGTTTTCGATGGCGGCGCCGACGCGATGATGCAATATTGCATGCAAAAGTCGCCGCCAGTGCCTGGGGCAGGGATGATTGTCGCCGCGACGGTTACGCGTGACGCAGAGAGATGGGACGAAGCGCTCAAAGACGCGCTCGAAAATGATGACGCTCGCGTCGTCGCGGAGACCCTCACGGTGCTCGCGAAAGCAGCGAAATCGACGAACAATAGCGGCGGCAATGATCAGCATGATGTTGTCGCCATGCGCGCGTGGAAACGCGACGCGCTCGACGCGCTCGTCGAACGGCGTGCCTCGACGGCGGTTTCGCGCTCGACGGATGTCGACGTCCTCGTCGCCGCGGGTGGCGCCAAAAACACTTTGATATCTTCAGCCGCCGCAATCGCAACGCTCAGCGTATTATCGCGCGAAGCTTCACATCTTCAAGATTCATCCGCGCTGCGAAGTGCGTATCGCGCGTGGGTGTGGCCGCCGCCGTCAGACGCGAGCGTCGTCCCGGCGTGGTCCGCCGCCGTCGGCTGCTTCTTCAATCGAGTTTTACGAGAAAGTCTCGCTACGACATCCTACCGTGAATCATCATACAGTGACGAGGACGATGCCGACGCCGACAGTGGCGGTGACGATGGCGGTTGCATAGAATTCATAGAAACCGTCAAAGGTGACGTCAATCGCGAATGGCTCGGGACAACTCGAGACGTCAAACGCTTCAACGCGAGCATGTCGAGCGACGCGCGAACCGCCGCTCTGTCCGCACTCGTAACCGCTGGTGCAGACGCCGCGATGGGACACATCAATTCGCGCGACGGCTATGACGACAGCAACGTTGGTTTACTCTTCCTATTCTGGGCGAAGAAAACTGTAGACGCACTCGACGCGTTCAATCCGAGCGATGACGACGACACCCTGCGCGCCGTTGCCATCGATGCGTGCGCGCGCCGCACCGCGCGCGAGTGCCATAGAGTACAGTGGCTCGACGCGCTGTGCCGCGTTCGTTTCGGATGGCGCGCGATGCTTGACGCCATTGCGGCTGTCGACGCCGAACGCGCGACGGATGTAGCCGCGTGCGCGCTGACATCCGCGGATATCGACGCAAAGGCGTTCGTGAGCGCGGTGTTGCGCGGTGAGTGTAAAACCGGCAACGACGTAGGGTTCGATGCGCTCACGGCTCTCATTTCTCGCGCATTCGCGAACGACGACGCCGACGCGGTGTCGGCGCTCAACGCGTTGACGCGGCGCGCACGAACGACGGACGCGACATGGTGCGACAGCGACGTCGCGCACCGTGCGCGCACCCTACTGCTCGACGTAGCATCGGCCAAAGGAGACGCGATGCCGCGCGCGACGCTCGCCACGGTGCTGCCGAGGCTGATGCCGTCAGACGTAGCCGCGGATGGCGTCGCTCGCGAGTTTGTCAATCGCACGCGTCAATCGTGCGTGGATGGCGTGTGCGATCGCCGCGTCCCACTCGACGGACCTGCCCTCGCGCTCGTTGCTGCGTGCTTCACGCGCAGCGAAGATGTGGATGGTGACGGTGCGGCGGCGCCGACGCTCAACGACGCATTTGCGGCTGGGACGTTGATGGATGTGTTTCGCGCGTTAGCCAAGCGCGACGCCGCCGACGCCGCCGCTGAAGCCGCGGCGGCGCGTTTCGGTGGCGCCGCGCAGCCTCAGCCGCCATCGTCGGCGGTGCCTACGTCATCGCGCGCGATTTCGGGCGACGCTGGGGTGGCGGATATTACCGCCGCCATCGCGCGCCGATGTCCCGCGGCGTTGGACGCGCGCGATTGGGGCGCCGTTATCGGACGATTACACGCCTGGATGTCACGCCGCGTCGCCGCCGCCGAACGCTACGCGAGCATAGAGCACGATGGTGACGACGACGACGACGACGACGACGCACCGGGGAGAAATGGATCAGACATGCTCGCGCGCGTGGCAACAATCGTCGCCGCCGTCGCCGCGCTCCCGTTGGAGATTGCCGAGCCGAGCGAGCGAAGCGCGGGCGACGTCGTCCCATACGCCGCACACGGCGAAGATGCGGTCACCATCGCGCGCGCGCTCGCCGCCGCCGATTGGCCGCGAGAACGTGCCGACATTATGCGTCAAATGTACGCGTGCGTAATCTTAGCCGGAGCTGAACTGCGCGACATCGAAGACGATTCCGACGCGAGCGCGCACAGGCGCGCGTCATTTTTATCGCGCATGGCGCTCGAACGCGATATGTGGCGAGCGATTGCCGATTGCGCGTGCAGCGCATCCTCGGTGGCGTCTGCTTCAGCGCTCCGAGCCGCGCTCGATGTGGATGATTTGGATGACGCGCCGTGCGAAACAATTTCTGCATTGTACGCGCTCCTCCTCGCGCCGGATGTCGATGCACACGCGCGACGCGCGGCGTACGCGCTTCTCGCGAGCAGTCAGTTGTTACAAGCCGCCGTCGTTGGTCTCGATGCACGCGTGGCTGACGTCGCCAAGGTGGAACGGGCGCTCGACGCCGCGCTCGAAGCGCGGGACGATTCTGCGCCGTTCATCGACGAATCCCCAGCCGAGCGCGCAGGTATGCGTGAGGATTTAGCCCTCGCGCTCGACGCGAGCGATATCGCTGGCGCGCCCGCGCGCTACGCGTGGGCGTTATTGTTGCGTTATATTTCGGCGCTGGATGTTGATTCGCCGTGTCGCGAGCGTCTGGTGAATTACACGCGAGAGACCAGGGCAATACCGCGACTTCTCGGCGCGCTCGTGCGCGAGATGCCGCTTCCGAGAATCGAACACGGCAAGGCTAAAAGCGTCATCGGAGTTGACGCGCCCGCGGCGTGGCGCGGGGTAGATTGGACCGATCCAACCGCGCCCTCGCAAATGTTTGACGCTCGACATTCAATCTCCGCGTTGATTTACGGCGCCGCCCTGCGCGCACTTCCGGCGAGCGTGCGCACATTCGTGCACGACTTGAAACCACCAAAGACAGCCAGGGCACTCGAAGCCGCCACCGCGGCATCGGTGTCGTCGACGCTCATCGCCGCTGAATTCGCCGCCGTGTCGTCGACGTCCTTTGCCTCGCGATCCGGCGCCGGCGCCGGCGAAGTCTCAGTCCGCGCCAACGCATCCACTGGCGAAATTCTCGCTAGATACGAAATCGACGAATCGTTCCTAGAACTCTCCGTCAAGCTCCCGAGCACGTACCCGCTCACGCAAGCAGAGTTACGATTCACCCAACGCTTGGGCTTTTCCGAACTCCAAACGCGCACGTGGATCCTCGGCATGTCGGGCATCCTCACCCATCAAAACGGTGCCGTCGCCCAAGGCTTACTCCAATGGCAACGCAACATTGCCGCAGAATTCGTCGGCGTCGAACCGTGCCCAATCTGCTACGCCGTCATCCACCCCGTCGATCGACGCAAACCATCCATGCGATGTCGACAGTGCGACAACGCCTTTCACGGCACCTGCCTCTACACGTGGTTCCGCACCGGCTCGCGGTCCATTTGTCCGCTGTGCCAACAACAATGGGGCACCAGCCTGCGCGACTAGTCCACGTCGCGCGTCAAAATCACGCCCACGTGCGATCACCGCACCGTAGAATAGACCACTGTAGTCACACCTCCGACGTTCAAAAGGCGCCGAGCCTCGACGCGACGACGCGCGAAACCAGGCACCACAATGCGACGCCCCACCCCGATCGCGCACATCACCCCCGGCGCCGAGCCCGCGACCGCGATCGCCGTGCTCACGCGCCTGGGCCCGCTCCGCGCGCACTACGCCCATCGCTCCAATGTCTCCTACGTCTCGCGCGTCGTCGCGCTGCGCGACGACACCGGCGGCGCCACGATGGTTGTCTACGGCGATGCCGCGATCGCGATCGCGACGACGATCGCGCCGGGTGACGTCGTGTGCGCGCGCGGCGTGCGACGGTGGACGCGCGAAATGATCGCTAAGAAATATGATGGGTGCGAATTCGCCCTCGCGCGCGGCGGCGACGTGCGCGCGGCGGCGACGTGCGAGGATTTGGTGGCGGATGCCACGGGGCTGGGGCGGTGTGAAACTGGGCACCTTGGGGTGCCTGGATTGCGAAAGGCGTCGGCGCGCGCGCGTCGGGTCGTCGCGCGCCCGTGGCGCGCGTATTTCTCGCGCCACACGCCGGAGTCGCGCGCAGATGCGGCGTACACGGCGTCTCGCTGCGACGCCGTCGTGGCGTGGGCGCGTGCGAAGATGTGGGCGCTGGTGCGACGCGGCGCGGATGTCGTCGACGCGCGTCGACGGTGGAGCGGCGTCGCGGCGCGGCGACGAGGCGAGGCGTGCTACGTCGACTGCGAGCGCGCGCGGTCGCGCGTACCGATCGGACATGTGGTGCATATTATGGGACGCGTCGTGTACGCGCAGTTTGACGATGAAACGCGCGATTATCATCACGGCGGTGGCGATGTTGACGACGACGACGGGGTGATGACGCGAGCGACGGTGTGGCTGTCGCAAAGCGCGTCGAGCGGCGCCGTCGTCGCGGTTATTTTACCGCCGACGCGACGCGACGCTTTGTCGAGCGACGCGCGATTCCGCAATCTCGAGGGCGCGATTATTGACGTGCGAAACGCGCGCGCGCGGCCGCGCGGACGCGATGGGTGCGATTTGGTGTGCGGCGTGGAGAGCTCGTGGAGACGCGTCGGCGCCGACGACGTTCGAGCGCTCGACGTCGACGCGCGATGTCCCGCGCTTGCGGCGGGAACGCGCGAGATGACGTTCGATGCGCTTGCGCTCGCGATGACGTCCACGGGGTTCGTCCACGGCGCGGCGGCGATGTTGAGCTTTGAGGCCTGCGTGATGTCGATTACGGTGCGCGCAGGCGACGGCGAGCGTGGGTGGATGAAGATCCCGTCGTCGACGTCGAAGCTCGAGCGCGAGCGCGAGCTCGAGCGCGCAACGTACGTCGGGTGTCGCGAGTGCACGCGCGAGCTTGCGCCAGATGCGAACGGCGTGTACGCGGCGTGTCGAGGGTGCCGCAGTAGTGATGATGCGACCACCGTCGCCGATGACGATGATGACGACGTGCCGATGGCGTACATGTGGAGAGACGCGACGTTGCGCGTGCGAGGCGTCGACGCCGAAGAGACGTTGAGCGCGCGCGTTCGAGGAAGCGTGTTCGGTAAGCTTCTTGGCGGTATCGATGCCGCGCGGATGAACGACAACGACGACGACGACGACGACGACGACGACGACGACGACGACGACGAGCGTGGTCATGGTCCCGATTACAAACGAATGTGTGCGGCGCTCTTACGCGCTCTCGCGTCGGGACGGCGAAATTCTCCGTTGAAATTTGTGGTGAAATTCCCGACGCTGGACGCGAATGGCATGCCGCGATCGAACGACCTCGACGTGATTGATGTCTCAGTGATGTGAATTAGCTGATGATGTGTTGTACAATACTAGATAGCGCATGTGGGTGTCGTGGCGGCGATTTCACGAAGAACGCGCGCGCGCGCGTCGACGAAATCCAATTGCCGCGCGAATCCTTCGGCGGCGCGTTGACCATCTCGCGCGCATCGATCCGCCAAATTTCTCACCGCCAGCTTCGCCTCAGCGAGTTGGCGCATGCGTTCAACCGTAGCGCGAGCCTTGTACGCGGCGTCTTGTTCGAGTCGACTGTTTTCTCGGCGTAAATCTTCGTCGCGTAGGCGCAAACGCGCCGTCGTCGCCGTCGTCGTCAAGCGCTCCTCCGCCATGGACTTGACAGACTTCTCCAGCGCCTCGCGCATCTCTTCCACGCGCGCGTTTGCGGCAACCACAGATGTGCGTAAACTGTCGTACGCGCGCCCGAGCGTGTCGTGCCGACCGAGAACGTCGGTAATGTCTTCAAACGCCTCGCCCAGCGACGCCTCATCCGCCACGCGCGCGAGAAATTCTTCAAACACTTTGACGCGCACCAGCGCCCGATCGAGCGCCCGAGCCTCTCTCTGGCGCGAATATAACTCTTCCCTCATCTCACCCAGTCGAACATCGCGCGCCGCGTTCGCCTCGCGCTCTTCTTTCGCGCGCCGTAGCGCCGCGTGTCGTTTCACTTCATTCTCCCTCGCGAACGCCTCAAACCGCACCACATCGCCTCGAATCAGCGCCTGCGCCGCGCGCACGTCCCGTTCCCGCGCCTCACACTCCACCGCGCGCATCCGCTCGCGCTCTCGCGCGCGCTCGAGCGCATCCGTCGCGCGCTCGAGCGCGCGCGTCTTCAGCAACGCCGCGGTAGATGTGTACCTCCATCGACCGCGCGACGCCTCTGCGCCATCGTCATCATCGCCGCCGACGCACCGCGGCGCCATCGACGACGCGCGCGCATCGAGGACGTCGACGTCGACGTCCTCGACGTCGCACGCGGTGATGAACCCATCGGCGTCGATGCGAGGCGGCGACATGCGCGGCGCGCTGTGTGGTCTAAAAAAAGGTCGGTTTGAATTCCCACTCGCGGATTTCACGACGGACGGCGACAGTGGTGACGCGCGGGCGCGCGCGGCGGCGGCGGCGGCGGCGGCGGTGACGGTGGTGGTACACGCGTGCGTGTGCGCGCCGGAGGCGACGCACGGCCCGGGTGCGAACGCCGACGCTCGATTAAATGAATTGAATGAATGAATTGAATGAATGAATGAATGAACGATCAAGAGAACCACACATCATGGTGCGCGATCGCGCCGCCGCCGCGTCGCCACCGACGACGAATTGGCGCGCGTACATCGCTCTCGCGTGCACCGCGATCGTCGGCGCCATCGCGTGCGATCGTCGCCTACGCGTCACCGTTGCCGATGCGCGCACGACGTTCAACGAACATCGCGCGCGCGCCCTCGCGCACACGCTTGAAAGCGGCGGCGCACGCGCCACGGGGAGCGCCGCCGAGGCGAACGCGTTCGCGTACCTTTTTTCTGCCGCGCGTGCGATCGCAGACGACGCCGAGACGGCGACGCGAGGCGCGATAGTCGTGGACGTGGCCAAAGACGCAGCGAACGCGCGCGACTTCATCGCGTACGACGACGACGACGACAACGACGATCGGCGCCCGCTATGGACGACGGCGTATGCGAATCTCACGACCGTCGCCGTGCGCGTGCGCGCGCGACGGGCGGTGGATGGTGGCTACGCTGAACGCGCGGTATTGATTTCCGCGCACGTGGACACGGTGCATTCGTCATCCGGCGGTTCTGATAACGGCGCGAATTGCGCGATCGCTCTCGAGACCATGCGCGCGTTCATCGCGTCGCTCGCGCGTGAGGATGACGAGAAAAGTAATGGCCATGACGCCGGGGCGGCGATGTGCGATGAGGCGCGAAAGACGTGCGCGGTGGTGATTGTTTTGTTTTCTACGGCGGAGGAGGATGGATTAGCCGGCGCGCGCTCGAGCGCGACGAATCACGCGTGGTTCGATGCCACCGCGCACGCGCCGATACAGGTGATATTGAATCTCGAGTCTATAGGCGCTGGTGGTCCGCATCGCATGTTTCAAGCGAAGACGACGACTGGGGTGGGGCGTCGGGCGATTGAAATGTGGGCGCGAGTCGCGCCTCGAGCGCGCGGCGACGTCTTGGCGGAGGACATTTTCAACAGCGGCGTCATTAATAGCGGTACAGACTACGCGGTGTATCGCGAGTACGCGCCTAAGGTCCCGGCAATGTTTGATTTCGCGTTCTGTGAGCACACGATGGTGTATCATACGCCGAGAGATCGAGTCAAGTACATGCGGCCGGGGTCGTTCCAAAGCGCCGGCGATAATTTGTTGGCGTTTGTCGCCGCGTTCGCCGCCGACGGTGGCATTGCCGATGACGTTGCGGCGGTAGACGAAGACGATCAAGATGTTCGCATGAAACCACCAGTGTCGTGGTACACGATTCCAGGATACGGCATGGTGGTGCACGACGCGCCCAATGCAAAGGCGAGCGCGACGTTTGTCGTCGCTCCGCTGATGGCGTTGTCGGCGCTTTTACACAAAGTCTTCATCGGTGATTTCGTCTCGCCTCGACACACCGTCGTACCAGACTCTGTGCGAGATCGCGTTGAACACACCGTAAGGCTCATGGTGACGATTCCATTCGTCGCGAGCGCGTGCGCGGCGTGCTGGGTATTCGCCGGGTTGAGCGCGATGCTCGCCGCGACGCTTGCCGCGAGCGCCCTCGACGCGCCGCATCTGTTCGTCGCGCATCCATTCTCTCTCGTTGCCCTCGCCGGTGGCGCCAGCGTCGCCACCTTCGTCGTCATGGCACGCTTGACGCGCGTGTTGACGCACGCATTGCTTCCAATGACGGTGAAAATGCGCCCGACGCCGTGCGCGAGTAACGCCGTCGAATGGTCAATGCTCGTCGGCACCGTCGTCGTTTGGGGCGCCATCGCCTCCAAAACCGTCCGAGCACACATCGGCTCGTCGTCGCTCGCGACTATGTGGTGTATCGTACCGGCGCTCACCGTCATCGCGCCCGCGTTGTTGCCATTTCTGGCCCGGCGCGGATGTCGCGAAGTGCCGAGCGCGCCGTCGGCGGAGCGGCTGGCATTCGCGTTCGCGGTGCCATTGTGGATCACCGCGCCCAATATTGCGGTATTGCTCGGCATCCTGAACGGCGTGGGCGCGCGGGCACCCGTGAGTGAGGACATGCGGTACGCCTACGACGCCATCGCGGCGGCGGTTGTCGGCGTAACGATGGCGGCGCCGACGAGCTATGCGAGCCACGCGGCGAGCCGAAACGGCGCGTGGCGCGTGGTCTGTGCGTGTGGCGTCATCACGAGCGCAGCGGCGATGGTGCGCATGACGCTCATCGTCAAGCATGGGGATCGCGCGGTGAGCGGCGCGCCGTGGAGCGCGCTCGCGCCGCAACCCGTAATATTGACGCATTTGACCACGGCGAGTCGCGGTCGCGCGACGTCGAGCGTCGTCGCTCTCGCTCGCGTGGGCTCTGGGTCTGTCATCGACGTCGCGCGCGCGCTCAATGCGCACGAAAGCATAGCCGGAGTGTATGAATTTTCGTGCGATGTCGCGAATGCGACGGTGGATTTCGCCACCGCGGCCATGCGGGTAGGCGGCGGAGCCGCGTGCGTCGGTCGGGCTCTCGCGGGCGAATTCGCGCTCGCGGATGAAGCCGTGCATCATAGTTCTGGAGCAACAGCACCATCATTCACGGATATCGCGCGCACGCCTAGCATGGTATCGGCAATCATGCGCGTGGGCGCGAGCGCGCGTTGGGTGCTCGCCGTGGACAAAAGATGCGTCGCAAAACTGAAACTCGCGTCGGCGTCGTGGGTCAATGTTGGCAATTACACGCGCGGACGCGGTGCGAGATTCACCATAAATGGCATACGTGGTGGCGGCACGCCGTCGCCGTATGCGGTGGCATTTGAGCCGCGCGCGCGGGAGGAACGAGACGCGTATTTTAACGGGAATGGTCGAGCCGAAGCCGAGGCGTGCGAAAACGCCGTGCGCGTCCGCGTCGATTACATCGCGCGCACGCCCGCCATCGCGCGCATCGATAAGGCGTTACCAAAATTTGCGGCGCCTTTTGGAAAGTTTAAAAGCCCGCAGTGGCTGGCGTTTGTGGATTCTCTCGACGTATAAAAGTACGGTACTACAACCGTACCGGTATGGTATAGCTGCGAGTTGTTTATGAAAAAATTACACATTTGTACACATTTGCTCACGCTGCTGGTGACGCGTAGAGCGCCATTGCTCGACGACATTGCTCGGCGTCGAAACGTTCGAGATTGACGAATATTAAGTCGTCATCCGTGCCGAACGCGCGACGGGCGGCGTCAAACGCGCGCGCGGAAATCAACGTCGACGCGTCGTCGTCCCTCGCCGGATCCCGAATCACGAATCGTTCCGCGTCGACAATCCCGCACACGACGACGTAATGCCCAACAAAATGTGGCCGCCGTCCCTCACTGGCGTGATCCACATCGTCCTCAGAGTCTGACGCGGTATATAACAGCGATTTATCAACCAACGCCACGCACGCGACGCGTCCCGAGCCGACGAGCTCCGCCACCGTGTGTTTTGACATCCTACCAAGTCGCACATCCACCCCTCGCTCGCGAGCCGACGCGAATAACCTCTCCACCCGCCGCACGTCGCGTAATATCTCCTCGCGATAAAAGCTCGCCGTGGCGTATTGCAAGTTTACGCCTAAAAAACTCGTAAACATAACCGAAACGACGCCAAACGCCCTCAAAACATACGCCAAATCAATCGTCCACACGCTCTTCGTCCCACACGCGCGCGTCATCATCGCTAACTCAAACGATTGTGATTCTTTGCCCGCTCCCGCCTTTCGCGCCGCCGCTCGCGCGCACATGCACGCGCACGCGACGCCGCAGTCCCAACGCTCGCGCTGCCGCTCCAAACACACATTCGACATTCCCAACTCCCCACGCGCCGTCCGCGACGTCGTCTCGAACGCGAGCGCGCGAAACACCTCGTGGGCATCCACGAACGCCACCTCGCGCTCGTTCGCGCGCATCGATCGCGTCAATCGACGGCGATGGGGCGCATCCATCGGTGCACAGTCAGCACCGCATTCAGCAGCATCATCCCTCGCCATCGCCGACGCGCCCACGCGAACACCCGCGCGAACGCGCGAATGCGACTGCATTAATTTTCACGCAGTCATCGCCCGCGCGCGAACGCGCGAATGCCCGTCGCGCGCGCGTCTGCGTGCGCTCGTGTGACGGCGTGTCACACAAACGCCATCGCGACCGCGACCTGCGATCCCTCGGTCGGGTCCAGATCCCTCACTTCCACGCGCGCTCGTCGCCGTCGACGCCCATCACCCGCGCGAATCTCGCGCATACGTTTGTGTATAACCCATCTTTCGCATTCACGATGTCCGACACGCGCATCCGCGCGCGCAAAACGCGCGCGCTCGGCGGATTGAATCAAACCTCGAGCGGCGTCATGGCGTTGCGTCCGGCGCTTCCTGAGCTCGCGGCGGCCGCGAAGACGACGAAAGCGGCGACGAAACCAAAGGTTGACTTTAATGAGGTCATGTCAAAGGCGTCGGCGCGCGCGTTCCGCGGCGGTGTCGCGGGTTTTGCGGCTGGGGTGATTCAGGTGGGGACATTCATGTGGATGCGCACGGCTATGAATTATCAGTACGCGAACGGCGGGACGATGATGTCGAGCATCAAGGCGCTGTACGCCGAGGGTGGCGTGGCGCGATTATATAAAGGGATGTCGTTTGCGATTATTCAGGCGCCAATGTCGCGATTCGGGGACACGGCGGCGAATACCGGGGTGTTGGCGTTGTTGGAGGCGTACTATCCGCAAATGCCGGTGAGCGTGGCGACTGGTTTCGCTTCGGCGGGTGGAGCGACGTGGAGAATCTTTTTGACGCCGGTTGATACGTTTAAGACGACGTTGCAAGTGCAGGGGAATGCGGCGTTTGCGTTGTTGAAGGATAAGGTTCGTTCGGGTGGCGTCGGGGTGTTGTATAACGGCGCGGCGGCGAATTTCGCAGCCAACTGGGTGGGTAACTACCCGTGGTTTGCCACGTTCAACTACTTGCAAAAGACGATTCCGAAGCAAGATACGAAGTTGGGTAACAACTGCCGTAACGCTGTGATCGGCATGTGCGCGTCGATTGTGAGCGATTGCATTTCCAACTCGTTGCGCGTGGTGAAGACTGTCAAGCAAACGAGCGGCGACGCCAAGCTCGGATACATGGGCGCCGTGCAAGGCATCCTCGCCAAGGATGGCATGAAGGGTTTGTTTGGCCGTGGTTTGCAAACGCGCATCACGACGAACGTCTTGCAAGCTATGGTGTTCTCCGTGGCTTGGAAGGGTATCGAAGAGGAGCTCAACAAGCGCGCCGCGGAGAAGGACGCCGCCAAGAACAGCGCCGCGAACAAGAAGGGCGGCAAGGCGAAGAAGGCTTCGTTGACGTTGAGCAGTCTCCCGGCGTTGGTTGTCGCGTAAATTGGTGCAAAACAATTGAACCGAATCACGCGTCGATTGTACGGGTACATATATACGAACAACAAAAACACCATTGATGAAACCGTATTTATCAAAACAAGACGTTCTCAAACGCGCGCGCCGCGAGTAATAAAATTTTTCCAAATGTCATTCATGATCTTTCTTCATCATCACAAAGTGCTAAAATGTATATGTTCGCGAGTTCGTTTGCATGTAGTCGTGAGTCGTATAGTAATAATGGTACGGTAAAATAATGTGTCGTGGAAAGCCAACGCGCGAAATCTTTCGTCCCAGCGTCTTACGCGGTTGCGATTTCAGGTAATTCCTTGTGCGTGAACACCCATTCGTTCCCTTGTTTCACTACGGCGATGCACTTGCTACCGACGCGCCAAGTCGCCGTGGCGATCGGCGTCGGATCGTAGAGGTATAAATCCGGGAACGCTGTGGCTAACGCCTCCGTCGCCTCCTTGGCGTGGTAGTGCGGAATCGTGTGGTTGATGTGGTGCGCCACGTGCGTAGACCCGATGCGGTGGTGTAAGAAATCGAACACCGGACCGTATGGTCGATCGATGGTCATGAACGCCCCCTTGACCAAGTTCCAATCGTCGCCCTCAAAGTGCGGCACGTCGACGTCGGTGTGTTGCAACCACGTGTACAATACGAGCCAAAAGTTGGTCACCATATACGGACCAACGTAAAGCGCGGCGACGGTGGCGATGCCACTGTGCGCGGCCCACGCCGCGAGCGCGCCTAAGACGGCAATCACGCCCACGTCTGATTGCCACACCTTTTTCGCCCACTTCCCCGGGAACAACGCGTGCTTGCCTTGCGCGCCCGCGCTCGGGATAAAATGGTTCGTCGCCCCACGCACCGGCCCACCGCTCGCGCCCGTGAGTAAATACACGGGCCATCCGAACGCAAACACCCCAACAAGGTTCAAAAACGTAAACGGCCCTTCACCTAACAACTTGCGCAATTTGAACACCACACTCGCGTCCTCCGTACCCAAACGCGCCGGAACGTGCGTCTCGCCCTCCAACACGTGGTTCGTTCTCGAGTGGTGAACCGCGTGCGAACGCTGCCAAGAGAAATACGGAACCAATAACAACGAGTGTAAAATATATCCAACCGTATCTTGGATGGTTTTGTTGTCGCTAAATGCGCCGTGGCCGCACTCGTGCGCGGCGACCCAGCACCCAGTGGCGGCGGTACCGGTGACAAAGGCGTACGCCACCCACAACGGCCACGCCGCGGCGGTGAGGGGTAGGAACGCGTAGGCAGCGAGTCCGCATCCGACGGTTATCGCCGTACTCACCGCGGCGTACGCTAACGATTTGGCGGTGTCGCGTTCAAAGCAGTGGCTCGGAATCGCGCGCAAAACCTCTTGCATGGATGGAAAAGTCTTCTCGCTCGCGTTCAACGCCTTACCATCCATGCCGGAACGCAACGGCACGTGGTTGGACGTATCATACGTCGGCACCGCGCTCACGTCGGCGCGAACGCGCACAACGCGGGAGAACGGACGCGTCGCGCGCGCGCTGACTCGAGCGCCCGCGCGCGAGGACGACGAAGTCGCCGACGTTGTACCGCGCACGCGCGCGCGAGCCGCGATCGAGTGTGGTGCGAGCGCGACAGACATTGTGTGTGAGCGAATGAGCGCACAAAAACCCGGGCGCGTCGCGAAAGCGCGTGTGCGTTTGTGAAGATCTGTGATTTCGCCCAGTCGGTTTCAAGATTTTGGATAAGCTTGAAGCGCTCTGACGGCCGGTTTGCGATAGTATACATACGATTACACCACCCGAGTCAGTCGCATAGAGCGTAGAATTTTTTCTACGAGCTGTTCGACCATGGTTTCGGATTGTCTAGCGTCGCCTGCGGCGTTGAACAAAGATTTGAGACGCGCGACGACGTCGTGTCGAATGATGAGCTCCTTTGGCCGCTGCGCGTGCTCGTGTAAAACTCCAAGAGTCTTCAACAGCGTGAGCCTGATGGTTGGTTTCGTGTTCACGTCTGTGATGGCGTCCATAAGCGGTGGTATAAACCCTTCGTTGGCGAGTGCCTGGCACAAACGAGGGGATTTACCAATCAAATTGAGCAACGCCTCAAGGACGTTTGCTTGCGACGTCGATTCCTCGAGCGCTTCAACGAGAGAAGAAATGGCGTCGGACTCGAGCAGCCGCGCTTCGACTTTCCACGGCTCGATGGCGAGCCATGAACCAATGGCATCGAGTGCGGAAAGCGTCCAGCCCGAGGATACGGACGCGAGAGTGACGTAGGCATCCAACGCACCGTGCTTTTCGAGCGATTCGCGCGTCTTTCGGCTAGTGCTCGCCATGGCGCACAACAACGGCACCGCCAGGGTCAACGCTTGCGGCACGGGCGAACCATCGGATGACGTGCGCGTGGATGTGTCGACAATTTGTACGAGAATTGGGATCAATCCCGCCATCGCGGCTTGCTCCTGGCGCTCTTTGTTCACGGCGCACAAATTGTGCAACGCGCGCAAGGAAATTTCGCCATTCCGACCGCCAGCGCCACCAGTTTTATAGGAGCCTTCAAGGCATTTCACGAGCTTTGGTACAGCGCCGGCGTTTTGCAGCACCTCTAACGCCGCGGTTTCGTGCGAGAGTAAGTGAATCAACCCGAGAATCTTGGTCGCCGTCGAACGAGGCACGACGCTGAGCTGCGCCAGGACGCCATGGATGATGCGAATATCCACAAGCGCCGCAGAGACTTCTGCACACCCTTCGCCGCGCTTTGCAATACGGTATAGCGTTTCGGCGACAAGTTCGCGATAGTACTTTCCCGAACTCGACACGCCGCGCGGTCTGCTCATTGAGCTCGTACCGCCAATGGAACCAGTACCGCCAATGGAGCCAGTGAACGACGAACCGCCTTCGCTCCGCGTCTCATCGTCTTGCACGCTCGCATCGAGAGATTCGTCTTCCAAGCTCGCCGTGTGCGTCGCACCAAGTAACGATACGAGCTTAGGAAACATATCAGCCCTGGCCAGTGCGAGCGAGACGGTCTGGCCAAGTTGTTTTGGTAATTGGTCACCGCGTTCGATTTCTGCGGCGACGTAAATCGCCCCGAGCGCGTACTTTGTCAATTCGCGACCGTTCCCGCTAAATCCGTAATCCAAAACACCAACTAGTATAGGTAACGCCCCACACGCAACCAAACATCGAGTGAACACCGGTCCAGCTTTGGCGGTCGTGCGGCACAGACGGAGCGCTGCGAGCTTGACGCGCATGCTTGATTCCTTCGCCCGCAGTAAATCTAACGCTAAAGGTAGTACGCCAAGCGTGACGAACGATCCCAACACGTCACGACTCGCAATACTTGCGCCAGCGGCGCACTCTAATGCCACCGTACGTGCCATTATTGGTGATGACGCGTCGGCGATGGCGCTGGTGAAAATCCCGCAGGCGCGCGTTGCGAGAAGCGTCTCATTTGTCACGAGCACACTCGTGGCGTTTTCCATAGCCTCTAGAAATTCTTCTCCAGCCTTTTCAATCGAGCTCATAACTACGGCGGTATCTTGCGCTTTGCCTTGCGCGATGGATGCGAAATCGTCTCTCAAGCGGTCCATGATTTCAACGACGCGCGCGTTGAAATCAATTTGCGCCTTGGTGACACCGGTATCGTTCTTCATCCAATTCGCCAAGTCTTCATTTGAAAACTTGCGCTCCATCTTACCTCCATGGTTGCTTTTGACGGTTTTCTCATCGTCGCCACCCAAAGTCGTATTTTGTGCCATTTGATCAATCACCTTTGCGATGACGACATCCTCCGTGTCGCTCGCCGATGTTGACGCCGTGCGCGCGTGCGACGGCCTCGTCCACGTCTCATGCAGCGCCCTGTGCTCATCCATCAACCACGAATGATTCATGAGGTCTTCCGCACTCGGGCGATCTTTTGGGTCGCGCTTGAAACACAACAACAAGAAATCTCTCAACGAATCCGAAATCCCCGCCGGTAAAGGCGGATGCTCGTCCCGGACAATTCTAAACAACGCGGGCATCGGTGCTAAATCAAAATACGGCGGAGCGCTCGTCAAGAGCTCTATAATCGTACATCCTACGCTCCATATGTCCGCTGCCGCGGTGACATTGCGCATTTCAATGACTTCTGGAGCCATCCAATACGGCGTCCCGCGCGCCGCCTCCTCCGCCGCTCCGCCCGCGTCCAAGGCGCTATCACCGCCTTTTTGCTGTTCATCCTCCACGAACCCGCTCGAGGTTTCGCTCGCACTCTCATCCATATTTGCCGCCATGGCATCTGCTCCGAACAACCCCCCACGCAAGGCTTTCACGCCCTTTGTCGCCACGCCAAAGTCCGCGAGCTTCACCACGCCCTCCTTTGTCGTCAATATATTCGCCCCCTTAATATCCCGATGCACCACCCCTTGCGAATGCAAATACGCCAACCCACGCAACACTTGCGCGATATACACCGCACACAACGATTCCGGAAACGCCCCGAACCTCGTCGGTGCGATCACGCGCGCTAAACTTCCATTTTCCGCGTACTCGAGCAACACGTACACCGCGTCGTCTCTCACAATCACCCCCTCATACTTGACAATATTCGCGTGTTCCAAGCTCGAAAGCAAAGCAATCTCTGATGTTATGTGTTCGCGTTCGTCGGCGCGCGTGCCATCGAGTATGATCTCCTTTATCGCGCACACACCGCCCGTTCGAGTGTCGATGGCTTTGAACACTTTCGATGTCGCGCCCGCGCCGATGAGTTCGCCGAGAATGTGCGTGCCGAGGTTGGGTTTGTGCGCCGGCGGCGCGTGCAACGATGGCGATGCGTTCGAGGCGCGCGATGTCATATCGCGCGCGCGGCGGCAGCGCACCGAGCGGCGCGGAATGGCGTGCATGCGCGAATGCTGTGTGGTGTAACGGTTGGTTGGACACATGTGAACGTGTCGTACTAATCGGACCCATTCGCGTCGTTGGACGCGACGCATGCGAGCGAGGAGTAAATGTGACGTAAATGTAAACATTAAAGTATCGACGAGGCGCGAAAAGTTAAATGTCGGCGGACGTGGCGACGTGGAGAATGCGCTCGCGAATGGCGCGTTCGGCTTGCGCGTCTTGCGCTTGGACGACGAGCGCGTAGGCGGATTTGGCGAGTGCGCTCGTCGCGTACCCGACAATGAGCGCACCTTGAGGCGACGCTAATGTGAAGTCACCAGTGTACGCGGCGTGTGCGGTGGCAAACGTGGCGTAGAGCGCAGGGATGAGGACGAAGGCGTACGCGGCGAGCGCGGCGAAGACGCGGGACACCTTGTACGCCGCGGTTTCGTAGTGCGGGAATCCGCTCGCAGTGCGCGTGAACGCTCTGAACTCCTTCGCCGCGGTATGACATTCGCGCATGACGGTGCACGCACACGCAACGACAAAGATGTCAAAATGAAGCGCGAGCGCGAGCGCGCCGAGGGACCACGCGTAGCCGAGCGCGGCGGCTTGGTCGCGTCGCGCGCTCGCGAGCATCGCGCGTGACGTCGTACACGCCCCATACGTGTGTAGCAACGCCTTCGCACTTGTTTTCCCAACACTATACGCCGGAAGTACTATGTCGAGCGTCTTGGCCGCGGTAAAATCTTGCGTTGTCCACGCGAATTTCACCGCCAAAACGCCGAGCGCCGCGGCAATCATCGCGTTTGCAAACGGCTCACTCAATGCCAGACATCGCTCACGAAGCGTCCCCGTCGCCGTCGACGCTTCTTCGAGCTTCACTTTACTCACTTTTTTCCCTCGCATCATCGGGAGCGAAATGGTGGAAATGATGGCGGCGAATATGACGGCGGACCCAAGGTACGCGCCAACCGTCGCTCCGACAAACATCCCCGTCGTCGCTAATAATTCCGTCATTTCTGACGTCTGTCGATCTCGTGCGTACGCGGCGATGATCGCACCTACGACTGCTACGCTAACGATGTCGGGTGTTCTCGCCGCCTTTTCTATATATCTCTGTGTGGTATCGTCACTCGTCTTCGTCCACGTCATTTGCAAGTCGTAAATCAACTTGTTCGCAAACGCGGCTTCGCAGTACGCAAAGTAAAATTCAAACATTCTCAAAAACTTGCGGCTGTAGCCCATGCCTAAAATCCGACCTGCGCGCGCCATCATGCGATCGCGCCATAATCGCAGCGTCACGGCGTAATGTAAGCCAATATCGTCGTATGATGTGAGCTCCAAGCCGCGAGGCGACGCGTTTGTCATCGCGCCGACGCTCGGCAAATGTCCACCGGGGAAAATGTACGCGCGGATAAAGTCGCTTTCACTGTTGCAGTACGACTCATATCGCCCATCAGGCATGGTGATGACTTGAATCGCCGCTTTACCACCGGGCTTTAACACCCGGTGCACGGTGGCGAAGAAGGATGGTAAATGTTCGTGACCGACGGCTTCGAGCATTTCGATGGACATAACCTTGTCAAAGGTGCCGCGCACGTCGCGATAGTCACAAATTTGAATATCAATCAAATGCGACAGACCCGCCGCGGCGACGCGCGCCGTGGCTTCGGCGTGTTGCTCGTGCGAGAGCGTCAAACCAGTGACTTTACACTGTTTCGTGCGCGCCATGCGAATGGCGCACGCGCCCCACCCGCAGCCGATTTCGAGCACGCTGTCGCCCGCTTTGATGTCCGCGCGCGCAATCATGGCATCAATTTTCGCATATTGCGACGCCTCCAGGTGCGCTTCTTGCTCCTCGAACGTTTTAAATTGGTCCAGTACATTTACGGATATGTTGGCGTCGTGAATATCGCCGTGAATTGCACTCGAGTAGAGCATCGTGTCATCCAAAAACAACTTGTAAAAGTCATTTCCGGCGTCGTAGTGATACTCGATGTTCTTCCGCGAGCCCTCTTTGGTGTTACTCAGCGCCTTGTGCGCTGCCATTTCCATCTTGGCACCGATCCAGTTCACGACGGCGCCGATCACACCGATCGGGTCTGCGCTCATCTTTGGTTTGCATCGCGTGTTTTCGTCGGCGTTGTTCGCCGCGGGATGTCCCTTGCAAATTGTGTCCAAAAACGCATACAAATCTGCGTCGAAATCGCCATTCATGTAGCATTCACCCAAGCCAATGTCAGCGCGCAAAATGGTTTGCAAGAAAAGTCTCTGATTGAACACGGTAAGCGTTGAAGTTTTAGAGTTTTCATCGGCGTCCTTGCCGGACATGACGCGTTCAGTGCCGTCGGGGAGGATCATTTTCAGTCGCGCGTTTGGAGGCAACCATCCGGTGCACGCGCGCGTGAAGAGTGGGAGTACGCATTTCGTCGATGCGTTTAAATGCGGATCGCACGCACGCGGAATCCAGGGCACGGATGATTTACCGAGCATGGCATCCACGCAATCCACGGCGGATTTAATGCCGTCTTCGTGAAATCCGTATCCGCACCACGCGCCGCAAAACCACACGCGTTGTCCGCCTTGAAGCTTTTTAATTTCAGCTTGCGCCGCGATGGCATCCTTGTTAAACAACGGATGCGCCAGCGTCACTGTGTGCTCGACGGTTCCTTCTCTCGGTGCGCGCGGTGGATTGAGCGTTACGAACACATCCTTCGTGCCAGGTTTGAGGTTTTGTAACAAATTGACCCAATACGTGACGCACACGCTTCGCTCGGCGGCTTTGTCAGCTGAAATGTTTCCCAATCGGTCACCCTTGATGCAATTCCACGATGCCCACGCATCGCGCGAGTGCGGCATAAGTGTTTCATCTGTGTGCAAGTACACAACGTTGTCCTGGTATTTAATCGCCCCGAGCGCCGCGGTTTCTTCCTCGGTTGCGCTCGCGCCGAGCATGCGCAACGCCTGGTCGGAATGACACGCAAAAACGACGTCATCAAATGCCTCCGATTCAATTCGCTTTTTGCCGTGCGCATCAGTCACGGCGAATTGAACGATAACTTTATTACCATTCGCACCGCGCGTGACGGAGTGGACGAACGCGCCAGTGCGCACGTCCTCGAGCTCGCGTTCGACGGCGTCGACGTATTCCTTTGACCGGCCGCGCACCACCCGCCACGCTGGTCGCTCCACAATGTTCAATAAGTGATGGTTCACCCAAAATCGCACCAGTGTACGCACAGGAAATGCCAACGCATCGTTATCGCTGCAGCTCCATATCGCGGCGCACATTGGGACGACATAATTTTCCTTGAAGAAGGCTGAATATCCCATGCGGGACAAATATTCCCCGAGCGACGTCCCTTCAAACTCTTCCGCTCGAGCGTCTTCAAGCACGCTAGGCGCCTCGCGACCGAAACGCATAATTTCACGAATCATATTTAAAAATTTCGCGCTGAACATGTTCTTCTTTTGCGCGAAGACGCCGCGTAAGCCGAGCGACCCCCACTCGACGTTTGTCGTACTCAATGCAAAAGACATATCACTCGACTCGCTCTCCACGCCGAGCGCGCCGAACAGCCCCACCAAGTGCGGGTACGTGGTGAGATTGAACACTTGAAATCCCAAATCCACGTTCCCACCCGCCGATGGCGAGTGCGCGGTGAGCGCGTGCCCGCCGAGGCGCGGTTCGGCTTCAAAAAGTGTAACCTTTGTCTTTGGTTTGTCGTCGTCGTCGACTTTTGCGACTTTTGCGTCGTTCGTGAGCAAGTACGCGGCAGCGAGGCCGGAAATGCCACCGCCGATGACGGCGACACGTCGCTCGGTGGCGCGCGATGCCGATGGCATCGTGCGCGCGCGTCGGAAGTGACGTCAAAGGGGCGCGTGGCGTGCTGGCGGCTTGAAAAAGTGCATGTTCTCCACCGCGCGCGCGTTTGCATCACCGTGCGAATGCTATAGAGTCTAATGTGTTGTTTACAGGTGGCTAAAATTTCTAAAATAAATATCTGTCACGTCCAGACGATGTGTCGGTCTGAGGTGACTTGGTAGCGCCGTTGTTCAACGAGCCGACGCTTGACATGGTCGCATCGGAGTTCTTGGTTTGGAAACGCCGAGGCGTCAGCCACGCCGTCGTGATCGAAATCAGTCGCGCTTGACAGTGGCAAACCACCCGCGTCGTGCGTAGTAGAAGAACTTGGACCGATCCCGAGCGCGGCTTCGCCGTGATGCTTTGTTTCGAGCACGTGTTGGAGAAATCGTTCCTTGTCGGCGGTTTCGCCGCAATACGACGCCGTCACCATGTACGTGCCGTCAAACACGCCATCGGCGCCAGCGTTCGCGGTGATGAAGTTACTCGCTTCAGTGGTGCTCATGGCGTGGATGGTATGTGTGCTGGCGGATTCGGGAACAACGACGTAGTTCCAATACGATTGCTCCGGGTACTCGCCGAAATTCACCCCGGACATTTCCGCGCGTTCGCCATCGAGCCACTTGTGCACGAGATCAATGCTTCGTGCGTGCGCTGGGAAAATCACCAATTTCGTGTTGGCGTTGCCTTGTGACTCAAATTCATTCCCGACGTCGGCGGTGACGACGCAGTCGTGCGCGCTCAACGCCTTGGTCCACACCTCTGTGGGATCGTTGAGAAACACCGTATCCGCGTCCAAAATGACCACTGGAATGCGCGCGCGTAAGAGCTCAAGTGCAGCGTGCACTTTGCGCCAACTCATCGCATTTCTCGCCGAAGACGCATTCGGATCGGAGTAATGACGCACAAAATCGCGGTCGTAAAAACAGTCGACGCCTCGGTGGAGCTCGCACGCCTTTTGCGTCTTCTCGTCGTAGGTAAGAATGGTGATGTGCGGCAACAACGCCGGCGCCCATCGTTTGACGCTGGCAACGAGCAAAAACGTCATGCCCCACTCTTGAGGTTTGGTAAGCACCAACACCCGCGCGTCGTCGCCCGTCTTTTGCACGCGCAAAACGTGTTGGCTCAAACCAGGAACGCCTCGAGTCAACCTCGCCTGCGCGCTCGTTTCCACCCCACGCAACGTCGGCACGCGCGTGCGCAACGAAATTTTGTTCCTCTGTGACGCCTTGGATGCCAATCGCGCGCGCGCATCCGGGTCAAGGCGTTTACCGAAAAAGTTGGCGGGCAATGTTGCCGCGCCCAACGCCGCGCGCGCCGGTCTCTGCACCTCTCGTGGCGCCCTCAACGCCCCCAACGCCATCACAGACGCACACATCGCTAAAATAAACATCACTATCGCGCTCACGCCCGCGATCCGACGCAACCCGCGCTCATGTCGACGCCCACGCAGCGTAACACCATCACTCTGCGCGCGATCGCGCGCATCATCCAGCGCCCCTACGCGCTCGACATCCACGCTCGTGCCGTACGCGTACGACGTCGACGTCGAGACGATGTTTTCGCGTTCGCCCGCGCCGCGCGTCATCGCTCGCCGCCGCCTCGCGCGTCGCAAAGTGTCGCGAAGGTTGATTTTCAAGCATCACCCTCGAGCGCCAGTGACACTTGGGTGTTACACCGCGATCGCGCGTCACTCTGCGCCGCACGCACCGTGCCGTACGCGCCGTGAGCATCGAACGCACCGAACACCATCAGACGCGAGCGATGCGCGCTGAGACGCGCCGAGCCGAGCGCGAGCGCGCGACGTTATTAGCGAATGACGCGTCTGTGATCGCGTCAGCGTCGAGCGCATCGTTCGGTGCGCGAGACGTTGAAGGCGGTTCGGCGCCGATGACGCGCGTTGGACGAGGTCAAGCGCGCACGAATGCGACAACGGTGGTTGGATCTTTCGTTGGAGGCGCGTGCGCGGTGCTCGCGATGGCGTACGGGGTCGTATTGAGTTCGAACGCGTCGGCTCGGGGATCGTCGGCGGCGCTGGGCGTCGCGAGCGTCGAGGTAAACGGGGGCGCCGTCGAGGTAAACGGGGGCGCCGTAGACGCCGCGCCGTCAGTGGTGGAGTTTGTGAAGCCGTTTGCGGGGCATTTTAAGTCGATTGGTGATTGGCCCGAGGAATACATGGTGCCCGTGCACCCGGCGGCAGCGCTCGGGAAGTGGCACCCAGCGGGACGCTTGGGCTCGTGGGCGCACCCAAACCAGCAAGAAATCAACACGTTTATCAACGATTGGAGCGCGAAGAGCGTCGCGGAGATGCCGCACGCGACGTATACAGTGCCGCCAAGTGGCAAGGCGAAGGCAGTGCGCGCGGTGAATGGGACGCCAATGTTTTATAACTTTGTGCACGTGCCCAAGGCGGGCGGGACGTACTTTAGCGTATTCATGTCCCACGCCATGGAAAAGAGTGGCGAGAGACACGGATATCCGTATCCGATGAACGCGGCGCCGTTCAATTCATGGATTACGCTTCCTTTGGTTGATTTATCGCAGAATAACGTGATGAAGACGGCGGAGCACTATCGAACGCGCGAACCGGCGCAATACTTCGCCACGGAGACGCTCAGGACGCAATACGCCGCGGGCAAACGCTTATTCGGCAAAGGTCAATACGGCATGGGTATGTGCGACGACATGGAAGTGCCGTGCGTGTATCTCACTGTCTTACGTGACCCAGTGGAGAGATATCTAAGCCATTACAAGTATTCGTGCTTGAACGGCGCCGAAGGCCGCGCGCAGTGGCTCGACGAATGGAAAAAGCAAGGCGCGTGTCCACTCGACCCGATCGAATTCATGGACCACCTCGGACCAAACTTGGATTGGATCGTACAAATCGCCCCGGGCACGGCCACAGACCCTGCGGTCCACGTGGCCAAAGCCAAGGCGAACTTGGGCAGCGCGTGCTTCCGATACCTGTTGATGGAACAATACCAAGACGGGTTGAACAAAATGCGCTCCACTTTTAGCGATTTCGAAGGCGTGCACGACGTCACCGACCCGCACATGATGAATCCAAGCAAGCCCATGAGTGCTGACACCAAGGCTCGCTACGACAAGTACATGGCCAACGCGACGATTATGGAAACCATCGTGGCTAGACACAAGCACATGAAGGAGGTGTACGACTACGCCGTCGCGCACTACGAATCGCATTGGGCGAGCCCGATTGCGACGTGCTGACCGTCACCGCGCGCTTCAAACCATTGTAAAACAATCACATCTTACATAGTAAACTCCATGACGTCTCCATCGCCCTCGCGCTCGCTCGAAGACGACAAAGACCAACGTCGTCTTAAAACGCGTAACACCATCGGCTTCAGCCGACATAATCACGCGCGCGCGCACACGCGCGACCGACGACCCGTCCGCGCCATCGCGCCATCGTCACAAAACGCACGCAGTCGTCGTCTCTAGACGCGTCGCGAGCGGGTCATTCGACGACGCGACGCGCATACCGCATCAAGTTTCAATTTCGCTGTGATCCAACACCCAACACTCGCGTTTGATGACGATGCGCGCCGCCGAACGCGCTCCGCTGATCGCACCGGGCGCATCGAGCATCGAAGACATCGACGTTGAGTGCATTCGTCGCGAGGAAACGCAATCGCACGCGTCGACGTCGACGTCGGCGTGGGGTAGAGTTGGACGCGTCGCCGGAGCGGTGGTCGTCGCGAGCGTCGCGTTCGCGGGTTCAGTGGCGGTCGTCGCGCACGCCCGCGCGCCTGTGGCGGCATCGATGCCGCAACTCCCGCGGCTTGGCGGTACGAGCGAGTGGCGGCGAATGGTTTCCCGTGGAGAAGTGTCGAGGAACGATTTGAACATGGCGGCGCGCGTACCAGAGAAGACGTGCTCGGCGACGCCTTTGACGAATGACGCGAATGATTATTTCATCAAGAAAACCATCGACGCCTTGCCCGATCTTGCGGCGAGATTAGGAACGCGTGGTGGTGATTTCCCGCATTCGTACGATCATCACGAGGTTGAAGCCGGGTTTATGACGGGGACGAATAACGCGCGCGAGGAATCGCCCTACGCGCTTCCGAGCGGTGGATACGTCAAGAAGATTAAACAGCACGGCGACCGAGCGATGGTGTATCATTTCATACACATCCCTAAAGCGGGTGGGACGTATTTTAATGAAGTCTTGGCGAATGTGATGCGTTCGTTGAATAACAAATTTGGTTCGGCGACCCCGGGTGCCGGCGCCGGCGGCGTGTACGCGAACTGGATCACCAATCCGTTGTTAGACGCCACGGCGCATGGGGTGTTCCAAACGACGCATTACATGCTTAACAAGTCTGCACCTTTTGGTACGGCTAAACTCGCCCGAGATTACGCCTTGGGACGTCGGATGTTTTCTAAAGGTTCATTCAACATGGGCTTGTGTTCGGCGACAGATGCGCCGTGTATGTACTTGACCGTATTGCGTAATCCATTCGATCGCTTCATGAGCCATTACAAGTATTCATGCTTGGAAGGAGCGGAAGAGCGCGCGTTGTGGTTACCAGAATGGAAGGCGAAGGGTGAGTGCCCACTCGATCCGTTGCAGTGGTTTCAATACACGCAAGGCGACGACTGGACGCACTTGCTAGCGCCAGGTGCGTACCCGCGTGATAGCGAATGCCACGTGGAAACCGTCAAGGCTAATTTAAAGTCCGGGTGCATGCGGTATTTATTGACGGAAAAGTTAGCCGACGGGTTGACAAAGATGCGCGATCACTTGCCAGACTTTGCCGGGTTGAATGTCAACAGTTTGAAGTCGTTATTTACCAACGGAAGCGCGTCGCGCCTAACGCCCGCGCTCAAGGCGAGACTCGATCGGTACACTTCGGATGAAGACATGATGAATCGAATCAAGAAAAGCATGATTCATCAATTTAAGGTTTACGATCACGCCGTGGAGAATTACGAGGCGCAGTGGAACCGACCGCTTGAGACGTGCTAGTGCGCAAACGTTTACGTTTAGCTTGTCAAAATCAATTTAACAAAGTTCTAGAAATCTATTGAAGCGATAGTACAGTAACCAAACGAATGCTTACACGGATTGCGACATCATCGCGCTTCTGGCGCCCTCGGCGTAGGCTTGTGAGCGAATATCAGCGACGGAATGTCCGCCTCCTCGAAATGAGATGTACACCCATCGAATACTCAGAAGTGACAACCCCGCGTCCACCATGAACAGAGACATGACAACCGCGTGGAAGATACCGAGAATTTTACTCTTTGCGAGTGCCTTGTCCAAATTGAGCACGCCACACAACGACCACTCTTGTTTGTCGAAACCGGGTGGCGCGAGAGACGCGTATACCACAAAGGCAATGTGCAGCAAGAACATGAGGAAAAACCACATAAATCCGAGCGCGCGGTCGCGCTTGCACGAATTATACAAGCGCTTGTACCACAGCGTGTATGCCCCTGGCACGCCACACACAAGATAGATGAAGGCCATCAAAAAAGACGCGAACTGCCCATCCGTGAAGAGTCTCGCCGTGGCGACGAACATGTTCCCAAGCAAGGCGAGTGCTAAAATGCAATACGCCGCGTAGCACATGCGCACAGCTCGCGCGTGATGCGAGGGAATCTCTTCACCAATATTGTGGTACGCAACAGGGTAGCATTTTAATGGCCAGTTGGGTGACTTGCCTCCGTCGCCGCCGCCGCCGTTGCGTTCGCGCAACTCCAAATCGCGCTCTCTGCGCAAAATCTCCGCCTCTCGTCGATCCAAATCACGCTGCTGCGCCGCAAGCGCAGCCGACATGGCCTCGCCTCCACCCATGACCGGCGCGCTCGACGCACCGCTGAATCCGCCAAAGGCGCTCTTCAACGCCGCCGACGCGCTCGAAGCGAATCCGCCCGAAGGCGCCGCCTCTCGCTTCCCAAATGCACTCTGCCCCGTCGCTGGTTGCGCCGCTGGTTCTGCGTACGCTTGAACATCATATGCCCCAAATGTCGATCCCGGATTCACCGGCTCAGGCACACTCGCGGCGACGCGGCTCGCCGGCGCGAACGCGCGCGGCGCCTCTGGCATGGGCACCTCTGGCAACGCCTCCGCGAACGCGCTCACGCCTTGCCCAACGCCCGCACCCGCGCTCTCGAATGGGTTACTAAACTCTTCCTCCGCAGCGCTCGTCACTTGCGCGCGTGGAGCATCCTGTGTGCGCGTCGTCGGCGTCATCCGCGTCGTCGGTCAGAAAAGTTCCGATGAGATCTGAAACTGCACTCTCGCTCTCAGCGCCTCGCGCGCGCGACGCGCGCGCACCGCTCGCGAACGCACGCCACGAACGCATTCGCGCACACCCAACCTACCTGTCGCGCGAACGGATTGACGCGCGCATCGATGCCGGAGCTCGCGAATGCCCCTGAAGGGGTCTCAAACGGATTACTCATCGTTTCCCTCGCGCGTGCGCGTCGCACGTCGCGCCCGTCGCCGCTCGGAGATGCACGCGCGCGAACTCAACGAGTACGCGCGCGCCGTCGTCGTTCGCTCGTCGCGTCGGTCGCGCCCGAGAGCCGTCGCACGTCGAGGAATAACGCGCGGTGTGCTCGGAAGATGCCTCAGATCGCCGCGCACGATGGGCTACAGCGAGCGGCTCCAGAACCTCCTTAGCTCGGATCCGCTGACGACGGACGCGTGGGTGCAATGCGATTCGTGCCAAGTGTGGCGTCGCGTGCCGTTCACGGTGGCGGAGCGCTTGGGGGATAATCAAGCGTGGTTTTGTCATCAGAATTTCGACCAGAATTTCTCAACGTGCGAAGACCCGCAAGAGCTCGAGGATGACGAGATTGATGTGCTCATGCAAGCGCAGGAAAAAGCGGCGTCGAGGCCGCGCGGTGGAGCTGGGAGTAAGTCGAAAGTGCCGTCGAATGAGTGGTTTAGGATTACGCGAAACATTTTCACCCATCGACCGCCAAAGACGGTGACGGAAGATGACGTGATGATTTGCTCGTGCGTCGTAGAAGATGGCGTGGGGTGTGGAGCCGATTGTTTGAATAGGCTCGTGCTCGCGGAATGCGATCCGGCGTATTGCCCGTGTGGAACGGCGTGTCAGAATCAGCGATTTAGTCGTCGGAAGTTTAAAGAAACGGCGGTGGAACGCACGGGGAAGAAAGGACACGGTTTATTCGCTAAAGAACACATCAAGGCTGGGGAATTCATTTTGGAGTATCTAGGTGAGGTGTTACACGAAGAGGACTACGCGATGCGTAAGGAACGCTATCAAGAAGAGGGACGGTCGCACTATTATTTCATGACGTTGTCGAGTAGCGAAACCATCGACGCGACAATTCGGGGTAACAGTGGGCGGTTTCTCAACCACTCGTGCGCGCCGAATTGTGAAACACAAAAATGGATGGTTCGTGGTGAGTTGTGCATCGGTGTTTTCGCCACGCAGGACATTGCGCCTGGGGATGAAATTACGATTGACTACAAGTTTGAACGCTTTGGAGAGAAACCATCGCGTTGCTATTGTATGGCGGGAGCGTGTTGCGGGTGGATTGGTGGCGCCAAGGCTGCTGAAGCAGCCAAGGCGTATAATGTCGATAGCGACGACGAAGAGACACACGAGGCAGATTTGTCTCCCGTGATGCATGAGCTCGATGAAGCGCAAATCGCTGCGGAGGAGGCCCGAGGCCGAGAAGCCAACGCCGACAGATTTACCCCGAAAAAGGTGGTGAAGACCGAAAAGACGTGGCGTCCGCCAGAGGAAGCGCGAGAAGTTGAGCGTCAACGCAAAGAGCGCGAGCGCGCCGAGCGAGGACCATCGCGCGTACGCTCGAGTGGCTCAAACGTTCGTCGCGTCAAGCCGCCAGCGGGATCGTACGCGAGCAAATGGAACGCCATGTCTGCGGGAGCGAAGAAGCGCACGGAAGTGGATGTCAAAATGGAAGATTTACAAGGCAACGCCGGAGGTTTGCGTTCGAAGGACGCTATTACGCAGTGCGTGCAACTCTTCAACTTGGCGTATCCCGTGGACGCCGACGGCAACGTCAACGTCGCGACTCGCGATCTCGGCTTGCTCCTCGAGGCTGTATCATTGACGAAGAATCCGACGTTACAGCACGCCTTGGTAGAGCGTGGTATTATGCAGTGCTTCCAAGTGTGTATTCAACGTCTTGGTGGCGCAGCAGCGGAGCCAGCGCACGCTGCCCTGTTGAGAAAGATTTTGAAAATTCTCGAAGCTTTCATGTTACACATGAAGGATCTCGTCGTGGCGAGGTTGAGCGACACACGCACGGCGCGTGGCACGTTATTAAAAGCTATTGGCGATTTGCGTGTCGCGAACGATACGCCCTTGATGAAGCTTGCTCGAGACTTTGAGTTTAAATACATTCCTGAAGGCGTCATGGGGCCGATGCCCGAACGTCCGCGCGCGCAGCCGCAGCAATCCATGCGACGCAACGACTCTGGCTCGGGATCACCCGGTGGTGGTTGGGGTGCGCGGTCAGGCTCTGCGAACTCCTTGACGCGTTACGCGTCCATGGGAAATAGCGGCGGATTCAACGGTAGCGCGCCTCGAGGAAGCGCAATGGCGGGCGGTCGAGGTGGATTTGGCGGAAGCGCCCCTCCGGGAAGCTCCATGGGTCGAGGTGGCAACTGGGGCGGCCGCGGCGGCGCAGGGATGGGTAGTTTTAATTCTAGTGCGCCTCCGCAGTCAAGCTTAGCGCAAGCGATGCGGCCTCAAAATCCTGGTGGATATCCGCCGCCACCGGCTGGCGCGCCGCCGAGCGGCGCGGGTTGGGGCGCGCCGTCGCAAGGACGACCGCCCATGCCTGCTGCTCCCTACGATGCCAACCGTGGAATGAAGCGTGAACGTGACGATCACATTCGCCACGCTCCAGCACCGCAACGAGCGAGTAAGCCGCTTTTGACCGCGCCATTGCCTTCGCAATTTGAAGACCCGCTCGGCGAGCTCTTCTCCGACGCCGTCACCGCCTTTGTCACCATGGAAGTGGAGGAGATGCGCGAGCCTACAAACCCATTGCACGTGCCTGGATCGAACTATGACCGACTCACCGCGCGCTGGTCCCTGGCCGCGCTTACCAAAGAGCAGAAAGAATGGAACGAGTCGCAAAAGCCCATCGTCGTCGCCGACATGCGCGCGCGCGTAACGAAATTCGTCCAAGAAGCCGCCGTCCAAGAGAGTTCGCGCTAGGCACCTTGAGCACGCAATCGAAACAAAACAAAAGGCAACGACAATACATTACACTAGCGCGTATTGGTGGCGTCATCATTAACCATTGGTAATATCGAGATGACATGACAGCACTGAGTCTTTCTCAACCTCAAAACGCGCCTCGCGCTCGCCACAACATGTCGCACTTCACCCAACGCCACGCCGCATCGTCGTCGGTTTCGATGACGGCGACGTCGTCCATGCTCGCGGCGACCGCGAACCGACGCACGGCGATGCGTCGTCAGCGTTGTTGCTCCGTAGCCGCGGCGGGCGTCATCCAACGCACCGGCGTCGACGAACCCGTCCCAGGTGGCGTCTCGCGCACCTTTGCCGTCGACATCGGCGGCGCATCGCCTGCGAAAGTATCGCTCAAGTACCCCAAAGACACCACCGCGGTGTGCATAGAGAGCGCGCGCCCGTTGGGGCTCGTCTTTGCCCAACGCGTGAGAGGCGTGACGACTGAAATATACGTGGACGAAATCGTTGACGGCTCCAACGCCGCCGCCGCGGGCGCGCGCGTGGGCGACGTCTTACGACTCACCACCGCGGTGTTCCTAGTCAGCGCGCCCGTGGACGTCACGACGTGGTTGAATCCGCCGGCAAAGAGAAACGTCAAGGCGTACTACGAGTGTGATGGGAAGAGCTTTGACAACGTCATGAACGCCATCGCATCGCACAGCGTAGAGATCGACACGCCGAGTGGGAAGCAGGTGGTTGAAACAGTGGGCATGGTGTTTGAGCGACAAGGGGCGGAGGAAGGCGCGGCGAAGGAGGTGAAATCGGTACAAGTGTAAACGCGTTTGCGGATAAAGCGACGACGCTCGAGACGCTCGAGGGTACAACTCACACGACACACACGCAGCACACGCAGCACACGCGCGGTAGTATTGTTATTATTTTCATTATTGCTTTCGTTTTCATCGCCCGTGCGGCGCGCGCGTCGTCGTCATATCGGTCATTTGAATACGAGACGACGCCAGTGCGCGCCTCGGCTCACGGCTCCGCGACGGCTCACCGCACGAGCGCGCGCGTCGACGCCGCCACGACGTCGCATGGTCACGGTGACTGAGATTTCGTTAGATGACGAGCGTCGAGCGACGTCATCGCGCGCGGAAACCGCGCATTCACGCGTGAGCTCAGCGCACACACAGAATCACGACGGCGACGACGAAGACGACGAAGGACCGCGCCCGGATTTCTACGCCATCCTCGGCGTGTCGCGCGCGGCGACGACGCGCGAAATCACTGTCGCGTACCGCGCCAAGGCGCGCGAGGCGCACCCGGATAAAGCGCCGAACGGCGCACAAGATGCATTCACGGACATCGCGTTGGCGTACGAAGTCTTAAAAGATGACCGCAAACGCGCCTTTTACGACGCCGGCGGAAGCCTGCGCGAGATGGATGTGGACGTGGAAGAGTACGTGGACGCATTTATGCAGATATTCGAGTCGATGTTCGGCGTAAGCGAGGGTGGGGTGAAGGGATTTGCGAAATTTGTGAAGAGCTTACCGGCGGAGGCGGCGGCGTCGATGCCGCCGTTTCCGTTTCCAAAGTTTTTATTTCCGACTGGGACGTTTCCGGAAGGCATGCGGTTCGAGGAGGATGACGTGCATTTTGGACCACCTCCCAAGGTGATGGCGTACATTGATGAGCACGGAGAGGATGCGTTGGCGGAGTTGGCGAGCGCGTTGAACGCGAAACGAATGTCGACGACATCAAAGCCAAAGACGTCGTCGGCGCGATCTTCGCAGAAAATCCCTGTGGAGGATGTAGAAGAGGATGAATTGCGTGAGTTTTTACTCGAGGTGTGCGCTGAAGAAGGCTTTGATGCGAATGAAGTCGAAGCTGGCGACATGCGGGCGATGCTCGAGTACTTGATGTCAAACGAAGGATTGGACGACGACGGCAACGACGACGATGATAGCGACAGTTATGAGAGCGAGTACGACGAATACGTTGGTGAAGACGCCGATATTCGTGCGGCTGCTGAGGCATTTAGTGAGGGGTTGTCGATTTCGAACGATCCAAAGCGCGCGTGGTTTGCCGCCGCAAAGGCGGGCGCTTTGCTCGAAATGCGCGACGCCTACGCCGTCGACTCGACGTTGCCGTATGAACGCTCTAGCGGTATTGGGCATACCGCAGCGCATTGGGCCGCCGCGAGAAACCACATCGATGTCTTGCGCTGGCTCGTGAACGATTTGAAGTTTGACGTCGACTTTCGGAATCATTGTCAAGCGACGGCTTTGCACGCCGCGGCTGGAAATGGACAACTCAAGTGCGTGAAATTCCTTTTAGATGCCGGTGCCGATGCCGATGCGCGAGATGAAATTGGAGAAACCCCGGCTGACGTGGCTATTCGCATGAAATGCGATGGGGAGCTCATCAAATTGCTCAGAGTTGGGGGCACCGGCGGCGACGATGACGCGAACGAAGCGCGCGTGGCGTGCGACGAACCCCCGCCGCGCGTTGAGGATGCGTTATCAATTGAAGATGTCGAAAGATTCGTCACCGAGTCAATATCCTCGAGTGCTGTGGAGTCTATGGCAGCTATGGACGCGGTACAGGCACTCGACAAGGAGCTCAATCGCCGCTGGCTCGACGCCGCCAAGGCGGGCGACGAACGCGCCATGCGAATTGTGTACGCAGAAAACCCCGACGTCTTGTACGCGTACGGTAAAGGCACGAATTATGGATTCTCTGGGAACTCTGCCATGCACTGGTGCGCGTCAAAGGGGCTTTTAAGGCATGTTCAGTGCATGCGGTGGTTATTTTCGCTCGGCGTGGATGTCAACGGGTGCAGAAACATGGGCGATTCGACGGCGGCGCATTCCGCCGCTGGTTCTGGAAGCATTCCATCTTTAATCGCACTCATTCACGAGTTTTCGTGCGACTTGGAGTTGAAAAATGATTTAGGTCAAACGCCGCGCGATGTTGCCATCGCACGCGGGGACCAAGACACCGCGCACGCGATCGAGTATCACAAGAAACTTCGAGCGGCGCGCGCGACGTTTGTTCAGACGAAATCGTACACGTTAAAGGATGCTCGCGACGTGCTCGAACTCGCCGCTGCAGACGATTCCACCCTTCGCGGATTGACAGAAAAGAGAGAAATCGTCGCTGCGATTGAAAAATTACTCGCGGCGGTTCCAGGCTCAGCGCCAAGTCGACCGACGAAGCCGGCGCCGACGCTTCGGGCGACGGCGGCGGCTCCAAACGAACGTGTCGAAGAAAGCGACGCGCTGGTGGCGAAATCACAACTAGCCAAAGACCGCGGTAACGCTGCGTTCACCGCGCGTGATTTCCCACGCGCCATCAAGGCATTCAGCATGGCTATTCGCCTCGACAGGACGAATCACGTGTTGTACTCCAATCGCAGCGCCGCGTACGTCGGCGCGGGACAATTCGAAGAAGCGCTGACGGATGCCCAAAAATGCGTCTCTCTCGCCCCAGACTGGGGTAAAGGATACGCCAGGCAAGCGTGTGCACTCGACGCCATGGGTCAGCACGCCGAGGCGGTGAAAGTGTGTGCCCGGGGCGTCGCGAGAGACCCGGCGTGCGACGCGCTCCGGCGTCAATTTGAAGCTTCAAAACTCGCCGTGCGCGACGCCAACGCGCGTTACAAAGAAATGTGGGGCACCGATCCAAATAATAATCACACGCACGCGTAGGCGCATCGAATCCGCGCCCATCACGCGCCTAGTTTATGCAATAGTAGTGTCAAATGTCAAATGTGAGAGAAGTTCCGAAAAAGTTCCGCTCCGCAGTGCGCGACGCTCGTAGTAGCGCATAATGTCCGCGCTCGCCAAGCAAACGCCCGCCGTGCGCATCGCCGCGTGCGTCGTCGGTGTCGTAGGGTCGTTAATCGTGTACGGCATCTTACAAGAACGCATCATGACGCGCCCGTACGGCGTCGAGAGTGAATACTTCAAGTACTCTGTCTTTCTAGTGCTCAGCAATCGCATCTTATCCGCGTCGCTCGCGGCGGTGATATTAACGTACACGCGAGGAGCGGTGCAGCCCGTGGCGCCGTTGTATAAGTACGCCATTGTGAGTGGATCTAACGTCGTGGCGACGACGTGTCAGTACGAGGCGTTGCGGTACGTGTCGTTTCCGGTGCAAACGCTTGGGAAGTGCGCGAAGATGATTCCTGTGATGATTTGGGGATTTTTTATCAACCAACGGCGATATAATTGGAGTGATTATTTAATAGCGACGTGTGTGACCGTTGGGTGCACGATTTTTGCGCTCTATGGAAGCGTGACGCACAAGCACTCGGCGAGCGGGTCGAACACGAGCGCCAAGGGTGGCGCGCTCATGCTCGGCTACCTCGGCTTTGATGGTTTCACATCGACGTTTCAAGATAAATTATTCAAGGGATACCAAATGGAAACGTATAATCAGATGTTATGGGTCAACGCGTGCTCGGCGTCGGTATCGTTGCTGTGGTTGCTTTCAGACTCCGCCTTTGGCAAGGCTTTAGAATTCATCGCCCGTCACCCGGCGGTCCTCAAGGACATCATGGTGCTCTCATTAAGCGCCATGTTTGGACAGTTATGCATCCTATACACCATTCGTGAATTCGGGGCGTTACTATTCGCAACCATCATGACCACGAGACAATTACTCTCCATCTTGCTCTCGTGCGCGCTCTTCTTGCACCCGCTCACGGCGCAACAGTGGTTCGGCACCGCCCTCGTCTTCGGTTCGCTCTACGGCCAAGTCTACCTCAAAAATTTCAACAAACCGCAGACGACGTGAGCGTTTCACATCGACACGCGTCGTCATCACACCATCGCAACCGTAGCCGCCGACGTCGTTCCGCCCGGCGTCCTAGTAGCCCAAAAAGATTCCCTCATACATTCACAAACATTCCCCCATCACGTCCAAGATAAGACGCGTATCACCCCACACACCACCGCGATACATCCGAATGTCCCATACTCGGCCACATATAACCCCATATACCCTATGCCCTCGCGGTCGCACGCGTGCCCACGCCGCGCGCCGACGTCACACGCCGACGACCGCGAATCCAATGGCGCTCGCCCGCGCGAGCGTGAGTTTCTCGACCACCGCCGCGTCGGTGTCGACGCCGACGCATAGCGATGCGTCGCGCACCGCTCGAGGTACGGCCACGCGCGATGGCGGCGCGAGAGACGGGACACGGTGATGCGCGATGCGCGCGGATGCGCTGGCCAACGTGTCGCGCGAGACGTTGGATGCGCCGTGACGCGCGGCGCGACGGGCGAGGCGCGCGTGCGGGGGGGAGTTCGCGTGCGATGTGTAGTCGTACGCGATGTGCGCGCGCGCGCGGATGGATGCGATGGGCGAGGGCGACGCGCGAGGGTCGGATGGATGCGACGCGGGCTGGAGGTTTTGGACGGCGTCGGATCGCGCGCGCGCGGGACGCGGGTTCGCGCTCGACGACGCGTGGTGTTTCGGTCGCGTGCGCGGTGACTAACGATGCGTTGTGTTGTTTTGTATGATATAGGTGTGATTATGAGACGCGTGAGTGGGGCGAGACGCGAGGCGTTCGTGTCCCGCGCGGTGACCGCGCCCGGCGTGATCGAGCTCGGCGACGAGAGCGACGACCAGGTGGTGTGGAAGCGTCTCGGGCAGCAAGGCGTCGATAAGGCGTGTGAATTGTGGAGTGCGGTGAACTCTGAGGCGGCGGCGGCGGCGAAAGGCGCTTGGGCTGGTGTGAAGCCCTCACACAAGGTTTTCTTGAGCGATATCTTGGCGAGCCCAAAGCGCAACGCGTTTGTGCGCAAGTGGATCGAGACGGATGTGACGTACGCGAGTTTTATCGGTGTCATGCACTTGGGATGCTTGTTGGCGCCGTTTACGTTTACCTGGGGTGCTTTTAAGTGTTTCTTGGCCATGTACTTCATCACCGGTTGCTTGGGCATCACGTTGAGCTATCACAGACAGCTCTCGCACAAGAGCTTTCGAACGCCCAAGTGGCTCGAGTACGCGCTGGCGTATTGCGGCGCTTTAGCCGTGCAAGGCGACCCTTTGGAGTGGGCGTCGTCGCACCGTCACCACCACCAACACACGGATACGCCAAAGGATCCGCACACCCCTTACGAAGGGTTCTGGTGGTCCCACGTGGGTTGGTTATTGGATAACGAAGCCACCATCGAACGCGTGGGCGATCGTTCAAACGCGCAAGAGCTCGCCGCGCAGCCGTTTTACCGCTTCATGGAGAAGACGTACATGTGGCACATCGCCGCCTCGGCGGTCGCGTTGTACGCCATCGGTGGCTTGCCGTGGCTCATTTGGGGGTTCTGCGTCCGCACCGTGTGGGTGTATCACATCACCTGGGCCGTAAACTCCGTCTCCCACTGCTGGGGCTCGCAAGAGTTCAACACGGGCGACTTGTCGCGGAACAACTGGCCCATAGGTATTTTGGCGTTTGGTGAAGGTTGGCACAACAACCACCACGCGTTTGAATTTAGCGCTCGCCATGGATTACGATGGTGGCAATTCGACATGACGTGGATAGTGATCTGCGTGCTCAAGTTTTTGCGATTGGCAGACAAGGTGAAGTTGCCAAAGGAGGCGCAAATGGAGCGCATGCGATTCGCGCCCGCCGGCGGAGCGTCGGCGTAAAAAACACCAAAGCAAACGCAGAAAAAAAAAATTATTTGTTTCGAGGAGACATCCATCGTTTCTTTCAGATGATACGCACGCCGTGCATTTCAAACAAGAAGAAGAAGAACCACAGTACACATACTTACAATTCATTACCGAGCGACAGCCGCCACAAGTTTTAATACCAAACGTCAACGCGCTCACTTGCAAAATTTAAATCATAATTCTCACGTCGTCGTCATTCGCTGAACGACGAGCATACACGTTGAATCACGTTCGAAGCCACGGTACCGATGGCGTTCGTATCGCCGCCGCGTGCAAAACTTTCCAAACTCGCGTCGACGTCGTCTTCATTCATCGCCGCGCGCGAATGAATCATGCTCAAAGCCACGGTACCCACGGCGATTGTATCGCGCCCAGCGCCGAGCGATGCGCCGTACGAGTTTGAACGCGGCGTCGTCGCAAAATCGTTCGCCTCGGCGGGCGCGCTCGTGTGCGTCGCCGAGCCCTACGCCGCGGTCCTTCTCGACGATGTCTTGCGCACGCACTGCAGTGAAACGTTTCAACGCCTCGGTCGCGATGCCGTGCGTGACGCCGCGTGTGGGTCGTTTATCGATCGCACGGCGCGAGCGCAAGCGTTTGCGAGAGGATTTGACGCGTTTCGAGCGCGGTGCGAGCGACGTCTTCCGACGACGAGCGCGCGGCTGGCGTTGGCGTGTTTAGCCCGGCGCGAGCTCGAGCGCGAAGGAAAGATAGAGCGCGAGCGGCATGACGGCACGTTTGATGACGATGAGCGCGGGTACGACGCATTGCTGGCGTTGCATGAAGGACCGTCGACGCGAGCGACGACGGGCGGCACGGACTCGGTGGCGTTGAGGAAGCGTCGAGACGCGAGCGCGTCGTCGATGGTGGTTGCCGCGTTAATGTGCGACGCGATGAGACCTGGGATTGAACCGGATGAGATTCAGGAGAAGCTCGCGGCGCTCAAGGAAGAACATGATGTGGACCCGCAGAGCGCGCTCCGACTGTTGAGTATTTTTGAAGCAAACGCGTTTTCGATTGCTACGGAGGATGCACAGCGTTTGGGACTCGGCATCTATCCGTCGGCGTCGCTATTCAATCATAGTAGTACGCCGAATTGTGATGTGGTTTTTGTGGGTAAGACGCTCGTCGTGAAGGCGCTTAGGGACATCGACGCGGGCGAGGAGTTGACGATTTCGTACGGCGAGCAATACATGCCTCGAGAGTGGACGCGCCGGCGCATGATGGATGGCTATGGATTTGACGAGTATAGCAAGTACGCGAACGTCGCGCGTGCGGACGCCGCGCGTGATAGAGCGCATGCGGCAGCCATTCGATCGACGCTCGCGTTCGATCACGGTACGTTGGTGGATTTGGGCGAAGACTGCGCGTTGTACGCCAACGACAGTGTGTTCCTTGCCGACGAAGACTTGGCGCGCGATGCGTTCTGGTATGAATTATCGCACCCCAAACTCAACACAAAATCAGGTGAGGCGGGGATGATGTTGGTTCCAGGCGACGCGCTCGACGAAAACTATCATCCAAACGACGACCAAATCATCATATGGGGACGATTTCCTGAAGGCGTCGACCGCGAGCTCACGGCGTTGAATTTCTCCAAAGCGTGTCGTATAGTAGAAACTGTGCGTCGAAAGGTTGAAAGAGATAGATTTAGCGACGTGCGCGAAAACGTGTCGATGTTATCGCGGGCGACGACAATGCTCGCGGGCGACGGAGATACAATCGCTGGCGTGTGCGCCACGCACGAGGTACGAAAGTATCTACACTTGACACAGGTAGTGTTATCCATCAGTATGCGAGGCCAAGATATGAGCGTGAATTACGTCGCGGATACGGTATGTTTGGCGTCGTCTAACGTGTTACAACGCGTGTACGAACTGTGCCCGGGATTTTCCAAGCTCGACGCCGTGTACGTGCACCTCAGATTCCAAATATTCAAAGTTACGTTGAATTTGCTTGGATTTGAATTACACAACAACGACGCCAAGAACGCCGTGAAACGAATCAAGGATGCTATTGTAGCTTACAACGAACTCAAGCAGCTCATGGCAATAGGCGGCGTGCCTGGGGGACAAATTTACGAGGAATGGGCCGAGCACTCAAGCAATTACGCCGAAGACTTGGCGAATTTACGAGTCATGGCTAAGAACATGATCGCCGCGGGTGCGCACAAGAAGCCTTGATAGTCGTGTGCGAGCGTGAATCGTTGACTAGATACTAGGTACTTTAATTTACACACTACCGGTAGCAGCAGCAGCAGTAGAAGCAGAGGAGTTACGACGACCGTCGATTGGCTCGTCCGCGTCCGCGTCCGCGTCCGCGTCCGCCCGAGCGACCAGAGCCGCGACCAGAAACATTCGCCTTTCGCGAGAAATCTCGAGCTATGCCGCTACTACCACCATCGCTACCGTCGTCGCTACCGCCATCGTCGTCGCCATCGTCGTCGCTATCCGGTAAGCCATCCGCGCCGTCCTCTGGCGGCTCAAACCTCCACAAGTCGACTGCGATTTCTACAGATTTCTGTCTATGATGCGCATACGTTGCCGGCAAATCATACCTTAACTGCGCCAATACCTCCGCTTTACGCGCCTTGAGCGTATTCACCGCAAACTTTTCAATATGCGCCCGCGTGCTCGACTTGTGCAACGAATACACCGCCCCCGTGGCGATTCTAAACGCCGCGCGTATAAACGCCGCGTCCGCCCCTCGTCGCCTCGTCCCAAACGGCGGATTCATAAACACCGTATCCGCGCGCAACTTCCCCGCCCATCGTCCTCGTCCTTTCGCCAAACTCTCAATCACGTCGCACCGCACCAAATCAATCTCCAACGCCGGCTCAAACGCCTCCGCGTTATCCCGCGCCGCGTCCAACGCGTCGTCGTCCACGTCCACCCCAATCACGCTCCCAGCGTCGCACAACACGCTCGCGATGGATAACATCCCACACCCCACACCCAAATCCACCACGCACTTATCTCGAACATCCCCAAAGCGATTGGCGCAGTGCATCACCCCGGCGCACAGCTCGGGGTTGGTCGCGTACTGCTCCAAATCCTGCTTGGGCTCGGCGAACCCATCGACGTGGCTCAGCAGCGACTCGAGGTGTTTACGCTTCATCCCAGCGCGTGGCGTCGTCGCGCGTCGCGTCGTCGCGCGCGCGCGCGTGTGACGCGTGCGGTGCCCCATCGGACGCGCATCTGCGCGCGCGTCTGTGCGTCCAACCGACCGCGTGTACCCATGTAAATGGCGTAAACCCTAAGGGGTTCGTCGGATATTTTGCATGGGTTTTGTCCCATTGGATAGGACAAAACAAGCCTACCAAAAATTGTCCTAAAAAACAAGCCTATCCAATGGGACTTCCCCCGCGTGCTCGGCGTGGATCATCGTTGAGGTGTCGCGTCACGGCGGTGCTTTCTTCGTAGTTAAACTACTATGTGTACCATATATACTACGGTAGTGCACAAGGACCGGTCATCGATCGAAGGCCGATGTCTCGTGCATGGTCTTTCATGGTCTTAACTATTGGTTACTGTATAACGTATTGTACCCCGACCGTGCGACCGCGCGCACCGATCGCGAACGCGTCACCGAGCCCCATCCGTGCGCGCGCGCGCGTCCGACCGACCGACCGACCGACCGACCGACCGACCGACCGACCGACCGATCGATCGACGCGGCTTCCACGACCGTCTTTTCTTTTCCCGCGCGTTTCCGCGCCACGACCGCGCGCGCCGTCGCCATTCCATCGCGCGCACACGCAGACAGACGAGACAGCGCGCACGCGATATGAGTAAAGTCGACGGCCCGGCGATCGGGATCGATCTCGGCACCACGTATTCCTGCGTCGGTGTGTGGCAACACGATAGGTACGTCGCGACGCGAAGACGGCGCGCGAAGACGGCGCGCGAACGACGACGCACGGATGGCTGGATGGCTGCATGGCTGGATGCGTTTTCGTCGGGGCGTTCGCGACGATGACGACGACGATGCGCGCGCGCGAGCGATCGCGGCGGGTGACGCGCGCGCGGATGGCGCGCGTGTATTTATGTTTGATTTGATTCGCGCGTGGGCGCGCGCGGGCGGTGGCGCGCGTGGGCGGGACACGGTGCGGCGGCGCGTGCCGCGATCGACGTCGCGATCGGCTTCTTGAGTGTTCTTTTTCGTCGACGCGCGCGGGTGGTCGTCGGGGGAGGGGGCGATGGGCGATGGGCACGTACTGACGCGTGTGTGTTGATGACGTTAATTATACAGAGTTGAAATCATTGCGAATGATCAAGGGAACCGCACGACGCCGTCGTACGTGGCGTTCACGGATAGCGAACGCTTGATTGGCGATTCGGCGAAGAATCAAACGTCGATGAACCCTGAGAATACGGTGTTTGACGCCAAGCGTTTGATTGGTCGCAAGTTTTCTGAACCGCAAGTCCAAGCGGACGTGAAGGACTGGTCTTTCAAGGTTGAAGCTGGCGAGGCGGATAAGCCGATGATTGTCGTGGACTTCCACGGCGAGACGAAGAAGTTCTCCGCGGAGGAAATCTCCTCCATGGTTTTGGTCAAGATGAAGGAAATCGCCGAAGCGTACCTGGGCAAGGAGGTGAAGAATGCTGTCGTCACCGTGCCGGCGTACTTCAACGATTCTCAGCGTCAAGCTACCAAGGATGCGGCTGTTATTGCGGGCTTGAACTGCTTGCGTATCATTAACGAGCCCACCGCCGCCGCCATCGCGTACGGTTTGGACAAGAAGAACGAGTCCAACGGCGCCGAAAAGAACGTCTTGATTTTCGATCTCGGTGGTGGTACCTTTGATGTGTCTTTGTTGACCATCGAAGAAGGTATCTTCGAAGTCAAGGCGACGGCTGGTGATACGCACCTCGGTGGTGAAGATTTCGATGCTCGTCTCTTGCAACACTTTGTGCAAGAGTTCAAGCGCAAGAACAAGAAGGACATCACCGGCAACGCCAAGGCGCTCCGCCGTCTTCGCACCGCGTGCGAACGCGCCAAGCGCACGTTGTCTTCCACCGCGCAAACGTCCATTGAAATTGATTCTTTGTTCGAAGGTGTTGACTTCTACACGTCCATCACCCGCGCTCGCTTTGAAGAGCTCAACATGGATTTGTTCCGCAAGTGCATGGACCCGGTTGAAAAGTGCTTGCGCGACGCCAAGTTTGACAAGGCTCAAGTTCACGAAGTCGTCTTGGTCGGTGGTTCTACCCGTATCCCGAAGGTTCAAACGCTCTTGTCCGACTTCTTCAACGGCAAGGAATTGTGCAAGTCCATCAACCCGGATGAAGCCGTCGCGTACGGCGCCGCCGTGCAAGCGGCGATTTTGTCGGGCGAAGGCAACGAAAAGGTGCAAGACTTGCTCCTCCTCGATGTTTCCCCGCTTTCCATGGGTCTCGAGACCGTTGGCGGTGTCATGACTGTGTTGATCCCGAGAAACACCACCATTCCGACCAAGAAGGAACAAGTCTTCTCCACGTACTCTGACAACCAGCCGGGTGTGTTGATCCAAGTCTTTGAAGGCGAACGTTCTCGCACGCGTGACAACCACTTGTTGGGTAAGTTTGAACTCTCTGGTATCCCTCCGGCGCCGCGTGGCGTTCCGCAAATTAACGTGTGCTTCGACATCGATGCCAACGGTATCCTCAACGTTTCTGCGGAAGACAAGGGCTCTGGTCAAAAGAACAAGATTACCATCACCAACGACAAGGGTCGCTTGTCCAAGGAGGACATTGAGCGCATGGTTCAAGACGCCGAGAAGTTCAAGGCTGAGGATGAAGAGCACAAGAAGAAGATTGAAGCCAAGAACGCCGTCGAGAACTACGCGTACAACATGCGCAACACCATGAACGACACCAACGTTGGCGGTAAGCTCGACGCCGATGACAAGAAGACCATCGAAGACGCCATCGAAGCCGCGATCTCTTGGTTGGACGGTAACCAAACGGCTGAAGTTGACGAATTCGAGGATAAGCTCAAGGAGTTGGAAGGCGTGTGCAACCCGATCATCAGCAAGATGTACCAAAACGCTGGCGGTGCCCCTCCGGGTGCTGACATGGGTGCGGGCGCTGACGCCGGCGCTAGCTCTGGCCCGACCATCGAAGAAGTCGATTAAACGCGCTCCTCGGTTCGATGTCGTGAAAAAAAGACGAAAAACCATCTTTCAGAAACGTTGTTTCCGCGCCCGCGGCGGGAAGTTAGCCTGGATTTTTTAGCGAAGGTGATGCAATACTAAGAGAAACACATTTATAATCACACAAGCGCGCGCACACAATTTCAAAAGTCGCCGCGTACTCGTCGGTTGGCTCGCTCGCGTTCGCGCGTTGAATTTCAAATGTCTAACAAAAGCTACTAATTGTGATCGAACTCATCGTTGACCAGCCGCCGCCCGCGCCTTGCGCAACGAACGGAGCGTATCGAGCATGCCGCCGGTGATCACTACACCATTCCGCTGCGCGCTCGGAATGGGCGTGGGCTTAAATGGCGCTCGAGCGCTTTTTAGCCGCGCCTCCTCTTCCTCGAGTTGTCGCGCGAATTTTCGCGCGTGGTAGGCGCCGCGCTGTTCAGTGTTCAAATGAAACGGTGTGATCTCCGTGAGAACCGTACCGGTGACTGAAACGCGCTTGCGCTTGCGCTCGATAGGCGTGACTTGAACGTCCGTCATCGAAGGCGCGGAGATTCTACGCGCTCGAGCGCGGCGCGTTTCGTCGGCGGCGTCGTATTCTACCAGAGCCTCTGACGCCTTTACAGTTGGACGTCTCGTCGCCGAAGACGTCGCCATGGCTACCTTTGATCGAACTGTGGTGTAACACGGCGTGTAGGCGCTGCGGCGTCGCTTTCTTTCCTCCTCCATGGCCGCCTTATGCCGCGCGATGTCTCGCAGCTCGCGCTCTTCAGTGGTGAGAATTTTAATTTTGCGACGCGTCGCGGTGAAATACGGACTCACCGCCTTCGTGGTCTCCGTACGCGCCGGAATGAGCGTGAGATCTTCGTAGTCCGTAGTACGCCCGCCAGTTTCGAATGCTCTAAGCTTTTCTTTACGCGAGCGGAAGGGTTCGACGCCGACGTTCTTCGTGGCTCGCGTCGTCAATCGACTCGTCGGCTCGGGTGGCGCCGGCGCGCCGTACATTTTTCTTTCACGACGCATGCGATCCTGTTCGGCCGCTCGCGCGCGCTTCGATGCCTCGAAATTTAATTCTTCCGTCGTCATCGCCTTGGTCTGATTCTTCAGCTTCGCGACGCGAACAGCGCGAGGCGTCTTTGGCTTGGGCGATTTCAACAACCGCTTCACCGCGCCACTCGAAGCCGCGTACCGACTGTTATTGCCAACACTCGATGCCGCCTTTGTCGTCGTTAACGATCCTGTCGAGGTTACTTTCGCATCCTTTTCCGATTTTTCCGCGCTCGATTGCGCCAATAACGCAAGTCTAGGCGACCGACGCACGCCGGGCGTCTTCGTCCCCGTCCCCGGCGACGCCTTCACCCCAGACATAGCCAACATTCGCTGCGGTACCCCGAGCCGCGCGTTGCCCGTCCGTGGTGTCGCTTTCCCATTCAACGCCTTCTTCTTTGACGACGCCGCGCGATCGATATCACCATTCTTTCCTCGACTCTGCGGACTATCCATAAACGCGCACCTCGCATCTGTCACCGCGATGTCCTGCGAAGCCGTCGGACTCGCCACGCCCCTCGTCGACCACCCCTTGAGCGCGCGCGTAGGCGTCAATAAACCCTTAGTCGCCGCGCTGTCGAACCACCCGTCGTCATCCGCGTCCTCGGCGGCGTTGAAATCAAAGTATTTCGGCGCTGAAAACTCCCACCTGTCAACAGAAAAGACACACGAAAAAGCGCGCGTCAGTGCGTCGTCAGTGCGACGTCGCGCGCGCGTCGAGCGATGGCGGCGTGGAATTGAAAACGTACGTGATCGGTTGGGCGTCGCCCGCGGTCGTCGCCGGCGGTGACATGGCGCGTAGACGCGCGCGCGAGTGGCGCATAACAGAGGCGTTCAACGGTCTGACGTTTGAAATTGCACGCGCGGTCGAGGTCGTGGACGAACAGTTTTACGTTCGATGGACGCGCGTTTGGAGGCGTGTTTGGGGAAATGCGCGCGAGTGTGCTAGTGATGAGAGATATGGTACTACAAGCACGCGCGGGAAAAGCGCGCGCGGTGCGGGGTTCGCCGGAGAAAAGGCGTATCGCGACGACGCGTCGCGTCGTTAGAGGAGCTCCATTTCGCGTTGTAAAGCCTTGAGCTCAGCCTCTTCGTCGGCATCGATGGAAGATTTGGCGGGTGCTGCTGGTACGGACGGTAATGGTACGCTTGGCATCGCTGGTTCTTCGAGCTCGCGTTCGAGTTCGCGTTCGAGGAGTTTGTCTTCGACGTCGAGCGCGTCGAGCTCCGCCAACTCCTCCTCGAGTTCATCCTCATCCAATTCCGCCGCGAAACCAATGGGTTGCCCGAGTGCCTCTTGCACTTGACGCATTTTGTCCGTTTGTTCGTTAATCATATCCATCGTCGCATCCACGTCCTCGACGTTGGTTTCTCTGGCGAGCTGTTTCATCGCCCCGGCGCCGCTACGCAACGCGCCAAACGTCTCCGCCGTCGCCTTAGATCCCTCCAACATGATCACCTGCTCCTGCAACTTCAATTGATGCTGCGCCAACGATTCTATTTGCTGCTCATATAACTTCTTGCGCTTCAAACACTGTAAAGCGCCGCGTTTGTTATTCGCGCGGTTCAACGCTCGCGCCTTTTCGAGCTCCTGCGCGATCTTCTTTGAAAGTAAATTCTCGCGCTTATCCAACATATCAATCGCCTATGCGTGCGTCAAGAATCAAACGCGTGTCGCGTCAGTACGTCGCGTTCGCCTCGTAGAAGTCTATCGCTCGCGTTGCTCATCGAGTGTGTCGAAGCGCCGCGCGAGATCCAACCGCCTCGCACAACAACCAATCAACCCCTCTACGCCGTCGCCCGCACGCGCGCGCGCCTTTGACCGCGCGTTCGCGATGCGTCACATCATGTAAACCGCGTACGCGCGCGCCCGTGCCGCACGCGCGCGCGCACACGCACGTCAGGCGTGATTTTAAGCGCACAATTCACGCGCGCCAACGCACCTCCTTCAGTCTATCCACCGCGTCGAGCGTCGCCTGCGTGCCGCTCGATCGCGAGTCGTGCGCGCCAGACGTGCTCGACGTCGTGCTCGAGCCGCGCGCGGCGCCGAAGAGTCGTCGAAACATCGCGATGTGCGCGCGTGCGGGGGTTTGAGGCGTACACGAGTGCGCCAGCTGGGCACTTTTTTGACCTTCGACGACGCGAAACGCGAAACGGATGGACGCGAGGATAATGACGCGAGGATGATGAGTTGAATGTGAATGTAGTATTGACCATCAGTGAGAGTTAATTATTCTTCGGCAGCGAGCGCGGAGAAGGCGTTGGCGGCGACGACTGGCGCCGCCGGTTCAGCCGGTTTGACGACGCGCGGCTTGACATCCTTGGCCTCCTTCTTGTCGCCGTCATCCTTCTTGTCGTCATCCTTTTTCTCAGACTTGTTCGGTGGGGCATTCTTTGCGAACCGGAATTTGTCGTCGAATTCGAGGCTCATCTTTGTGAGCCGGAGCTCCAACGACTTGATTTCATCCAAATCGGCGCCATCCGCCGCCTTCAAATCGGCGATTTTCGTCTTGAGCTCCTTTTCCTCCTTGAACTCCCTACGCTTGACGCCACCTACGGAGAGCTTCAAGTCTTCCAAAGCGGCATCACGACCAGCTTCTTTCAACGCTTCTTCGCGCGGGCGAGCGCCGCCGAAGAGGGAAGATTTTGCAGCCGCTCCGACGGGAGCGTCGCTCGAACGCTTGGACAAATTGAGCTTTGGACGCGCCGCGCGTTCTTCCGGAGTTGCTTCTCTGAGGTCTTCTTCCTTGCGCGGAGCGTTGAATGCAGGCTTTCGGGATGAGCCCCAGCGGTCGCCATCGCTCGGCGCGGCGTCACGCGGTGCACGTTCAGCGCGTTCTTCGCGAGCCGGAATGGCTTCACGCGGCTTGTCGTCGACGTATTTGACGTCAACCGGCTTGGCTCCACCGAACAAGGACGACGATGCACCACCAGCGGATGATGCGGTAGTCTCCGAACGCGGCTTGAGCTGCAATTTCGGGCGTTCACCACGCGGGGCGTCATCTTCCGCGGGCGGGGGCGAAGCGGCTCGCGTACGGCTGCGCAACGAGCCCCAGTCGCGGTCGCGGTCATCGCGCACGGGGCGCTCCTCGTATCTCGAATCGCGCTCGACCGGACGTTTATCTTTGTTCCAATTATCGGTTTCATCCGCACGCGACGGCCCGAGCTCCTCACGAGGAGGTCGGTCAGAGAATTCAAAGCCGCCGCGACGCTCTTCGCGTTCCCCGTATCTATCGCCACCGTAGCGACCGCGGTCACCACGCTCGGCATAGCGGTCATCTTGAGGCGGCGCACGACGATCAGAGCCCCAGTTAGAGCTCATGTCTGCGCGCGACGGCCCTTGCTCCTCGCGTTCACCACGTTCATCGTCGTATTCTCCGCCGCCGCGACGGTCGTCCCGGTCATATCGTCCGCCGCCTCGGCGCTCCTCACGATCACCATAACGATCACCACCCCGTCCACCGCGATCGCCGTATCGATCGCCACCACCTTCACGGTCGCCGCCACCGTAGCGATCACCGCCGTACTCTTTAAACCCACCGCCGAGTCCGCCGCCGCGGCGTTCCTCTTCACCCTCCGGTCGGTCAATTCTCGGCCCGCTCGGAAGCACAAAGTCATCCCCACCGCGCCCGAACCCGCCCCCACCGCTTCGACCGGGCGGAGCGTACGACGACCCACCACCGCCCGCGCTTCCGGCGAACTCTGCCAGAGAAAGCTTTACGCCCTTGCTCTTTTTCGACGGCGCTTTAACGGCGGCGCCGAGCGTTGGAAACGCCGACGAGTCCTCCGCCGGCGCGCTTTCCGCACCGAGCGACGGGAAAGCCCCAGGCGGCGGTGCACCTAAGCTCTCCACGCCAGCATTGCCTTCATCAACCTGTGATACGTGACACCGCGTCAAACTGTCAGTCAAAAGTTCTGTGCGTCGGTGCGTGACACCAAGAGTCATCCTCGCACCGCGCGCCTCCGTGACGCCGCACCGCGCCCGACGCGCGCACTGCGCGCAAGAACACACTCCTCGTCATCACGCAACCGCGCCTCGGTCGCCATCGCGCACCCGCGGCGACGTCAATACGACGAAACACGACCGATTGAACGATCGCGCATCACGCTGGCGGCGCGCCGTCAACCTCATCGATTTCCCTCTCACGCGCGCGTCGCGACCGCGCACGCGATGTGCACGCGTGACGCACGCATCAACGATATTTTCTCACGCACCTGTGTGCCCCAAGCGCTCGCGTTACCCCAAGCCATGGTTCGTTATGACGTCGGAACGTCGCGTTGGATAGGTCTTTGAAGCACAGAGGGTGAGATGGTTACACTGGAGTCGCTACGGTGGATTTAATCGCCTCGTATGGCGCGCTGAATGTCGTCTTCGGTGGCGCTTTCTGCGGCAGCGATGATGTCATTCGGTGCGATGGTGTCGTCATCGGCGGCGACGTCGGAATAGATTAACGACGCGACGCTGGATGATTTGGAAATTTGCCGAGACGAGGGCGACGGCGGCGCGCCGGCAAATCCGGAACCGCCCGCGTCGGATGTTGATAGCCGGCGCTGTTGGTGCATGTGTTCATACGAGCCTCGAGAGGCGAAATTGACCATGTTCCAGCTCGGGACTCGGCCTCGAGCGGACATGCGACCTTTGGATCCGAGTTTGTGGCGTAAGGCGGCGACGCATTCATCGAGGACGAGTTCGATGCCGCACGCGTGTTCAATCGCCGAGAGTTTCGGCCACATTTCTTTCTCACCCATCGTGGCGGTTTCGAACAAGTACTCTTTTGTTGGATTGCTGGCGATGCGGGAGAACTGTTTCCACGTGTACCACATCACCGCCGTGGAGTCACCTTCCCATTGTTGACCAAAGAGTTTGAATAAATCAAAGATATCCATTTGCGGCGCCAAGTCGAGAACTTGTCGGCATCGATGTTTCCATTCAGTTTCGATAAAGTACGCCCACATGGCGCAGAGCCTTCCGCGCGAGGCGAACCACCGCTTGATGCGCAGCAGTGGTACAATGTGCGGGTTCGTTTGCGACACGACAAAGTAGTTGCAATTGAACAACTCGCGCAAGCCATCCATGGGTAAATCCGCCTCGAGGCTACCGTCGCGCCATCGACGCGGGCCGAGTTTGCCTTCAGGCTGCCACGGCACGAAAGCACCGTTTCGAGATTTAGCAAGCAGCGGTTGAGGCGGAAACAGACTTGGAAACGCGCATGAGGCGGCGACGGCGGACCACAACACGACGTGTGGAGACGTGAGGTAGTTGAGCAAACGCGGCTTTTCGCCTGGTCTCGTCGCGCACACGCATACGCTCAAGATTCGTCCACCGCTACGGTCGTACGCTTCTTGAAAAGTTAAATCACCAAACAATGCGCGTAAGCAGCGCTGAAAGAAATCAATATCGTGCAACGCGCCTGTGCGCATGTAGTGCTTTAACGCGCTCAGTGGATCCTTGCCGCTGAAAAACGTCAAATCTGGCAGTAAATCCCAAAAATGCTCATCACTGAAGAACTCATCGAGCTCTTCTTGCGTGCGACTGGCTATAATGGCGGCAACTATAGATCCTACACTCGATCCCGCGAGTACGCGCGGGAGTAAATGTCGACGATTCAACGCGCGCGCTACGCCGACGTGAAACGTTCCAAGCGTTCCGCCACCGCTCATCATCAGCGCCGTGCGCCCAAAGCAATGGCGAGTTTCTTGCAAGAAGACGAGTTTCTCTTGTATGGTCACCTGGTCATCCTCGGCAACCATCCTGAGCTGGGTTTTTATCTCCGAAATGTACTCTCGCACCGCCCTCGGCACGCCAAACGAAGAACTCGCATCCGCCGCCACGCTCACTCGCGATGGACTCGTCAACGACCCTAAATTTCTTAATATATCCGCCCGAAGCAAAAACATCATCTCCTCCACATTCCCAGCCGCGCGCTGCGTCCGTAACTGCCTCAACTGCTCTTCAATTAAATCCACATCGTACGCCCGCGACCCGCTCGCCCACGACGTCGGCACCGCCCCGCGTCCACGTCCACCCGCCGCCGCCGCATCCTCCTCCTCATCCAACCTCTCCAACTCATTTGCTGCATCCTCAAACTCTTCATACGTCGACGCTCGATCCAACGCCGCGCGTAATTCCCGTCGTCGGCGTTTCCTTTGCGCCGCCGTCGCGTCCAACCGTCTCACGTCTCGCGTCAGCGCCAGCCCCACCAGCGTTAACGTCGCCCCAACCATCGCCGCACGCGCGAGTACTCGCGCGTGCGCGTCCACGGCTGCCTTCGTCCGCGCGCGCATCGCCCATAGCGCATCCATCGCGCGCGAATGCGCGACGATTCGAGCGATGAATGCCTCGGCACCGCTGAGACGCCCAACCACCACGCGCTCGTTTCACCGTCGCCGTCGCCGTCGACGATCGCGCGACCGCACACCGATGCCAACCGTGTGACGCGAGACGCGGCGCGAGCGTGCGCGAACGGTCGCGAGCGCGCGCGAGAATGGCGCGCGTGGCGCGATTGATGGTTTGCACAGTCAGCATGCGCTTTTTTCGGCGGCGCGGCACTTTTCAGCGCGCAGACGTCGCGCGCGGCGAGCGTTGCGCGGGTGCGCGCGCGTGAGACGTGCGAACGCGAGTGTTTGACGCGAGTGCGTTAAAGCGCGAGGGTAAAGGTGGGCGATCGCGGCGCGAAAGAGAGAGAAGGAGAGATGAGCGACGCGATTAATCGTAGATTGGACACCATCGGTAAACACGTCGGTGCGGGCGCGAACGCGAATGCGGACGGCGGATCACACGCGAATGATGGCGCATACATGAGACCTGCGCCTGGGGGCGGTGCGGGCACGCTCGAGTGCAAGGATTCGCGCACGGGGAAGTCGTACGCGATTCCGATTTCAACCGACGGCTCGGTGGACGCGGCGGCGTTCAAGGCGATCGTCGCTGGTGGCGACGGGCGAGGGTTGGTGATGTATGATCCTGGGTACATAAACACTGCGCCGTGTAAGAGTAAGATTAGTTACATTGATGGCGACCGGGGGGTGTTGCGGTATCGCGGGTACGCGATTGAGAGCTTGGCGGAAAAGTCTACGTACTTGGAAACCGCGTTTGCGTTGGTGTACGGGGACTTACCCAACAGTTCGCAGCTCACGGAGTGGGAACGGACAATAGCGCGGCATAGCGCGCTGCCATTGCAGGTGGTGCACGCGATTGAGGCGTTGCCACACGACGCGCACCCGATGGCGGTTATGCTCGCCGGGCTCAACGCTCTGAGCGCGATGCATCCCGAACAGAACCCTGCGATTGCGGGCGGAGGCATTTACAACTCGCACGCCGTACAAGATAAGCAAATTGTGCGGATAATTGGGAAGATGACGACTTTGGCCGCGCACGCGTATCATCGAAACACTGGCCGCGCGCCGGCGGCGCCGAATACTCGTCTGTCGTACACGGAGAACTTCTTGTACATGCTCGATGCGGGTTTGGACGCCAGACATCGTCCGCATCCAAAGCTCGCTAAAGCCTTAGACACCATGTTTCTGCTCCACGCCGAACATGAGATGAACTGTAGCACGGCGGCGTGCAGACACTTGGCGTCGAGTGGCGTCGACGTCTTCTGCGCCGTCGCCGGCGCGGTGGGCGCGTTGTACGGACCCCTACATGGCGGTGCCAATGAAGCGGTGCTGAAAATGCTTGAGCGCATCGGAAGCGTAGAGAACATTCCAAGTTTCTTGGCTGGCGTCAAAGAAAAGAAGTACGTCATGTTTGGTTTTGGACACCGCGTGTACAAGAATTTCGACCCTCGGGCAAAAATTATTCGTGGCATTGCTAACGAAGTCTTCGAACTCGTCGGTCGTGATCCGTTGATTGACATTGCGATTGAGCTCGAAAAGTGCGCGCGCGCTGATGAATATTTCGTCAAGCGCAAGCTCTATCCAAATGTTGATTTTTACAGCGGATTGGTCTACCGCGCCATGGGGTTCCCGCCGGAATTCTTCACCGTCTTATTCGCCATTCCTCGAGCGGCTGGGTACCTTTCCCACTGGCGCGAAAGTTTGAGCGATCGGGATACAAAAATTATGCGACCGCAGCAAGTCTATCAAGGCGAGTGGCTACGCGATTACCAATCCATAGCCACGCGACAGCGGTCGCTGACTGACGCCATGGATAGCGTGGCGCCGTCCAACGCTGCGCGGCGGCGCATGGCAGGCGATCCACCCGCTGGTCGTGTAGCCGGCGCATCGACAGGTGCTGAGTTATCAACGCCCGCGTGGCGCAGCGGTACGAGCGTCGGTGACGCCACCGCGGGCATGGAGCATTTGATGTAGTCTTTTTTCATTTACGCCGCTGGCCTTTTTTACAATGCAAAATCATTTTAAGCAGTGACAGAAACGATGAGCATCATTTGTGCGGTGATCTATCGACGCACACGCGCACGCCAAATATATCCGTTCTCCATCGCATGCACGGTCGATCACCGCCGTTGAATAACACCGCGCGAGAGACGTACATGCGTTCTCGCGCGCGCCGCGGGTCGCACATCGACGTCTGCCGTTCAATCTCCGTACAATAATCGTACACTTCGTCCAAATCGGGTTGACAATACGGCCAATCAATGGGTGCATTCATGCGTGATACGCGTTCGCGATACCATGATTTCCTTGGCTCGTACGTACACTTTCGTAGCACTTCTTCCACGGAGCACGGCCGAATCAGCGTCGCGCATCGCATGTAATCATCAAAAGCCGTGGGATTTCCCGGAAATATCGTCGAGAACCACGTGAGTTGCTGCATGAGACGACCAATTTCGCCTTGGGGTTCGAATAACACTTGCGTTCCAGATTCATCATAGATTATATACGCGTCGTTGGAGTACCGTATGTACGGATCTTCGTACGAACCTCCGCCGCGAGGCGCTGGCTCGTACGGATAATACGGCGGCGGCTGAGTATTGGTGTTATACCCCGTTACCGATTGCGAGCCTTGATTTTCATTATATATCACCGTCACGCCGTCCATGGCTCGCGTCGTAGGCGACTGCGCGCCGCCGCGTCCGTTGCTGACGCCCACGGTCGAGTCCATCCACGTCGTCTGACTCGCGCGCGCGCGCGCCACGCGCTCGAGATCCGATCTCAACTCGAGCGCAATATCATCCAGTGCGCGTTGGAGCTCGCCGACATCAATATTCTCCGCACCAGGGCTCGTGAGTAACGACGCTTCGAGTTTAGCCACCTCTCGAGCGACGTAGTCGTCATACGCGTCGTACTGCCCCGCCCGCGCGTAGTCGTGCTCATTCAACCAGAACGATTCACGCCACGACGACTCGTCGTCATAGCCACCATAATACCCATCATTATCATCATCATCATCATCATCGTGCCCGCTCACATCGCTCCCCGACGACATGGCTACCTCACGAGGCTCGAACACCCGCACCGCCCTCGTGGCCGCATCCACGCTCACAATGTTCTCCTCCACACCGCGCGCGGCGACCGCGCCGACGCCGACGCCGACGCCGACGCCGACGCCGACGGCTAAACCCCACCACCGGCGACGCGTTCGGTGCGGTCGCGACGACATCGTCGCCACGCGGCGTCGCGGAATGCCCACACACCGTGCGCGCGCGACGCCCTCGCGAATACGAACCGGCGCGAGGGCGGGGCTTCACACTCGTGGACCTAAAAAATAATACACGTTTTCTCGGACATACGACGTATATATTGATATATTTACATCTAGTACCCGGTATTCTGTAACGTGTGTACATGGACATCAATACATTATTTCTCGGACACTCGGACCATATGGTACGTACGAAAACGTCTGTGTCGTGTATCACTCGTGCGTCGCGACCCTAGAACCTCTGGACGACACGAAGGCCCCTTCATGTTTTCATTCCGCGACGCGCAGACGACGACGACGACGACGACGATGATGATGACGATGACGAAGACGACGATGACGTCTTCGATGATGACACCGAGACGCGCGGCACCGCGACGCGCGCGCGGCGCGACGTTCGTCGTTCGCGCGGAAGGCGGCGTGAGCAAGCGCCAGGAAGATTTGGGCGGTCTCGGTGGGGATATCGGCGCGCGCGACGCCACCGTGGGCGAGCTCGAGAGCGGATTCTGCACCACGTCTCTCGGGCATGCCGATACGGACCACATCTTAGCCGTGCCGGACGCCATGGCGCAGATGATTATGTTGAAGAACCAGACGATTGACGCGAGCGACGCGGATAAGCTCACGTTTGCGCAGCAAGAAGTGCTTCGTAAGCAAGTGTGGGATTGGAAGATTCGCCCTGGGAAGGGGAATTATGAGGTTTTGCGACGGGAATATACCACGAGCGATGCTGGTGCGATGGTGAAGGCGATTGAGGGGGTGTGCGCGCGCGTGGGGTGGACGCCGGCGTCGCTCGAAGCGACGGGCGCGGACAAGGTGGTGTGCGAGCTCGGGCAAGATTCCATCAAGGGCATGTGCGAGAACGATTTCATTCTCGCGTCGAAGATTGATGATGATGCTGGCGTTTCTGCGCTTATTGTTAAGGCGGCAGCCAAGGCGCGCGTGTGGTTTTAAGTTTTAACCATCGACGTCGGCGGACGCTGTACGCGCTATTATTTCCACATTGCGGGGGCGCGCTCAAGCGTGTGAGCGCGCGCGTATTCAAGATTTGACTGATTTACATACGACAATGACGACGACGCAACAAAAACATTGCAACAACAATACATATTCATATTGATTTACAACACTGTTGATTCTATCACTCGCCGCAGCGCCGACCGACGACTACCGCGACGACTCCAACACGACGCCAAAAGCTATTTACTCGGCGGCGCTGTCGACGTCTTCCTCGGCTTCAGTGGCGAGCACGGCGTCATCTTTGAAGAGAGAACGCACGGCTGGGATGAGTCTTGGAAGCATTGGTAAGTTGGCGAAATCGACGCTCATTAAATCAAACGCCACCGCGGTGCGTTCGGTGTACGAGCCATCGAATATTGGAACTTTTGGATAGCGCTGGGAAAAGTGCGTTAAAATCGTGCGATACGCCCGCGCATCGTTCCCAGTCTGCACCGCCTCCTTCGTCGTCGAGTGACGCTTTTTAATCGCTTCGTCCTCCATACCGTTCTCGAACGTCGCTTCGTGCACGAGGAGCGTGGCGTCTCGAGCCGCCGCGACGAGGCTCGGGCACGGCCGCGTGTCTCCGGAATACACCATCGACCATCCGCGCTTGCCGACAATCTTTGCCCCATAGGCGTGCGCACAATGATTAACTTGCACGGCGATGATCTGATCGACGTCTGATCCCGACAGCGCTGCGCGAATGCGCGCTATTTCGGGACTCATAGTTTCGCTAACCCACTTTTCTCGCGTCGTCTCCGCCAAGTCGATGAAATCGGCGCCTAAATGCTCGAGTTCGCTATACAAGTCCAGAAATCTCCGAAGCGGTCGCGGACCGACGATGGGAATCACTGGCGCTTCTAAACCTCGCCGCTCGAACGCTTCTTGTCGAGAGGTGAGTATACGTGGCAATCCAACGTGATGGTCGGCGTGAATGTGCGAAATCCACACGAGCTTCAGCGCCATCAACTGTTCGTCAACTCTGTTGATGCCGTACCGGCGAATCATCTGCGCCAGCGACCCTTCTCCAGTATCAAGCATTATATTTCCCGAGTAGTCATCGCCACCGAATTGCATGAAAAATCCAGAGACGTTGCGATATTTCGCTGGCATGGCGCTCCCGGTGCCGAGGAACACGAGCTCGACGTCGCCGGGACGCATGGCGCGTAAATATTCTGGCACCGGGAAATCCGCTCCAGGACGTGACGCGTCGTACGTCTCGGACGGCAGCGGTGACGCAGGTTGCATAGCTTTAGATGCTAGCGCAATCGTGCTCTCGTCAACCTGCTTGCGATGCACAAAACTTGGAACAAATTGCGGCACCGCGCTCGCATCCGCGCCCGCCGACTTGAGCGGAATCAACCCAAATTTAAGCAAATTCTTCCCCGCGATGGCGTTGGGAATGCCGCTCGGAATCTTATCAACGCGCTTAGCCATTGCTTCGCGTTTCGATGGACTCGGTGGGGGCGACGTTGGGTCACGCGCATCGGGAAATATCTCGGCGTGCAACGCGTGGAGGCGAGCCTGAATGCGAGCCGCCGACATAAAAATCGGTACCTCGTCCATCGCTTTGGCGTTTGCAAACACGTGCGACGCCTTACTCGCGCCCTCGAATGTTTTTTCTACTAGTGTTTTATACTCTGCGCTCGATACCACGGCGGCGCTGGCAATGTGCACGACAACACTGACGTCGGAAACGTCACCAAACAACGGCTTGGGCGCGTCGAGCGCCGCGCGGACGTGCGCATTCGTCGGCGCGTCAAACACAATGACGCGAGGACCAGGCTGCTCGGGCCCGACGCACATCTCTGGCGTAATCACCGTTCCATTTACTAGCGTAATTGATTGCCCGCGCACGAGTGCACCGCGTTGTGGTCCTTGAGGCACGCCAAGTTTGACTGCGCTCGCCATGTCAAATTTTCCCGGGACGCCGGCGAGCTTGACGTCGTAGCTCGCGACTGCATCTAATGCATAGTATTCCTCTTCGTCGTCGTGGTCGAGTTTAGCACGTTTTGCGTTCGCTCCTGCGCGCGCTTCATCGCTGAACGAATCATATTCACGATCGTACGTGTCGGCCTCCTCGTCGTACGCGTCCTCGTCGTACCCGTCGTGACGCGCCCAACCGCCGACGACCACCGGCGTAATCGTAACCACACCATCATTCACAATCACCTCACTATCGAGAACGCTCGCACACGAGTCGCGCTCGAATCCATTCTCTCCTATCGCCACCCCGCGTCCTTGCCCAAATAACGTCTTCGTCGCTCGAATCAACGCGCGCAACGGACTCGCCGGCGCGTGCACGTCCACGCGTCTCGTCTCAAATGTCGATGCATTCCCCGCGCCATTCCCCGCGCCTTGCGCCGTCAGCGCGCCATCACTCATGGTGAGTAGCATTCCAGTCAACCCCCCGGCGCTCGCCGCGTTCACGCGCGTGAGCATGATTCTATTCGTCCTTTGCAACTTTAACCGACGTTCGACGCAAAACCTTTGAAACCCTTCACCGACGTTGAACACGTATCGATGACTATCGGTAAACACCAGCACGCTCGGCGCCGTGACGTCATGAGAGTCCGCGTTCAAGCCTAGAATCTGCACGTACGCGTTGCCCAGACGCTTCGCCGCGAGCGGCGGCGGCGCTGCGCCGCGAGACGTCATGCCCGGTCGTTGGCTGCGATTCGCTGCCGATGAAAACGACGTCTGCACCGCGTGCGCAACGCGCTCAACGTCCGTGCGCGCGCGCGATTCGCACGATACGACGTGCGTGCGTCCACTCGCGCCGATAAGCGCACACCACCGCGCGAAATCGCGTGGCGCACGGCGCATACAATGCGTGCGTGACAATGACGAAAAAGTAACTTTAAGCGTCACACGCCGACGCCGCTGACGACGCCGCTGACGACGTCGCTGACGACGCACGACTGCCGCGAACCATCGCGCGCACCGGTGCGCGTCGCCGTCACTCGTACCCGCGCCGCCGCCTCGATGCCGTGCGCGTCGACGCCGCACGCGCGTGTCCCAGCGCGCGGTGGTTACGCCAAACGTCGTCATCAATCCACGACGAATCGCGCCGTGTCCACGCGCGCCGCGGCGTCTTCCGCGGGCGCGGACGATGGGGATTACTTTACGCTCGCCAGCGGCGCGCGCGTGTCCAAGCTCGGGATCGGGACGATGGATTGGGGCGACACCGAACGCGGATTCAATGCGAGGTTTCGCGAGAAGGACCTCGCCGAAGCGTTTGCGTACGCGTTGGACCATGGAGTGAATTTCATCGATACCGCCGAAGTTTACGGCGCCAAGTCTGCGGCGTATGAACAAACGAGCGAGCACATTGTGGGGCGTTTGAATGCCGCGCGTGATTGCGAGGCGTTCGTGGGGACAAAGGTGTTTACGGTGCCGTGGACCAACGTCATCATGGGCGGCGGGTTGCGACTGAGCTCAAAGGCGCTCGTGGATGCGCTTCGCGCGTCCGTGGCGAGAAATGAAGGTCGGCCGATGGATTTATGGTCCATTCACTTTCCGTTCCCGACGTGGAGTCAGCAGGCGTTGACGGATGCGTTGAGAGAAGGGTTGGATTTGGGGTTGTGTAAATCCGTCGGCGTGAGTAATTACGACGAGGCGCAAATGACAGAGGCGTACGAGTTACTTCGTAAGCACGACATCCCGCTCGTGACGAATCAAGTCAAGTATTCTTTGCTCGACCGTACGTGCGAGAAATCGGGATTACTACGCGCGGCAAAAGATATGAATGTGCGCGTGGTGGCGTACTCGCCGCTCGGCGGGGGAGAGTTGCAATCGAGCAAAGACGCCGAGATTAAAACTCTGTGTAAGCTTTTAGAATTTATCGGCGCCATGGGACACGGTGGGCGCACGACCACACAAGTGGCGTTGAATTATTTAATGTGTAAGGGCGCGATTCCTATCGCTGGGTGTTCGTCGAAGCGCCGCGCGAAGGAATATTGCGGCGCTTTAGGATGGTCGTTAGATCCAGCCGACGTCGAAATGCTGGATGAAAAACTAGATTATATCGAGAAACAAAAGAAGAAGAGTCCTATTTAATACAAGTACTAATGTTACTCAATGTTGCTCATCCGTCGCGTTCGCAGCTAACCGACTCATGGCGAGCGACAACGCCGAGCTCGAATGCTCGCGGTTACCCAATAGAGACGACGGCGAAGACGAGCGTCGCCGCGACAACGCTTCGTCAAATGTCAAGCCTTGCGAAGTCGCCCTCGGAGACGAGCACTCTTCCTGGGCGACTAAATAATCTAACACCTGCGCGCCTTGCTCTTGAGCATAAATAGCCTTGCGTCCTTCGATGTCGAGCGCGAGGACGCTTAATACGCTCATGGCGTCGTCGCGGGACGTCGCGCACCCTTCCCGAGCGAGCGAGACTAACGCATCCGTCACGCGTTCATGCACCATGTGCGCCTTATTCGACGGTTGCCACACGAGCGCCCACAACGCGAGCGCCGCATCCGCAGCCGCGGGTTCTAACGAACTTCGCAACCGCAACAGTGTCGTCAACACGTCGATGAGTTCGTGAAAGAAATTCAACCCGCCCATGGCCAACGCCGAACCGTACGCGCGCTTTTCATCCATCGACGCGTCCTCTCTGTCTTGACCACGTCCCGAGCTGCCGACAGCAATGGTATCGACCGCATCACCACTGTTCGTCATCGCATCACCCGCGAGCGCGCGCAGCGCGCCCACGCACGCGGCGCGCACACTTTTTCCACCCAAAGCCGTCGCCACGAGCGGGATGACCGCCCCGCATCTTGCCACGGCCCGTCGTCCCGCCGGCCCGCTCGCGCATAAATCTCTCAACCCAATCGCGCACTCCGTGTGCGCGACGGACACGTCGGACGATAAAATCACCACCATGCTCTCCACCGCGCTTTCGCACGTCAAATCCACCGCGCTCGGGTGACTCGAGATTGGAAACAACCGTCGGCGGTTCAACGTCGACGAACGCTCGCTCACGCGCGTCAGCGCGTCCGCGGCGTACGTCGCATCGTCCCGTGCTTCATCCGCGCCCGCCGCGCGCTCAACGCATCTTGTGAGTGCGTTTAACGCACCACTGCGAATGAGCATCTTACATACGTCTGGTGAGCTCGCGAGCGCGCTCAGAGACCGCGCGACGTGCGCGGAGCCTCGCTCGTCCAGCGTTCCACTTTCGAGCGCCTTGAGCAACGCCGGAATCACCCCAGCGCTCGCGTACGCGTGCAACGCTAAGTCATCTGTCTTTAGTAATCGCAGCGCCGTCAACGCGCCTACCTTGTCGCTCAACCCGCACGAACGAACGACGACGTGAATCAATGCCAAGACTTGTTGGCCTCGAGTCGAGCGCGCGAACGCGTCCCCGGGACCTTCGGCGTCGACGCAGAGCTTACGAATGTGCGCCAGCGCGTCGGTAGACGATGGTGCGTGTGACAATGCGTCGATGGCGGCGCGCATCGTCGCCGCCGCGCTCGGTGCTGACATGGTTGCGTTGAAATGTGACGCGTAAGACGTGAACCACCCGCGAGGATGCGCGTAGAGTTACAAGAAGAAGCGAATTTTAGCGAAACAAATATTTTCTGGATGCGCCGACCAATCACATATGGGTGTCGTCGTCATCGCGTCGTACGCGTACACCGTCGTTGTTGTCGTTGTCTTAACCTTACAACAGGTGTTCATTCTTGTACGTCGTCGCGAATTCGCGAATATTGCCGACGATGAAAAACGCCCCGCAAATTCTAACCGTGCGCGCGGCGCCGCCTTGATACAAGGCTCGAATACCGCCTTGTTTATACACCTCACCGATCGCTTGCGTGGCACTGGTATATTTCACCCCAGCTAAATCACTCTGCATGCACGTCTTCGCGGTGTCGATCGGGTGCGTCATGAGCGCCGCCATCGTCCCCGCGGCGGAGCTCCCGAGCACGCTCGCCGTTAAATCCCCGAGCTCGGGCTTTGCCGCTTTAATCTTCGACGTCAACACCGGTCCTAACCCGAGATACCCCGCGGTATAAATGCTCTCACGCGCGGCGCACGACATCGTCCCTCGCCACATCTTCGCCAACCCACCATCGCGAACGACGGCGGAAATCGTCGCCCCGGGTCCGAGCTTCATCTTGCCTTGCTGAATCACGGTTAAGTCGACGGGGGAATACAACGACGCGCTCAATGCGCCAGCACCCATCGCGACGCCAATCTGCTCGACATCCGTCAACGCACGAGTACCATTCGTTAACGCGCGCTCGAGAACACCATTCACGGCGACTTGTGCGGCGGTAATCGGCGCTAAAGACGACGCGTTCGCGACGACGCCGCGATACCAGCCCCCCACCGACGTCGGCAGCGCGCGGCCATCTTGGACGCAAATCTTAAACGTAATCAGCGGCACTGCGACGTTGACACGCACAAACGCAAAGGAAACAATATCGTCAGTCATCTTATACGTCGCATTCGCCACCCGCACTCATTCGCGACGCCTCATCGCGCACGCATTCCGAAAAGTCGCGACGATAATCATCGCGTCTCATCCATCCATCGCCTCGCGACACCACGCACTTTGCACGCATGTTTCGACGATGCCACCGAAGGCGCCGACGGCGAGGTTTTCAAAATCATTCAAAGGCACGCGCGCGTTCGGTCGTTGCGCGACCGCGGGCGGCATGGCGTCGGTCGAACTGTGCGGCACGGGACAGATAAAACGACGCGCGAGACGCCCCCTCGTGTGGGCACACGGGGTGTGTTCTTCGGGGTTAGATACAGGGTTACGGTGTAGAGTACGTATTTCCCGAATGTCCGATTATAGGTAGTGGACCGGTTGATGCGTGTGATAGTAGTTTTGGTTAGTTGAATATGTGTTTTGAACTCACCCGTGGACGTGGATGGCGTTCGTGGCGGCGGCGCGCGGGTGCGGTCGCGCGTGCGCCATTCGACGACGACGACGACGACGACGACGACGGTGGGGACTCGGCGATCGCGTGTGGTGGTGGTATAACGCACTCTTTATATATAGCGTTCGTCGTGGGTCGCATCGACGACGTTCGCGCGCGTTGCGTCGCGTTCGTTCGCGTTCGCATCGATTCGATTCGATTCGACTCGCTGGCGGCTGGACACTTATTGATTGATTTATTCATTCAATCCATCGACGAATGGGGTCGTCATCGATGATGAAGAGCGATAAGAAGCGTAAAGATCGCGAAAGCGGTGGCGACGCTGCGGCGGAGAAGCAGCGCAAGGCGGAGAAGAAGGCACGGAAGGCGGAAAAGAAGGCGAAGAAGGAGGCGAGCGCGAGCGGCGAGGAAGCGCCTCCGACTCCGGGACGAAAAGTGGAAAAGAAGACGACGACTTTGGTGAAAGTACCGAGCGTGGAGGATTTCAGAAAGGAGCACTCGATTGAGATCAAGTTTGCGTGCGATCAGACGCGTTTGTTGGAACCGTTTACGAGTTTTGACGACGCGGCGTTTCCAAAGGCGTTGCGCTCGGCGCTCAAGGCGCAAGGATACGCGGCGCCGACGCCGATTCAAGCCGAGGCGTGGCCGATACTTTTGAAGGGTAAAGATGTCGTAGCGATTGCGAAGACTGGGAGCGGGAAGACGTGCGGGTTTCTGCTTCCGGCGCTGGCGAAGATTATGACCACTGGGTCGCAAAAGGCGCCAGAAATGCAACTCGTGGATGGTCGATGGAGACCGGGCGCCGTGGCGCCGTCAGTGATTGTTTTGGCGCCCACGCGCGAGCTTGCGATTCAGATCCACGCCGAGTGCGAGAAATTCTGTCAAGCTGCGGGCGCGAAGTCCGTCGTGCTCTATGGTGGCGCGGCTAAGGGTGACCAGTTGCGCGCGTTGCGTTCGGGCGCCGACGTCGTCGTCGCGACGCCGGGTCGGATTAACGACTTTTTAGAACCCCCGCCGGGGTTCACCGCGCCCGTGACCGCCACGAACGCCGCGTACGTGGTGCTAGACGAAGCTGACCGCATGCTCGACATGGGATTTGAGCCGCAAATTAAAAAGATTTTAAAGCTTTGCCCAAAGGCGAGGCAGACGGTGATGTTCACCGCCACGTGGCCGAAATCGGTACAAAAGATTGCTGACGCGTTCACGAGCAAGCCCGTGCACATTCAAATTGGCAGTGGTGGCAACAAGCTCACGGCGAATAAATCCATCACCCAGCACATCGAGGTGTTGGAGGAGGATGAAAAGTTTGAACGGTGCGTGGCGATTCTGAAAAAGGAACTCGGCAAAAACGATACGTGCATCATGTTCGCTGGGACCAAGCGTCGATGCGATTTCTTAGACCGTCGCTTGAAAACAGCAGGCTTTTCTTCCGCGGGCGCGATTCACGGCGATAAAGAACAGTACGAACGCGAGTTGGTGCTGAATAACTTCCGTCAAGGACGTGGGAACATTCTCGTCGCCACGGATGTCGCCGCGCGCGGATTGGACATCCCGGGCGTCGCCGCCGTCGTCGTGTACGATTTCCCGCTTCAAGTCGAAGACTACGTTCATCGTATCGGTCGTACTGGTCGTGCGGGCAAAGAAGGCAAAGCGTTTACGTTTTTCACGCACGAAAACCGGGGCGCGGCGAACGAACTCATTGAAATCCTCCAAGGCGCCGACCAACAAGTGCCGCTCGCGTTACAAGCCATGCAACGCAAGGGCGGCGGCGGCGGCGGCGGTCGAGGCTTCCGTGGTGGTGGCCGCGGTCGCGGTGGCGGTGGACGCGGTGGTGGTGGCCGCGGAGGCGGCCGAGGCGGCGGCGGTGGCGGTCGCTTCAATCGCGGCAAATGGTAACGACGGGACATGAAACGCGCCGTGTAATTACGTGTATTGATTCTTTCCAATTCCCTCAGCGCGCACGCGCATCGCATCGCACGCCATACTACTCCATAGCCATTCTCGCATGTGCGCTCGCGCGGCGTCGCACACGCATTCGTGCGCCATCGATGGCGAACGCGCGCGACGTTTCAATCCAAATCCAAAAGCCCTCGTGTGTTCATCATTCGCATTCGCGCGTCACATACCGGCGCGACGCTCGTCGCCATGCGCGCGTCGCTCGCGAACGCACACAGCGGTGTTCGTCCGCGCGTTCGCGCGGCGAACGAGCGCGCGCGAGCGCCAGCGCGAGTGCACGGCGCGCGAACGTGCGCCGCGAGCGCTGGTTCGGCATCAGATAACGCCAACGAATCATCCGCGCTCGTCGCGCGCGATGGCGCGTCTGCGCGCGCGAGCGCCAGCGTCGGCGCTCGAGACGCGTGTGAGGTACGCACCGACCCGGTGTGTGCGATTGAATGCGTGGATTTAGGCGCGGCGACGAGCGAAAATGATGGTTGGAGGCAATTGTCCCGCGCGTGTCGTCGGGCGTTACGCGGCGCCGAAACGTCGACGTACGGTGCGTTTGATTCAGGGTGCGTGCGGTTCGTCATTGACGTGCCTCGGGATTGCAGGGCGTTGGATTGGGTGTCGCGCGCGGCGAGTGCGCCGGGCGTACCGGGATTTTATTGGTCGCCTCGAGCGAAGACGGCGAGAGGCGCGTCGGCGTCTCGAACGCGCGACGGCGCCACAGCCTCGAGCGACGACGATGATGGCATCAGCGGCGCCAGAGGGACGAATGATAGAGCATACGATGCCGCCGTGCGCGGTGCGCGCGCGGGCGTCGGCGCGAGTGCGACGTGGACGGATGCAGAAACTGGCGAAGCCGCGGAGACGACGTTGAAGCGCCGCATCGCCTCCATGCGTCGATTTTTAGCGAATGGTGGCGCATCTGGCACGCGCGGTGCCGGGCGCGTGTACGGCGCGGGAAGGTTTGACCCAGCACGCGCGCCGAGCGACGAATGGGCGGCGTTTGGCACGCATTACTTCTTTTTACCCACGCTTGAATGCGTCGAGGGCGTCACGTGCGCGACGCTCGCCGTGTGCGCAGTGTGGGACGCCAACGGTGTAGAGAATTGTGGACCGAGCGCGAAATCGTTCGTGCAAGCGATAGATGATGCGTGTGAAACGCTTGACCGCGCGCTAAGCGGAGGCGTCGATGGTGCTGTGTTACCGCCGGGCGCCGCGTACGCGGTGACGCGCGCGCTCGTCCCGGATGAAGCCGGGTGGTCCAAAGACGTGTCGTCTGTGATTTCACGCATTCGCGCATCGCACGGGATGACGACGTCGACGTCGACGTCGACGTCGACGACGGCTCCATCTGATACCGCAGGTTGGGCTGATTTAGGAAGCAGTTTTGACGAGTCAGACGGCGCTGACGTGCGTTCGGCGCTGGAATTGCTCGGCCGCGCCGCCGGCGTCGAAGCCCCAAGCGCGGTTTTAGACCAGTTCGAAGCGATGACTATGGCGTTAAACGCCGACAGAACAACGCCCGCTGCTTCCAACATGGAAGGACTGGTCGATGCCATGCTTTTAGGCGGAGAAGAAACGTCGCTACGAGGAGATCCTCTGCGCAAGGTTGTCTTGGCGCGGAAGAGCGACCTCGCGCTCAACGCCCCTGTAGACACATTTGCGTTGGTCTCGCGGTTACAATCGCGCGACCCTGATGCGTACCAATTCGTCTTGCGTCATCCGAACGGTGCAACGTTCTTAGGCTCCACGCCTGAGCGATTATTCGCCAGTAATAAAGGGTATGCGGCGAGCGAAGCCGTCGCCGGGACGCGCGCTCGAGGCGCTGACGACGGCGAAGACGCCGCCTTGGCGTATGATATGCTCTTGAGCCCCAAAGAACACGAAGAATTCGCCATTGTGCGCGAAGAAGTAAGAAGTGCACTCGCCGAAGTCGCCCAGGGTGGCATCGATGGCGTCAATATGGAGATTGAGAAGGGAATTTTGCGCAACGTTGCCGTGCAACACTTGTACGCCCGTCTATCGGCGCCGCTCGCGCGCGGAAAAACTGAAGCTGATTTAATCAGTGCGTTACATCCAACGCCCGCGGTGTGCGGGTATCCGCGAAGCGCGGCGTTGCACACGTTGCGCGCGGTAGAATCTTTCGATCGAGGGTTGTACGCCGGGCCACTTGGATGGATTAGCGCGGAGGGTGCCGAATTCGCCGTCGCCATTCGGTCGGCGCTCGCGGCTCCAGGCGGGAAGGATGTGACTCTATACGCGGGCGTCGGCGTCGTCGGCTCGGCAAACGCTAAAGCAGAGTGGAGCGAATTGAATTTGAAAACAAAACCGCTCGAGATACTGCTGTCGCCCGCGCCGACGTTGGCGAGCATGCCAAATCCAAACGCGGCTTGGGCGACGGTGCTCGTGGGCGAGCTCGTGCGCGGCGGCGTAACGACATTTTGTATCGCGCCCGGCTCGCGCTCGACTCCGCTCGCGCTCGCAGCTGAAAAGCACGTTGGTGCAAACGTCGTGGTGTGCATTGACGAACGGTCGTTGGGGTTCTACGCCTTGGGTTACGCAAAAGGCGCGTCGTTGCGTCCCGCCGCCGTCATTTGCAGCAGCGGCACGGCGGTGGCAAATTTACTCCCAGCCGTGGTCGAAGCCTCAGAGAGCTCCACACCCTTGTTATTACTCACCGCTGATCGGCCGTATGAACTGCGAGACACTGGGGCAAACCAAACGATCGACCAAGTTAAGATTTTCGGATCGTACGCGCGTTTCGCGGCGGATTTGGCGCCGCCCGGCGACGGCGCGCCCGCGCGCGCGTGCGCCACAATGGCGGCAACGGCGCTGCGATATTTACGCGGCGCCAACCCAGGGCCGGTGCATTTGAATTGCGCGTTTCGCGAGCCTCTCGGGCCGCAGCGCGTGGCATGGGACAGCGCCAAGGCGTTAAAAGGTCTTGAGCGTTGGGAGCAATCATCCGCGCCGTTCACCGTCGGCGCGTCTTCGTCCTTGTCTTTATTAAGTGGCACCGACGACGACGACGACGCGTGGCGCGCCGCTTTATCGCGAATAACGAGCGCTAAGCGTGGGTTATTAGTCATTGGCGGCGGTGCGTCCGCCGCTGACGCCATGGCGGCGACATCCATCGCGCGCGCGCTCGGATGGGCAGTCGCCGCCGACGCCACGAGCGGCGCCCGCGTCGGCGCCGCGAACGTTGACACCGTTCGCATCGTTCCCATGATTGACTACGTCTTGGTCGAACCTACCACACACGACGCGTTGCGTCCAGATGTCATTCTCCAGCTTGGCTCGCGATTGACGTCGAAGCGCTTGTGTCAATTTCTTGAAGCGAGCGCCATCGAGCGCGGCGCCGAATGGGTCGTCGTCGAGCCGAGCGCGCGTCGCTTGGATCCCGCTCATTGCGTATCTGTGCGCGTCGAATCATCCATGGCACACGCCGCGGCGGTTTTAGAGCATGCGTTGCTATCGAGCAGCGGTGCGGCGTACGCGACGAGCGAAAACAAGGAGTCGTGCGTGGCGTTTGCTGAGCTCGCCGTCGCCGTCGGCTCTGCCGTCGCGCGCGAAGCCGTCGCCGCGTTACGGGACATCACCGCGAATGAAGGTTTATCCGAAATCGCCGTCGCGGTGAGCGTGAGCGAGCGCTTACCCGAAACCATGGGGCTGTTTTTGGGCAATTCCATGCCCATTCGCGACGTCGATGCGTTTAGCGGCCTGAAATATTTCACCGACGACATTCGAGCCCGTTCAACGACAAAGACGTCGTACGGCGCGCCAGTCACCGCCAATCGCGGTGCGAGCGGCATAGACGGCGTGCTCAGCACCGCCGCGGGCTACGCCGCGGGCCTGGGCCACCCCGTGACGCTCATCGTCGGTGATGTGTCGTTCCAGCACGATTCAAATGGATTGCTCTTTCTCCGCGACCGTCCCGGTCAACCGCCAGTGACGGTGGTCGTCGTCAACAACGGCGGCGGTGGAATATTTTCTTTTCTCCCCGTCGCCGCGCAAGTCGACGACGCGGCGTTCAATCGTTTATTTGCCACGCCGCCGGACGTGAGCCGACGCGGATTGTGCGAGGCGCATCGCGTGGCGTACGCGCATCCGCGTTCGATGGCTGAGCTCGACGCGGCGCTCGACCAAGCGTGGGGCGAAGACGCGCAGCACAGGGTCATCGAAGTCACCACGTCGCGCGCGCGGAATTTAGTGCAGCACAAAATGATTCAGCGGCGTTGCGCGCGCGCGGCGAGACACGCGCTCGGATTGTCAGCGGCGATGTCGGGCAAGTGTGAGGCGAGCGTCTCCGGCGCGGAGGTTTCGCGGTTTTCAATTCCGCTCGCGAAACCCGTGACGACGAATGTCAGCGCCAGCGACGTCCCAGCACGCGATGGGTGGTTGCTTAAAATCACGCTAAGTGATGGTAAATTTGGCTACGGTGAAGCGTCGCCACTTCCTGGATTGCATCGCGAGACGCTCGACGAAGCTGGAGCGCAAATTATTGCCGTGGCATCGGCGCTCTCCTCGKCGAGCAACGTCGGAGCGCCGACAAACCTGGCGCTGTTGAATGGCGCGTTCACGTCCTGGATTGAGAGCACATGTGGGATTTCATCGCGCGAGTTGCTTCCTAGCGTACGTTTCGCGTTGGAGACGGCGATGGCGAACGCGTTGGCGTCGAGCGCCTCGATGACGCTCGCCCGCGTCTTGAGCGGAGACGATGACGACGACGACGGAACGATGAACACGACGACCAAAACAAGCAGTGGTGGTGAATGCAATATCGGGCGCGTATTTGTCAACGCCCTCGTCGACGCCGCCGTTGACGTCGACGCGGCGATGCGCGAAGCCAAAGCCCTCGTCGATGAAGGTCATCGTTGCTTAAAAGTCAAGGTTGGCAGAGGCGTCGGAAGCGAGGGCGCCAAGGCGGACGCCGTGCGGCTCGCCGCCATTCGAGACGCCGTTGGCCCACGCGTTGTATTGCGCGCCGATGCCAACCGTCGCTTCACATTCACCGAAGCACTCGATTTTGGCGCCGCCGTACAAGAACTCAACGTGAACTTGCAATACGTCGAGGAACCCACGGCGACGGCGCGAGAAATGTCAGCGTTTTACTTTACCACTGGCGTCCCAACGGCGTTGGATGAAACGGTAGACGAAATTGTGCGTGCATCGGCGTCCCTTACCGACGCCGCCAGCGCCCTTGCGCGCGTTGCGGATCAATCCAACGGCGTCGTCGCCGTCGTCATGAAGCCCAGCGTCATCGGCGGTCTCGAAGCCACCGCTACGCTCGCCCGCGTCGCCATGTCGCGCGGCGTTCGTCCCGTAATTTCGAGCGCATTTGAAACAGGCGTTGGACTGCACGCGAGCGCGCATTTAGCCGCGTCGCTCGATGACGCGTTACGTCGCGATATCGCCGCCGAGCGCGCCAACCGTTCGGGACTGAGCGACGACACCGAGCGACGAAACATCCCCGAAGTCACTCCGCTCATTTTAGCGTTGGATGACGACGAGGAAAAAGGTGATATCATCGGCGCTCGGGCGCACGGACTGGGCACGGGCTCGTGGCTCGCCGGGGAAATCATGACCCCTGACGTCGCCCCCGTGCGCGCGTTTGATGACGGCGCCGGCGTGGGGATGATGTTACACGCAGGTGGCGTCGGCGTCGCGTCTAAAACGACAGAGTTCGTCTCCGCGTCGACGTCGACGCCAATAAAGTCATGGGGCATTTCTGGGCGCGTGGATGTCGTCACCTCGAGCGGAGGTCGGTACAACGTACATTACGTGCAATCTGAAGACTTTGGCGGCGGTGGCGACACCGTCGTGCTCTTACACGGATTTATGGGTTCTGTAGACGACTGGGACGCCATCGCTCGTGGCTTACTCGCAAGCTCGGGCGTGAGACGCGTCATCGCTATCGACTTACCCGCGCACGGAGGCACGACGCGCCAGTCGGGACCGGCGATGAAGTCGTTGGATGACGCTCGGGATGTCGTTTTAGGCGCCGTGCGCGCGCTCGGGTGCAATTTGCGCGACACGCACGTCGTTGGCTATAGCATGGGCGCAAGAATTGCCTTGGCTATCGGGACCATGAATGAAGACAAGTTCGAGGGTGTGAAATCAGTCGTCTCTATCGGAGGTTCGCCCGGCGTGAGAGACGCTCGAGCGCGAGACTCGCGTGCCAAACGCGACGATGAACTCGCTCGAGCGTTGCGTAAGAGCGGCGTACACGCGTTTGCCAAGTCATGGTATGCGCAGGGTTTGTTCACGACGCTCGTCGCACATCCACGGTTCGGCGGCGTCGACGGATTGGCGCTCCGACGCGCGCGAACCGCCGACACGCCGGGAGCCGCCGACGCGCTCGCCGAGTGCTTGTCCGCGGCGAGTCCCGGTCGACAAGCGCACGTATGGGATGCGCTTTATCTATTAAAGGGGAAATCATTGTTTATTGCAGGTGAACGTGATAGTAAATTTGCAGCGTTGGCGCGCGAGATGCGCGTCGCAACGGGAGATGCGCGAGGCGTCATTGATATTAAAAACGCAGGACACGCGGCGCACTTGGAGGCGCCGGAAGCCGTCGTCGTGCATCTCACGCGTTTCTTCGCTGACGTGGCGATGACGACAACGACGACGTGAGAGGTTTGATTATTTATTTGTTAGAGAGCACGCACCACTTAGAATAGACATTATTCAACGTGAGGTGTACGTAGAGTGTAGTAGAAATTAATATTTAAGGTGTTGTCGAAACGCGGCGCACTCGTCCGACAGGGCTCTCATCGTGCGCAATGACGGCTGAGAAAGTTGATGGGTGTACGTGGGTGTGCGTGGGTAGTGCGTGTGCACGTTGTCGTCGCGTACTTACTTCTTCTTACCGAACAAGCTGCCGAACAAGCCCTTGTACTCCTTACCCGCGAGCGGATCCTTGACGTTCGGCTTGGTCGGCTTGGACTTTGCGAATCGAGACGAACCGCCAACAGTCTTGTTCAACGCCGCCGTCTTCTTCGCCATTTCCTTGCGCTTGGCTTCCGCCTTAATCTCCGCAGCCTTCTTGGCTTCAGCAACCTTCTTCGCCGCGGCAAGGTTCTTTTGCTTCAACGCCTCCGCCTTCGCCTTGGCTTCAGCCGCCTTCTTCTTCTCCGCCGCTTGCTTGGCCAACATCGCCTCGCGTCGGTTGTTCGTGTCAATCGTCTTACCAGCCTATGCACGCGATACAGCAAAACAAAACATTATTTTCGTCAGTCAACCAACCAATTAACCAATCAACCAACCCCGTCGTCGCATCAATCACGCGAAAACAATCAATCAATCACATCCACGCACGAAAACGCGCGCGAGTGGATAACGAACTGTCGACGCGCATTGGCCAACGTATCTCGCGCCTCCCCGCACCGCGCGCGCGCCCAACACCCCCCCGCGCGCGCGAGTCGCGCGCGACATATTTCTTTTCATCACCACATGCGCTCGCGCGCGCCAATCCACGGTCGAGCGACGCGTCAAACGCGCATCCACGCGCGCACGCGGTGCGATCCGCGACCGAACGCGTTCGCGCGCGATTGGTGTCCGTGACGATCCGTCGTTCGTTCGTCGCGACGCGATCGAGCTCGGGGCGTACCTTGGTGACGACGGCGCGGCGCGTGGAGGACTTTGTCGTCGTCGCCATCGTCGTCGTCGCGAACGTCGTCTTGGACGAAAGCATCGCGGCGTGCATCGCGCGTCGCGGAGTGCCGCTCGCGATGCGACGCGTGGGCGCGTGGTGGAGGGACTCGGTGTGCGGTCATGATTGGTGGATTGATATGTGCGCGCGCGCGCGCGCGCGTTCGCGAAGGCCGCGATGGGCGTACGTGCGTACGGCGGTAGTACGAGTAGTAGTGCTCTGGTATAAAATGTTTATGCGTCGTGTTCGTGTGGGGCGAATGGGAGGAGGTCGAGGGCGGCGGCGACGGCGACGGCGCGGGCGTCTGGGCCGCCGGCGTCTCCGACGTGTCGCGCGTGTTGACGGATAATGTCGCGTAAATGCGACAAGGTGATGGCGTTTTGTGTGGCGTTTGTGTAGAGCCTACGCATGATTGGTGCGTGCGCGGTGCGCCAGAGATGGGCGAAGATCATCGTGAGGTGCTCGAGCGTGGCTAAGCCGGCGTCGAGCTTTTGAAGGTACTCCTCCTCTTCGGTGAGGTCGATGCCAGTGTCGACGTCTTCGTCGTCCAAGCGCGCTTGTTCGGCGGACACGCGCTTGGCGAATTCTACCCAAAGCTCGATTAAGCGGTCGCACTTGGCGAAATCTTGTTCGACGAATTTCGCGCACAGCCTGTCGCGCGCGTCGGCGTTTTGCACGTTTTTAAAGAGCGAGTACACGACAGATGTCGATCGAATCTCTTGCTCGAGCACGCCTTCGTTGCCTAATGATTTTCGCCATGCCTTCATGTGCCGACCCATGAATACGCCAAACACGTACTTTAGCCCTAGGGCGTCGATGAAGCGTTCGCACGCGGTGCGATTCGCGCTCAGCACGTAATCCAGGCACTTGAGCGCCGGCACGGCGACGAAATTCGCTCCAGGCGCCTTATTCTTCCCAGCGAGCAGTATGAGCATGAGTTCGATGCCTTCAAGCTCGACGAATGTTGCTTTGTTTTCGTCGTGAATGACTATGGCACAAATGGCGTCGAATAAATTCTCCACGAGTTCTTTTTCACCGTCATCTTCGGGCTCGCGCTTCTTGTACGTCGACGTCGACTGCAACAACGCGTCCAAACCATCCATAGCCACGCACATCCGTCGACACTTGGCGCTACTTTGCAACATAATCGATAAAATTTCTGACGCATAGAGCTTATTCTGATCGACATCGCGCTTCTTCTCGATTCGCCTAAGGAGCCACTTCAAAAGATCCGTCTCTGCGCAAAACGCCTCGAGCGCTTCGTTACTCGATTCGCCCGTGTCTGCGTCAAACGCCGTGCCAACAATCTCACTCAAATTCTCCACGATACCAAGTACGGCGGATACCGCGTTCGATGCGTCGCTCGTAGACGCCTTCACCGCGCCGCTAATGTCTTCAAATCGCACGAGCGCGGCGACGAGCGCCGCGTAGCCGCCACTCTCGCGCAACGCCGTCGCCAACGCTCGACCACCTTCCTCGTCGCTCTCCACCGCATCACCATCCGTGAGCTCGCGCACGAGCTCTAAAGCATCCGCCACGATGTCTTCGTTGTCGTGCCCGAGCACGGCAACGATGGATGGCACGGCGTTCAACTTTACAAATTCTGGGTACAACTCGGGCGTCGTCGCGAGCGTCCCCAAACGTTTCACCTCGGCATCGAGTTCGATTTCGCTCTCGGCAAACTGTGCGGGAGTATTAGCATGCTTGACGCGCTGCTTGACGTTCTCCGCGTACGCGCGTTCAAAGGCGAGCACGAGCTGGCGGACGTGTTTCGCCGTCGTAGCGCCGTCGCCGACGACGCTCGTTCCAGACACCCCAGCGCGCGTTTCAGCCTCTGCAAGCAGCGTCGCGGCGTCTCTCTCCGGTGCGTGACCGCTTCGTGCGTCGTAGAACGCGTCGTCGTCCGCGACTTCGACCTCGTCACGCGCCGTGGACGGGGCAAAGCCTTCGTCGAAGAATGAATCATCCATGACGGCGATGCGTTTCGCGTCGGCGTCGTGCGCATCAGCGTCGTCCGCGCGCTCGCGTTTGCTCGAAGACATGTTCAGCGCGCGCGTTTAAATGTGTGCGCGCGCGAAGGTTGGTTTGTGCGCGAGGTGTGGCGCCAGTGTCTGACGCGCTCGCTCGTCGCGCGCAGCGAAGACGCAGAATAATAAAAGAGAATTGGAATTTTACAAACGGAACGCGATACTCGTCTGATACAGCGTCGACGACGCGTTCATTATCATCTACTTTGTTAAAACATACATATCCGCGCGAGCGCAGACGGTGGCGCTGGGGCGGAAGACCTCTGAGAGTTTTTGCGGTTGCGTCTCGATGATTTCTGCGACGTCGGCGGCTTTTTGGACTCTCCGTTATGGCCATCGCCGATGACTGGGGGGCGTGTTTGCTTTCGGCCACCTCGTTTCGGACTCGCGAGATTCGGAACGTTGGCTTGCGCCTCGCGTGACGCGCGCGCTTTTTGCAAACGCACGTCAAATTCACTCATACCACGGAAATCAAAATTGACGTCGCTTTCGGCGAGCTGCGCGGTTTCTTCATCGAGCGAATTGAATAAAGCATTTTCCGCACCCCATCGTGCGAGAAGGTCGCCGATATCGCCGTCGTATTTGCGAATTTCCAAGCACTGAGATACGAGTGGACGAAACCCGCTCGGGATGATTTTACTTTGCCACGCTTGTTGCTCCTTCTCTCCGGCAAAGTCGCGACTGTCCAAATCTGGCGGATCTAAATCCGACCTTCGCCACATCAAAATCGGCGTGGCGAGTGTGCGTAGCATTTCTTCATCTTCGGTGAGCTTTGAATCGGCGCTTATTCTCGCCACTGCGGCTTCGAGCGTGGGTAAACACACAGGGTCTTTCGACGAATGTTGCACGGCGCACGTCAAGTGATCCAAGTGCAAACGGTTGAGCGCCTTCAACTCGTCTCGCATCTCCTCCAACGCCATGTAATCGCCAGACTCAGGATCAATTATGTATCCCTCGTCGTCAGTGTACTTTGAAAATCTCGAAAATTGCGTGCTCGTGGCGACGAGCTCTTGAAACCCGGGGTCGCGTTGTTGCAACAGTGTCGCATTTTGCATTGCATTCTCCATCGGTGATACGTGCATGCGATGTTTGATGCATTGCACGCAGTAGTCCATGGTAAATAATTTGCGCACATGCGAGCCAGGATCAACCAGCGGACGAATATTCCGCGAAATCATCGCACGACCGCCGCGGGGGATGACGGCTAAAGAATACGCCAGTGGAGTAATGGGACTGCGATTATAAAAGCTCGCCTCTGCCCGCTTCAAGTCTCGTAACGGATCGCAAGAGATGTCGTATTCATCTGGTATGTCCCAAAAATCATCAACATTCGGCCCTGGCGAGACTGAAAAGAAACTGAAATCGGAGCATTCGCCGTCATAGTACATGCTGAGCATCCACTCGACGCCATACAAATATTCATACACTCGCGTCTTCCGCGACGCCCAACGCTCTGCCGACTCAGCGAACTTTGGATCGTACCCTGGAACTACTAATTTTCGCGCCAGTTGACGTAGGAACTTCCAATTCACCGTAGTTTGGATGCCAGCATCACTTTGTTCAATGTTTCGGCGCTTTGACGACGTAGACATCGTGTCTTTGCTCGGTGGCATCGGAAACAGCGGGTCATCCCGGAACCTATACGTCGCGCGCATTTCTAAGTACGCCTTCCAACTACTCTTTACGCCCAATTTGCTACCATTGATGTAATCATTCCCCATCATCGCCGACAAACCGATGAAATCCCGTCTCGCGCTGTCGAGCGACGCTCCCTTTGGAAGACTCTTCAACAACAGCTCATCAAACACGCGAGCACTAAACACCCCGTTATCGCTCATGACAAACACTTGAAATTGTTCGTTCTCCGCGTGTTGTGCGTTACCTTGCCCAAACAACGTCATCGCAAGTAACAACGCATCGCTATCCTCCGTGACGATGCAGTGGGAGTGCCCTTCAAAGCGCGGATTATTCAACCGTTGCTGAATCGACTTCACGAGCTTAATCTCTCCTTCCCCAGCCACTCGCATGCTTGATATTTCATACAACAGGTTATCCCCTTCTTCATCGCGCTCTTTCCTCAACATACGCCGAGCCACGTAATATTCCAACGCTCTGTCTATCTTGAGCGCCAAGACGCTCCCCGGCGTGATGCCAATCTTCAACAACTTACACATATCATCGCTCAACGGCGTCGCCGCGCCTGCACTCAACCGAATCCGCCGTCTTCTCTGCGTTATCGTCTTCGCCATCGGTGCGGGTCCATCGAGCGCTAAAGTCACACTATGCCTCGGAGACGTCTTTGCCAACCGGTTGTCCAGCAACGCAAACAACTTTTTAAAAAACGTCCGTTCACTCCTCGAATGATGCGCCGCAACGTGCAACAAGTTGTTCACATCCACATACACGTGATCGTACACCCTCGGCGCGCGCGTGCTCGGCACGAACGCCGAGCGATACTCGTGGTGGAGCCATTTATTGTACCCGCAAATGCCCATGGCGGCTGTCCTTTCCGTATTCTCTCCGCGTCGTCGACGACGGACGAGCGCCTGTCGCGGTCGCGAACGCTACGCCGCGCGAATGGTGTCGCCGCGCATTCGCGTGCCGCGCGCGTGCAACCGTCGGCGCGCGTCGCGTGCGACTGTGCGTGGAGATTTGTGTGGGGGGTTCGCGGCACACGTCGCCTCGTCGGCATTACCGCGCGCGCGCATCGCGCATCGCGTCCGTGGGCGTTGGACACGCGCGCGGTGATGGCGACGGCGACGGCGGCGACGGCGACGGCGACGGCGGCGACGGCGCGCGCGCGCGGCGACGGCAGGGCGCCGCAGGATGCGCTGGCGCAACGGAGCCGCACGTCACTCGGGCGACGTTGTACCGTCGCTCGCGCGGCGTCGAGCGCGAATAATGCGAAAGACAAGCTCGAACGCATCGATGGATTGTTATCGCGGTGTGGGTATTGCGCTCGAAGCGAGGTGAAGGGGTTTTTACGGGCGCACGAGGTGGTGGCGCTCGAGGCGCCGGTGACGTCGGCGAGCGCCAAGGCGCGCGCGGAGGACGTTTGTATCGATGGGCAACCGCTTGATAACCCGAATGGCGTGCTTGTGGTGATGAATAAGCCATCGGGTTTGGTGTGTTCGCACGATGCGCGCGAAGGGGCTAATGTGTATGCGTTATTGCCCGAACGGTGGCGCGCGCGAAAGCCGTCAGTGGAAACGGTTGGGCGGCTCGATAAAGACACGACGGGTTTATTACTATTTACCGACGTCGGTGCGCTCAATCACACGTTGACGTCGCCGAAAAAAGACATTGGCAAGTGGTATCGCGTGCGTGTGGATAAGGAAATACCGCAGGCGTGTGTCGAAGTGTTCGCGAGCGGGACGTTGACGTTGGAGGGCGAAACCAAAGCGTGCAAGCCGGCGCGATGTGAAATTCTAGGACCCTACGAGGCTAGGCTCGAGTTGACCGAGGGTAAGTATCACCAAGTGAAGCGAATGTTTGCATTCTTTGATTGTACGGTGATTGAGTTGCATCGCGAGAGCTTCGGCGTGCTCAATCTCGGGTCTTTGAAGCCGGGCGAGTACACGACGTTGCCGCTCGATTTTGACTTTGCCGCGTAGGGAGTGTGTGTAAAAATCTAGCTTAGGTTTATTAAAAGTAGTACCGGTACCGTAGTGTATGTAAAAGTAGTAGATAGACAGACGTTGGTTAGGGGAGTACGTCTAAAGAACACCACCGGGCATGTGGAACTCGGCGGCGAAGGTTTCAACTTCGTCGCGGAGCGCCTTGATTTCTGGCAAGTCGTTCTTTTCTAAGTAATCCTTGAAGTCCTTCAACTTGCCACCCTCCGTCTTCTTCTTGACATCGATGGCAATCTTCACGCCCTTGTCGATAAGATTGGCGACGCGAACAAAGTCAGCCTCAACCATGCCGCGCGTCGTCATCGCGGGGCTACCGATGCGAATCCCACCCGGGATGAGCGCGGACGTGTCACGCGGCACAGAGTTCTTGTTCAACGTAATGTGTGACATGTCAAGGATCTTTTCGACGCGTGCACCGTCGACACCCATCGGTCGAAGATCGCACAGGATCAAGTGGTTATCGGTACCGCCAGAAACCAACGTGTAGCCGAGTTCCATCAAGCGGTTCGCCATCGCCGCACAGTTGGCAATGACTTGCTTTTGGTATGCGACAAACTCAGGCGTTTGCGCTTGCTTCAAAGCAACAGCCAACGCACCGATGGTGTGATTGTGAGGACCACCTTGAAGGCCAGGGAACACCGCGGAGTTGATCGCCGCGGCGTGCTCTTGCTTGTAGAAGATCATACCACCGCGAGGACCACGCAGAGACTTGTGCGTCGTCGTGGTGACAATGTCAGAGTACTCGAACGGGTTATCCGCAAGTTCGGCGGCAACCAAACCAGAGATGTGCGCCATATCGGACATCAAATACGCGCCAACCTTGTCGCAAATCTCGCGCATGCGCTTGTAGTCAAAGTTGCGCGCGTACGCCGAGGCGCCAGCGATGATGAGCTTGGGACGGAACAACATGGCATTCTCTTCAAGCTTGTCATAATCCACCAACCCGGTTTCTTCATCCAAACGGTACGGCATGGATTCAAAGTACACACTCGTGGCAGAGATCTTCTTCTTCGGGGTGTAGAACCCGTGCGTCAAGTGACCACCGTGCGGCAAGTCGAGACCCATGATGCGGTCGTGCGGCTGCAACAGCGCCGTGTACACGGCAAAGTTCGCCGGAGAACCAGAAAGCGGTTGGACGTTCACGCCCCACTCATTCGGATCCAATCGGTACGCACTCAACGCACGGCTTTGGCACAATCGCTCGGTTTGATCGATAAACTCGTTCCCGCCGTAATACCGCTGCCCCGGCAACCCTTCCGAATACTTATTCGTCAAACACGAACCATTCACCTCCATCACCGCCTTGGACGTAAAGTTCTCACTCGCGATCAACTCCAAACCCAACCGTTGTCGCTCCTTTTCCTTCAACAAAATCGCATACATCTCCGCATCGAGTTCAGCCACGCCTCGATCTTCAAACGGCGACGGCGCGCTCGCGCGCAGCCTCATCATCCTCATCGAACGCCCCACGACGCGCCCATTCGTGCCCCGACGCCCATCTCGCGCCGACAACACATTCACCATCGGTGTCGGCACATTCGTCCGCATCATCGACATCATCCGCGCGCGCGCGTCAAATTAATTCGCGTGTTCGCGTCGCACGAATGATGCGGCGGCGGACCCACGTCGAGCTCTTGCCTCTGCGCGCTGTCGTCGTTCGCGTCGCGTCGGACGACGAACACCCGATGCGATCGGTCGCGATTCGATTCGACTGCGACGATTCGACCGCGCGATGCACGCACTGAGGACGACGCGCGCGACGGTATGCGGCGCACGCGACGACGACGACGACGGTGGTTTGAAATTGAAACACATGAAAAAGCAAAATCCGTACATGTGTGTACATGTGCGTACATGTGTGTACACGCGCGTGGCCTCGAGGACGCGAGAGAGAAGACGTACGACGCGGGCGATCGCTGTGCGAGGTATCATCCATGCGTGCTATAGAGTAGTGCGGTTGCGCTACAACGGGTGAACTATGTTGGTGGTCTATCTATGGGTGTGGTGGAGCTAGGGGCGGGACGGGACGGCGCGCGCGGGCGCGGATGACGGCGGGCGTCGGCGGGACGCCTTGAGTTGGTCGTATCGAATAGCCACGGCGTCGAGTGAGCGGCCGTGACACGGTGCACCGAGCGCGACGAGGGGTTCAAATGGTTCACCGAACGCGGCGGCGTCGATGATGGCGCGGTCTTGGTCGATGGTCCATTCGCGCGCCGCGCGGGCGAGACGGGCGGTGGGCGGCTTGGGCGGCGCTCGGATGGCGGCTCGGGCGGTGGCGGTGCCGTCGCTGTCGTCGTCGTCGTCGTCGTCGCTATCGACCATGTGTTCGCGCTCGCGATCGTCGTCGGAGTCTGAATCTGGTAATTGCTCGCGCGCGACGTTGCGACGCGCGTCGCCGTGGACGTCGTCGTCGGTGTCTGAATCCGCAATGTCTTCGCGCGCGATGTCTTCGCGCCTCTTTGCGCGCGCCTTCTCATACTCGATGCGTTTCTGACGCGCGCGCTTGTACCTGGGTATGATTTCGCGCATGAGTACTGGATTTATCGCGAGGTTTGCGTCATTATCGAGCTCGTTCGTCATGAGTTCGCGCCAGAGCTTGTGCGCGGCGCGCGGAAGACGATTGGTCAATTTGGCGCACACGCGCGTCCACACGCATTCAACGTAGGCGAAATGTCCATCCTTTGACTTGATATTCGCGATTTCGCGTTGAATCGTGGATATTTCGTTTTCATCCAACGCCCTGAACACGTGCTCGTACGTCTTGCGAATGCAATTGTTCTCGATATCTTTCACTTTACCCAGGCGCAAACGCACGTGTCTCGCAACGTCGGCGCACGAGTACACAACGCACAGTGTTTTTGCAATCTTCGGCCAATCGTTGGCGTAGTGCTTGATTCCAATTGCGAGTAGTTCGTCTTCACTCTTGAGCCACACCGATGCGAGGCGTTTGCGACGATCGGAAACATCTGCACACAAGATTAACGCCGGATTTGGACGCACGCGTTCGAGAAACGCCCGTGCGACATCCGCCACCGCCTTGGGAATCGGCTTCCAACGTTCATCATACTTTTCGTCGGCGTTGGCGGCGTCGAGTGTTCGATAACCACGCAGTCTGTGCGATGGCTCTATCTCCCTGAACAACGTATCTCGCCGAACGTGCGTCGAAGACGGCGGTTGGCGCGCCAGACGCTTACGTCCGGTGGGCGTGTTCGCCGCCTTGAACGCTTCGCGCGGACTGTACCAAACTTCTGGTGGGTCAATGTACCCCAGATCATTGATAGCGGTGACGAAATCGAAACTCTGCCGCAACGGTTCGCAATCGAATACCGTGAGCACGTTGCGTGATTCAGGCGCTTTGTACCACGACGCCGTCTCTGGCGTCGGTTGAAAAAATTGCGCCCCGTACGGCGCCGCGTTGACGCGCCGTTTCAATTCATAATTATCCGATCCAGCGCGTTGCATGGCGGTGATGAGCGAAAACACCACTCTAGCGGTTGGAATCGCTCCCTTATCCGTAGCCGTCATACAAAATGACTGAAAAAGCAGCTGCGTGTGTTGATGAATTTGTTGGTTCAACCGCGTGACTTGCTCGACGGTAAAATCCGCCAATCGCATCGTCACTGGCGTCGCCTTCGCGGACTGTTTCCCCAGCCCCTTCCTCCCGCCTCGTTTTCGCTTCACCAGCGGTCTACGTACTAATGGTTGATGGTTATAATCGCCACCGCCTATTGCGCTGAGCGGACGCGCCGAACGCCTGAGCTCGGATGCGGGCGCGCTCAATCCTCCCGCGCGCCTCGCCGCGCGTCGCTCCTCTCGCACGCGCCATTCAAACGCCGCCGCCTCAGGGTCTTCCTCGGCGTAATCATCATCGTCGTCGTCATCCTCGTCATCGTCTCGTCTCGGCAGCACGCTCGTGCCACCGACGTCAACCTCCCCGCCGTGATGCAACGCGCTCGACAACGACGTCAAGAAATTTTGATACTCGGTTTCTTCATCCAAAAACGCAAACTCTTGTTCATCCACGCCGAAGAGCTGTTCATTGAGTCCTATGGCGTCGACATCGGCCTCAGCTAAATTGACCTTTGCCCGGGTGCGTCGCGCCACGGCGTTCGCTAACGTCGCATCATCGTCGTCGTCGTCAGACTCGTCAAACATGAAATCCGCCGCTCGAGCCGCCGCCGTCGCCGGACTCGAAAGCCACGACGTATCCCCGCCACCTCCGCGCCCTCGTCTCCCACCACCGCCGCCGCTGTGTGACGTCGATAAACCCATAAACATCTCCGCACTGACATCAAAAGCATCGTTGAATAACGCCTCGGCGCGCCCCGGAGACGTCGTCGAATTCAAACGCGACTGTCGCGCGACATCCGCGTCGAGCCATTCACTAAAGTCAACCTCGTCTTCTAAATCCGCAAAGTCATCGTCGGAATCGGACGGTGCGTCGCTGACGTCGGAATCGTCCATGTCTTCGCGTTCGATGCCGTCGTCGTCGTCGTCGTCGTCGTCGTCGTCATCGTCGTCGTCGCGGCGCTGCCTCGCGTGAGCACCATCACCTTCAACATCGTCGTCGTCGTCGTCGTCGTCATCGTCCCAGTCGCTCGCATCGAGGTTGCCTAGCACGTAATCTTCATCCAGGTCATCATCGCTGGCGAGTTCGTAATCCTCAAGCGTCGGTGCTCGCGCAGTCGTCGCGCGCGGTGGGGGCGAATCCATCGCCGCCCAAGCGCAACCGCCGCGCTCTGAGGCTGTTGTGCAGTCGCGCGCGTCATAGTACGTGAATGAATATGTTACAAGGGCTATGGGTGTCGAGTCAAAAAACACACAACAACGCGTGTGCACGTGTGTGCGCGCTAGACGAGCAGCACGCCGTTGACGCACCCGTCGTTTTCGGGGTTGTTTGTGATTTGCGCGTACTTGCCCCAGACGACTTTGCCACCGGGCGTGACCAAGCCGAGTTCGCTGACGTTGACTTCGATAATCGTCCCCTTGGTGAGCACGCCTAGGGAGGAGTACATCGGACCGTTGGGGTTCTTCTTCACGCCCAATATCTCGAGCTGGAACGTCGCCTTGAGCTCGGGATGGGTGATGTGCGCCTTGGTAAACCGCAAGCCCGACGGCCGAATGAAGCGCTCGTACTTTGGAGGTTTGCGCGTAAAGCCCGGCCCAACGAATGTCGCCTTGGTAATCATGCGTTTCCATGACTTTTTCATGCGCTTCCCCGAGCGCATGACTTTAAACATCTCATCTTCCGCGATTGGACGCACTTTCGGCAGAGGAACTTCCCATTTCCCCGCCTTTTCCTTGCGCTTTTGCTTAATCGTATTGCTCAGCACCTTGGCGCGAGACGTTTGCTCGCGATCGAGTAAATACGCTGGAATCGCCCCTGGTGCGACATCTTCCTCAACCTTGTGCTTATTGTCTCTCTCACTGTGCGAATTAATCGTCTTCTTCATCTCAACCTTCTCCGCATGCCGCTTCTTCGCATACAACTTGGCTTTCAAACCGATGAGACGTTGCGCCACCTGACTGCGCTTCTTGGGCGCGCGCGCCTCCTTCTTCCTCGCTCGTTCCTCCGTATCCAGACGCTTACCGAAGCGCTTCTGGAACAGCTCGATGTGCTCATTTTGCGGCATGTCGTTCGGTCTATCTCACGCGTCGATCCGCACCACCTCTGGCGAGCGAACGACGCGAATCGAATCGAACGAATCGAATCCAATGAATCTCCAGCCGCCACCTCGAGCGCTGTCGACGCGCGCGCGTCTTCGTCGTTCACCCTTTCCCTCGGTGCGTGCGCCGATGACTCGAATCACGCGCGCACGCACGCGCGCGTTGTATCGCTCGCGTTCTGTGCGCTGCTCGTCGTCGACCCCGTCGTCGTCGTCGTCGTATGTCGTCGTCGTATGTCGTCGTCGTCGTCGTCGTCGTCGTCGTGGGCTGGCGCAGTGGTTTTGGATTGACCACGTCGTCGATTTCACCAATCATGACTCCGCGGATAGGCCGAGGGTGGGGCTGTATGCGTCGATTTCACCAATCATGACTCAGAGGATAGGCCGAGGGTGGGGCTGTATGCGTCGATTTCACCAATNGCCGAGGGTGGGGCTGTATGCGTCGATTTCACCAATCATGACTCAGAGGATAGGCCGAGGGTGGGGCTGTATGCGTCGATTTCACCAATCATGACCAGGAGACGCGTGACCCACTCGGCGGTCCCCCGCGCGAGCGATCCCGCGGTCGTCCTCCGTCGTCGTCGTCGTCGTCGTCGTCGTCGTCGTCGTCGTCGCGACAGACGACGACGCGTGCGGTGCACACGCGGGTGCGGGAGACGACGACGACGACGACGACGACGACGACGCGTCTAAGGCGTCGGACGGGCGTAGACAGAGCGCGGCGTGGCGTCGGACGCGCGTAGAAGGTGGGATCGGGATCGGTGGAGCGCGCGCGCGCGGGCTCGGTGGGCGTGGCGTGGGTATAGTATTATTCGTTAATACGCGAAAGAGATGATGGTTGTGATGGCGTCGTCGTCGTCGGTGGTGGTGGCGGCGGTGTGTCGGGGGACGACGACGACGACGACGTCGAGCGGCGAGCGGCGGTCGAGCGGCGTCGGGACGAGTCGCGCTCGGGCGTCTTCTTCGACGTCGGCGTCGGCGTCGGCGTCGTTTGGGCGCGTGTGTCATGGTGTGCGATGGTTGTCTTCGTCTGCGTCGTCTGTGTGTGCGTCTGCGTCGAGGGCGTCGAGGGCGAGTCGAGCGGTGGCGTTTGGGCGAGGACGACGGTGGACGTTTGACCGCCGGGCCGAGGCGTCGAGAGGCGACGACGGGGGCGGGTTCTCGGGTGGTGGAGGCGGTGGACACGGCGGTAGTGGTGGTGGTGATGACGGTGGGGAGAACGACGATGGCGAGGACGAGGACGAGGACGAAGTTGGGAGGCAATTTAAGAATGAGCGCAGCGCGGAGGAGGTTGAGCGGGTGTGCGAGGAGAACGGTTTGGACATTCCTCAAGACTTGCTCGAGGCGGATGGTGGTATGATGCGCGCGGATGTTCTGGATTTATACGTCAAGTACAGTAAGGTGGGAATATTAGCCTTCTTGATGAATATGTTCCCCGCCGTGCGCGATCGCATGCTGGCTGATCCGAGGTTTGCGTTCAAATTGTTGGTGGAAACCGGCGCCGACGCCGTGATGAACACGGCGATGGAGTTGAAGCAGCGGCGCGAGACGTTTTGGGATGAGTTTGAATTCTTTGCGTGCGATCAAATCGCGGCGTTTGCGGTGAACACGGCTATTATTACTATTTGTTCTCCCGCTATCGTGCTCGGGAACACGACGCGTTCGATGCGTAAACTCGGCGAGTTATCCAAAAACGCCAACGGGGCAACCAAGTTGATGTACAAGACGCGTCAGTACATCGGGTCGTTACCACCCAACGTATTCATGATTAATCCGAAACTTGGAATGTTGGACAAACTCGTACGCGGAGCTGCATGTGTCGTGGCGCGTGGTGGGCAAATCTTTTTTGTCTCCACGTTGTGCGGCGCGGTTGGCCAGATGACGGCGAATAGTTTGATGATGCTTCGCCGCGCCGCGGGCACGGACAAGTATAGCAAAGCGTACGCGGCGTCAATCGACGACTCAGTGGATCCGCCTGTGATCGACACTGGCTTGTTATGGGGGCGATTCATGTGCGTCTCTGCAAACGTACGTCAACAACTCGTCATCGGAGGAGAGCGCGCGGTGGAAAGCTTTGCGAGCGGCATGTCCCACGGCATTGCTCGACGCTGGACGCGCGGTACGACGATTGCGTTACGCATGTTGAATAACGTCAAGGGTGGACACGACTTCAACGAGTTTGTGATCGCTGAGGCGATCGCCGAAGCTGGTCGACGCGGGGCGGCGTAATAATAATATCAACCGTCGCGAGTCGCTCTTGCATAATCGTTGGCGAACCATCCTAATGGATAGTGGTCGTGTCAGCTGAGAATATCTGCTACTATTTAGTTTGCTTGCAATTAAAAAACATACTCAATTGTGTATTAACCATCATCACTGCGCCGCCGACGCGCCTTGTCTAAGAGACGCCTCGTACGCCTCCAACGGCGCGGGCAACGTGCCTTCGCGGTCGACAAACTTACGCATCTTTGGTGGCGTTCGAGCGGGTTTAGGTAAACCTTGCGGAAACTTGTGCGGTTTCAACAACGCGCGCAAGCCGAGTCGGTTGTAGTGCACGCGCGTCACCGTCCCGCCCGCAGCTTCGATGAGCTCCTTGGCTTTGGCGCTCACTCGCGACACTTCCAAGTTCACCTTGATGTTGAACGTCGAACTCAAATCATCTTCTTGCTCAGCGTTCTCGCCCTGACTGTCTTCTTCCCCGTCTGTCTCATTCTCTTCTTCTTCTTCGTCATCGTCGTCGCTGAACTCCACCATTCCTCGGCGCGATCGAGCTAGAATTTTCACGCCGTGTTTGATTTTTCGATTCACCGCTCCTGCGTCGACGAAATCCTTCATCGTCAACGTCCGCGGGTTTTCATAATCATACTCCCCAAATCGCCCAGCCTTAATGTATGCTTGCAAAACATCCAAGTTCAAAGGATTAAACGTCATCATATGCGGATTATGCATCCCTCGTCGAGGTAAAGTTAACCGCAAAGGCGTCTGCCCGCCTTCAAAACCCAACCGCGGCTTTCCCCCGGCGCGCGACTTTTGCCCCTTATGCCCACGCCCCGCGGTCTTCCCCTTGCCGCTCCCGATGCCTCGACCGAGTCTCTTCCGCGCCTTTCGAGCTCCATCCACATCTCGCAAGTTATCAAGCCTTAAAATCCCTCCTTTATCGTGTTCAATCGCCGCGCCCGGTCGCGCCACCACGCCCTTGCGTCGCCAATCCTCATCCATCATCACGAGCTCCCGCATCGATTTCTCAAGCGCATCCACATCCGCGCGGTCGACGATGCGTGCATCATCATCATCATCATCATTCGTCGTCGTCGTCGTCGTCGTCGTCGTCGCCGCACTGAATGATCGCACGAACGGCGTTGAAGACGCGAACATGGCTCGATCGCCTCGACGCATCATCATCGTCGTCGCCGTCGCGACGTCGATGCATGATGACGATGACGACGACGACGACGACGACGCGCTCGACGTCGATGCGATCGTTCGCGTCAACGCCTTGGCGAGCGAACGCGCGTGCGTGGATGCGCGTGACATGATGTGATGACGTTCAAGCGGCGGCGTCACGTTTTCGTCAAGGTGTCTAGGGTTTACGGGCACTGTACAAGCGAATCATTCGTGCGCCATGCCTGTGCGATCGATTCAAGCGTCTCCCAAGGAGTGGCATTTTTGAAATCTACACAACTGTGCGATTACCCGCGCTGCGTTGCATAAGATCAGCATCCGTGAAACCAACACACCAGCATCCGTGAAACCAACACACACGTGAAACCAACACAGCATCCGTGAAACCAACACACCAGCATCCGTGAAACCAACACACACGTGAAACCAACACAGCATCCGTGAAACCAACTCACCGTGACACTCGTGCGTCGCCGATGCGTCGCGGAATGACCGCGCGCGCGTCCACATGGACATGGAATATAAACAGACACTTTTATGATGACCGTTTACGTGCCACTGCGTGACGTTTGACTCGCGAACGACCCCAGTGCGCGATGCGCGTCGTCACCGGCGCCGCGCTCGGTGCGGCGAGCGCGCGAGGACGCGTCGACGGACGAGGACGCCGCGCGCGCGATGGGTATGGGTGTCGTCGTCGCGCGGTGTCGTCGACGATCATGTCGTGGACGTTGGGAACTCAAACGACATCATCATCATGTCGCCGTCGTCGTTGTCATCGCGCGTCGTCGGTGTCCTCGGTGACGATGATGTCGTCCACGTTCATGACGTCGCCGATGACGGTGGCGGCGGTGGTGTTGGGGTGCGCGTACGCGGGCGAACGCGCCAAGGCGACGCGGGTCGGGCGGGCGTTGTCTGGACCGGTGAGCGCGATGGCGCTCGGGGCGCTCGTGGCGAATGTAGCGGGTCAAGGGACGATGGCGTGGGAATTGGGTGAAGTACAAAAGTTGGCGGCGTTTTTGGCGACACCGTTGTTGCTCTTTGGCGCCGACGTGCGCGAAACGTTGACGTCGACGCGCAAGTTGTTGACGCCATTCATCGTGGGCGCGATTGGTACCGCGATTGGCGCGCTCGTCGCCACGATTGTGGTGTTTCGAACGTTCGGGGGTTGTGATTATGGTGGTTTGGGGCATCAAGACGCGTGGAAACTCGCGGCGGCGCTCGCGGCGAAGAATATCGGAGGTGGGTTGAATTACGTCGCGGTGGCGTCCACGTTGGGCATGTCATCGAGCGCGTTTGTAGCTGGAATCGCGTGTGATAACGTGTTCGCGTTGATTTACTTTCCGTTGGTATCGTTTTTGGCGAATAAACACCGTGGAGCGGAGTCTGCCGCCGGTGAAGCGTCAACCTCCGAATCCGCCGCTTTCGGAGACGCGCCCAAGCCGACGCGCGTAGGAGACATTTTGGGCGCAGCGTTCGCAGCGTGCGCCATGCTCGCCCTCGGCCAAGCCATCGCTCCGAACGCCGCGTTGCCAACGACAACCGCACTCACCGTGCTCTTTGCCACGTGCGCACCGAAATCATTGACCGAACCGTTGTCGATGACTGGACAAATTCTCGGCGACGCCTTGCTCTTTGTCTTCTTCGTCATCGCCGGCGCTTCCGGCGCATCCCTGGCGTCATTGAACCCATCCGTCTTAGGTTTCCTCGCCATCCTCTACGCCGTGCATTTAACCATCATCCTCGTCTCCTCCGCAACCGTGTTCAGCAAAGACGACCCTCGAGTCGCCGTGCTCGCCTCCAACGCGTGCGTCGGCGGCCCAGCCACCGCCGCCGCCCTCGCCTCCGCCGCGCGTTGGCCCGATTTGCTCGTGCCTGGCATACTCATCGGTCAATTCGGTAACGCCATCGCCACATTCATCGGTCTCGCCCTCGCCGCGTCCTTTCGTCGCGTCTTGTAATACTAACGGTACAGTAGTACTACTGTACAATGTGTACATACTGACTGCATGAATGAGACACGTGTCTTGTTTTGATGATCACTCGCGCGCGTCACTCGCGCGCCCGTGCGTCGCGGACTTCCGTCGTCGGTGTTCGCGTCGTCGTCCGTGTCATCGGTGTCGCGGAATTCCGTCGTCGTCGTCTCGCGCGCTTCACCACCCCGGTCGTCGTCGTCGTCGTTGAGGTTTGCCGTACCGGTCGTTCGTGACGTTGTAACGCCATGGATTCTCCCGGGCACGCGCGCGTGAACGCCAACGGCATGGATGGCGAAATGCGTCAATTGAAGGTGCGTCGTCGTCGTCTTTGTCGTCGTCGTCGTCGTCGTCGTCGCGCGTCGTTTGTGTGTGTGTGTGTGTGTGTGTGTGTGTTTGAGTCGCGCGGGTGTCGCGTGGAATCTCAGCGACTAACGTCTAGGCGACGCGTAGGAGTTGCAAGCGAGCCGGGAAGAGCTTTTAAATCGCGTACATGGGTTGAAGAGTGAGCTTCAAGATTGGCGGTATAAAATGGACTCGCAGGTGAAGAATTATCGCGGGGAGCTGAGTTCGTTGAAAGAGACGCTCGGGAGCGAAGTCGCGGCGTTGCGACGAGAGCTGGAAGAGACGAGCGAGCGTTTGAAGAAGAACATTGTCAAGCACGACGTGCATGGGAAGATTGCGGGAGCGAATTGATACAGATATGTTCGATAGGCTGACTTGTTTTGGACCGTTTAGAACGTGCACAGAGAAATGTAACAACAGATGCGAATTCGACGCCGAAATTAGAACGCGCGGATGCTGATGCTGGTGGCGTCCAATTGTGGTTGACTCAATCCACATTTGTTGCCACGCAAGGTTGCCACGACACGCGCCAAGGATGATGTTGACCTCGATGAACACGAACACTGTACCGATGATGACGCGCACGCGCACCGCGGCGTTTCGCGGGCGCGCACGGGTGTCTCGCGTCGCGCGCTCGAGCGAGGCGGATGACGCCGCGTCCTCGGGCGGTGAATGTCCCCCGAGCGCGGTGCCTGGAACGACGCCGCACAGCGACGTGACAGCAATGCCTCATCCCTACGCTGCACGCACAGATGCTGAACGCATTGACATGCTCGGTAAAGCTGCTCTCAACTGCGGCGCAATCATGTTCGTCAAGAGTCATTCGGGACGATACCGATGTGTCAACGACACGTACCTCGAGATGTTTGGATTTTCATGTTTGGACGAAGTTCTTGGTAAGACTGATGAAGAATTGATTGAAACCATCTTAGCAAAGCCTGAGCATCCGATTTTCCATCACTCGTATCGCGGTGAGGCAATCACGGATCTGCCTGAAATTTGGCGTGAAAACGACGAGAGCGTACTGACGATGAAACGGCCGCGTTGGTTTCGTGAACGGTCTCCATTTGTAAAGGATGGGCGACTTCACGAGTTTGTCATCATGAAGGCACCTTTTGAGGACGGACTCGTGGGTGTTGGCGTTTTAGATGGCGTGTGAGCGCGCACGCACATTTCAAGACAAGATATGAGACATTTACGACGCCGACGTCGGCGATGGTGTAACGCATTTTACTCTTTCACTTTTCACCCATTCACTCTTGATTATTGTTACAACGACGTGTGTTATTCTAATCCCCCAAGCACGGTGGACAACGCATCTGGGCCGTGACGAATACTTGCCCGAGGATTGTCGTAACCAGACGACGGATTCAATACCGCGGCGTACACGCGTGTGTACGCTTCAATCAATCGCGTATTGTATCTCGCCGCGACGTCCCGACGCGCCGAAGGCGTTTGGATTTGAACGAAATCAGGCGCCTTTGTTCCTGCAGCATCGACGAGCGTCGAGAGCGCGCTGGCCAGCCGTTCGATTTTCAACGCTGGATCTTTCGCCATCACCCCGTTCGATGCGCCTTGCTCTTGATACAGCACCACGAGTTCAAGGGCGTCGCTCAACCCGCTCGACGCGAGCAACGCTTCGGCTTCAATGTCTGCGACATTGCTCACTTTTTTGGCAATCAAACGCGCGATTTCTTCCACTTTCGCCCCCGCAGCTTTGTGCGCACGCAATGGCTCACGAATCGCGTGCAAAGCATTGAGCGTGAACGCATCTCCCGCCCAGTTGGGACCAATCGAGGGCGCGCTCGCGACTCGGTCGGCGAGTACTCGCGCGGCGGCGTCCACGGCGGCGACGATTGGATCAATCAACCCATCGAGCGCAGACGCCAAGAGCTCGCGAGATTCAGCATCGGACACGCTAGCGTTCGTCGTCGATGATTTAGACACAGCTTCTAAGAGCTCAATCGCACTCGCGACGCCTTCACGAAGCGCGGGCGGAGGCGCGAACGCGTCGTCGCCCGCAAATGACGTCGGCGCGAGCGACAGCTTTCTATACTTGCTTCCGTGTTGCGCCACAGAATCCGCAAACGACGTTTTCGCGCTCAAGCACAACTCGTTCAACGTTTTCGTCAGCGTTGAATTTTCGTTGAGCAAATCACCGAGTAACGTACGGTAAAATGGCAACAAATTGGCCAATTTATACGCCGTCATGACGCCTCCTTCGGCGCCGCCGCTCGCGCTCATCAACACTTGTTCCACGCGAACCTTGAGCGGTCGGCAGATTGCATCGAACACTTTCTGTAAAATCGACAACGTGGCATCGAATGATTCACCGTCAATGTCCACCACGCTATTTTCGCCAAATGCGACGTTGCAAAAGTCTTTTTCGCTCGCCACGGCTTGATGCACCCAACTCAACATGTCGGATGCGTACCGCATCGGGTCGTGCGCGTGCACTTCTATAGGCTTCGTGCCCGCACCACCGCGCGTAAGTGCGGTGATGAATCGTCTAAATAAAGCATTGTGTCGCGTGCGCGTGACTTCTTCCACGCAATGCTTAAACAGCGTCGGTCGCAGTCGCAACGCCGCGACGGATTTCGTCAACATCTTTTCATCCGCTTCGGAAATAAAATCATCCTCTTCTGCGAGTCTTCGGCACTTGGCTACGACCCATTTACACAAACGCTCGTGCGCAGACTCGGCATAGGATGTCATGACGTCCATGAGTTCAAGCCCAGCCCGTCGTTGATCGGTGTCGTTCAATTTCGCGCAGTTGCCTTGAATCACCTTGACGCGGTCGAGCGCTTGGAAAAACGCCGCGCCCAAATCCCCGCCGTCATCCGCGCCATCACCAACCAGCGCCTCGACGTGCGACTTGGTGAGCTGGAAATCAACTGCAAAATCATTCGCCAGCGCACGTCTGGATTCAATCGACGCCAACGCCTCGCGCGCCCGATCCGCTTCTCGTAACAACGTCCCCGTGCTCGACCGCGACGATTCGAGCGCGTGTCGCATCTTCTCCCGCGCCTCGTCCAACGCCGCCAACGTAGATTCCACTTGCGTGAGCTTAGACTGCGCGCGTAAACTTTCATCGAGATACATCTCCCGCAACGACGCCGCACGCCGTTCGACAACCGCGCGAACGCGAATGTCCCCGACGCGCGTCGTCGGTTGCGGTTGCGCGGTCCCCGACGACGTCTTCGCACCCGATGTCGTCGCTAACACATCCGACAACGCCGCCACGCACGCGGCGACATCAACCGTACCCATCGCACTCGCGTGCGCATCCACATTCGCGTACGACGACGTCGTCGCCGTCGACGTGGACGACGAAACTCGCTCGATCGGGTCGTGTAACCGAAGCTTGAGCGCGTGCGCGATGCGTCGCGTGAACGACGCCGGCGGCGGCGGCGGCGCCAACGTCGTCGTCTCCCGCGTCGTCATGCCTCGGTCGCCAATCGCCCAGACGACCAGGCGACGTAAGCGTCGCGGAGTTGTGTAGTGTCACGGCGTCACAGAGTGTCGCGCGAGTGCGAGCTCACACACGACGTCGTCTTTTGCGAGTGCGTTCCGACGCGCCACGACGTTTGGCGTTCGAGCGGCGCATCATCGACGCATCGCGAGCGGCGGTGGCGCAGCGCACCGAGGGACGATCACGACGACGTCGGCGGCGAAGAAACCAAAGATGGCGCACGACGACGAGCAACAGTTGCGAGTGAAAAAGTTGAGCGACGTCGCGGTGTTACCCGTGCGTGGGTCGCAAGGCGCGGCGGGGTATGATTTAGCCAGGTACGACACGACTAGAGATGACGACGGTGCGAGACGACGATGCGGGACGACGAGGAGGCGAGACGACGAGGCGAGGTGACGATGACGTTGATGAGATTTTAAAATTTCAAACCGACTGACGTGATTTCACACAAACAGTGCGTACGATTACGTCGTACCCGCGGGTGGTAAAGAGCTCGTGAAGACTGATTTATCCATCGCTATTCCCATGGGTACCTACGCGCGCGTGGCGCCTCGTTCTGGATTGGCATGGAAGAACTTTATCGACGTCGGCGCCGGGGTGGTTGATTACGACTATCGCGGCAACGTCGGCGTCATCTTGTTCAATCACGGCAAGGAAGATTTCGTCATCAAGCACGGTGACCGCGTGGCGCAATTGATTTTAGAAAAGATTTGCACACCTGATGTCGTGGAAGTGGATGACTTGGACGACACCGATCGCGGCGCGGGCGGGTTCGGGTCGACGGGCGTGTCCAAGTAAACATCGTCGAGTCGACGACGCGCGTGGCGTTACGTGCACGCGCGCACGTCGCTCCGCGTCGCGTCGCGCGCGGGCGCATCGCAATCGCGATCACTCCCACACATCAGTTTTGATTTTATTTGAAATATACACAACGAAACGAAACGCACACGCTACACGACATGTCGTCCCGCGCGTCTGAAGCGCTTCACATCGCGACGACGAGCGAGCGCGTCGTCATAGGCGTCATAGGCGTCATAGGCGTTGAATAACGCTGGCGACGATGACAACGACAGGTCGGCCGCCACCGAATGACGACGATGCGGCGACGACGACGAGCGCTCGTACTGGGACTGGCGACGTCTATGAGCTCATCGCCAACCATCACCGAACAACGTCGAGTGATTTCGACGGCGCACTAGGTCGCACTCAGAGCGCGGCGATAGATGGCGTGTCTCGATGGTCGTTCGCGTCGCTATTTACGCGAACTCGAAGCGTTGGTTCGGTTGGTACGGTGCGCGAGGACAACGAGGAGGAGGAGCTCGAGCTGGTCGCGCGACCGACGCCGACGCCACCGCCTGAGGTGTCCAACGGCAAAGGCGTAGACGACGATAAAGACGATAAAGATGACGACGACGATGCGTCGAGTGTCGATAGCGAACACACGCCCGAGAACGCGAGGGCGTCAAAACCGTGGTTCAATCCAGAGCAGTTTACCGCGGAAAAGCGTAGGTGGTTACGCGATAGGCGGAGCATGGATATGGATATGGAGAGCTTGAATTTAGCTGGTGCGTCGACGCAGGCGATGAGAACGTTTGAATCGTTCTTGGTGTGTGGACTAGAGCCTTCGGCGGATGTTGGTGTGGTGGCAGATTCACCAGCGGCGGCTAGAGAAGCGAGGCAAAGCGGCGACGTCAACGCGGGCGGCGTGAATGAGCCCAAGAAACTTCGTGCGTACCGCGGTACGGCTGGAGCGACGTATAAAGCCAAGGTGCTCTATCAGTACCCTGATGTCAGCGAAGAAGAGGCGACGTTTTCGGTGGAGGAGGTGGCGGCATTTTGCTTTCCGCACGGAGTGGAGCCGAGGTTGCTCGAACGTACCCCGAGCATGAGTAAGCTACAAGAAATGATGTGTGGGCAGTCGTACGCCGATGGAGACGACCATACGTTTGTGTTCCAAGTGCAGTCTAAAGAAAATACGCCAATGTACGGTGTATGCGCGTATGTCACTGAGGTTGTTCAGCAAGCGCCGCCCATCGTGCAGCATCGCAACGGCGTCGCGGATGTATCGTTTGATGCTCTGCCAACGCCAATGTCGATATCTTCAGACTCGCCGAATCAGTTGCGGCGACGATATTTAAAAGTTGCGCCGAGATGCTACTGTTTGTTGACCAGAACGCCGTTCTTCCGTACGCATTTTGAAGTTTTGACGCACGTGTTGGGCATGGAGCGCGTCGAGCGAATCAAACAAAACATGCAAATGCTGATGCTCGATGAAGGGTCGAACGCTGCGTCAGTCGACGCCAGGCTAGACGAAGAAATGACAGTAGAATCACCGGCCACGCCGCGTCAATTACGGTTCGCATCTTCATCGTCGTTATCCAGTGATCAAGAAGATGTTACGCCTCTGCGCGGCGAAGCACTGAGCGAAGCGACGATCATTTTAAAAAATTACCTCGCGTGTGAAATCCCGGAGCTTGGTAACATGACGCGAGCATTCTTGCCGAGTGAAGGGGTCAAACCGATTCAGTTTCCCAGGCCTCGTCCGACGGAGAAGGTCCCTCGACAACTTTCGCCCATGTCGTTGACGACGCGTCATCATTTCTCCATGGAGGAAGAGGCTTTTCATCTGCAAGGTTGGGCCATCGTAACCTTGTGCTGTTGCTTGAGCTTGGAAAATATCATCGCTCTACTCACCGCTGTATTGCTTGAAAAGCAAATCGTAGTGTTTAGCAACAATCTGGGAGAATTGAGTGCGGTGTCGCTTGGGTTGATTCCGATGCTCAGGCCGTTTCGTTGGCAGTCGCTGTTTTTACCCATCTTGCCGCAGCATATGATTGATTTCTTAGATGCCCCAGTGCCATTCGTGTGTGGAGTGCAGCACAAAAGCAGTGAGCTTCGAGCTCGAACGATCAACTTGACTCGAATTAACGTCTATAAAGATGACGTCAAGGTTCAATGGGAAGGTAAAACGCTGCGACTACCTCGCTTGCAGAAGCTATTGCAGAATCTTCGCCCGTTGCACGAATCCGTACAGGCGGCTGCGGTACGATATAAACGTCGCCCGGTGATTGACCCGCCACAAGACGCGGTAGAAGCCGCGGGGGTTTTCTTGAACGCATGGCGGGCATATTTGAACTCGCTCGTTGCGAACATTCGTTATCACAGCATCACGGATGTCAACGAAGGCGGTTCAGAAAAGGTGTCCATTTTACTCAAAGACTCGTTTTTAGCGACGTTCGAAGGCAAAGATCGATCGTTCATGTCAGCATTCGTAGAAACGCAAATGTTCTCGACGTACGCCGACGAACGGCTTGCAGATCGAGCGAATTGAATAAAAAACTTAGCTCTACTAGTATGTTTGTGTTAGCAAATCAATCGCGCTTGATCTCCACGGCTTCCATCGTCTCTGGGTTCACAGTAATCACCGAATCAGCTTGCATGTAAAGCCCGTGCGCAATGACACCCTCGACGTCGTTTTCGAGCGCTTGTTGCAATTCATACGGACCGCACGGCTTTCCATCGAGCATAAGCCCGCATTCCCATCGTCCCGCGTTGATGGGGTCTTCAAATCTTAGGTCTAACAGTGTGTGCGAGCCATCGGATGAGATGTATGGATTCTTGCCACCACGTGGATTGGCGTCAAATGTTGCGCCGCGGCGCCAAACTTCGGCGTCACCTAGAAGCAAATCGTCCAACTCTTCAGCGTACTCTTCCCAGTCATCGGCGGGCACGGTGCAAGGAATTGAACCACCAACTTTATCAACAAATAGCTCCTTCAGCAAAACCACTTTAGAACTAGACGCCATGACGCGTTTTTGCCGCTCCAAATCTGGTTGCACCGGCGTCGTCTCCCGTCCGAGCACCGCACCGAAAGACTTTTCGCCGTTCACCACCACGAGCGCGCACTCGCTTGGTTGCACAAAGCTGACGTCAATCATGCGTACTTCGTCTTCACTGCGAATTTCCAGCCCGCATACCGCAGCTTCCTTCGCCGCAAGCGCTTCGCACGCCACGACTTTGATATTCGTCAACGCACCGCTTCGAATGTCCTCGCTGACCGCGCGCATCAACTCGGCGACATGGTCTCCGCGCGACACCCCAATCACCATATCGCTCTTGACGTACAGCGCCTTTGCCTTGGACGCCAACGTGCGCGCGAGCGCGGTGGTAATGTCTGCGTCATCGCTCTCGTCCACACGTTCGGCGGCCGCTCGCACGTCTCGCGCGGCACGTTGACGATAAAGACGACGACGTTGACGACACAGGTTTACATCACCACGCGCGACAGCGCTCCGTCTACTCAACACGCGCGCGCGAGCGACCGCCGCCCCTGACGCCAGTGACGGCGACCACATCGTCGCGCGCATCACGCGCGTCGCACCGTCCGCACCACACGCGGCGACGCGCGTGGCGAACATTGAGGAGCACCGCGACACGAGTGGCGCAGTCGCCAGTTGTTGACGACGTCGACGACGACAACGACGACGACGACGCGCGACGTCGAGTGATAAAACGTCGAGCGACAGATATGAGCGCACGTACGGGTGCGAACACCGACGCGATAGATGGCGGCGCGGCGACGACGACGGCGCCGAGCGCGTCGGCGGCGGCTGGCACCAACTTTTCCTCGCGCATACTTGGGTTGAAGGTACGTAACGGGTCACGGCGACACGATGATGATGTCGCGAACGCCGCGCGCGATGGGTCTCGTTTGGTTTAGCTTGTTTCGCGCCGATGCGTGGACTAACACGTGGACGTCGTCGTACTCGTGCGTAGTTTATGCAACGCGCCAAGGAGAAGGCGCACTTTAACCAAGACTCTACAACGACGAAGACTGCGCCGAAACCGAAACCGTCGACGGCGGATAGACCAGAGCCTGCGATATTTGCAAAGAATAGGGCGCTGATTCAAGTTCCAGGAGTGAGAAAGCGAGAAGTTGCGCCGAAAGCACCGTTTGATGGTTTGGGACGGTGGTCTTTTGGCGGAGAGAATCCCGAAGTGGAAGCGGCGCACGCGGCGTTGAAAGAAAAGAAACGTAGGCTTAAGGCACTTGCGCGCGCGAAGGCTTCGAACGATGTAGATGTAGATGATGATCAGATGGCAGCTGCTGCATTTGCCAAGGCTGGGCGAAGTGGGAAGAAGAAGGGTGTCAAGCGTGACTTTGTCAAACCACCGGCGCTCGACTCCGTCAAGCGCGCCAAGGTGTAAACGACTCTTCATACCGTAGCACTGTAAAACAGAAATGTACATACTCATTAGTGAAATGTCTAGTTTCGCAAGAGGTGGCTCATGTCATCGCTTTCAATATTCGTTTGTTGTTACAGAAGTTGTTTGTTGTTATGTTTCCTCGGCGATCATCTTTACTCGAAAAAGTCAGCGTCTCGCTCGGGTTGGATACTTTGAATAGATGGTACCTCCGTACCAAAGTATCGATCGCCAAATTCACCGACGCCCGGTAACACTTTGTTGTCGTCACTCAACCCGGCGTCGACCTCAGATGTGATAACTTTCATGCGAGGGTACTTGGTGCACAAGTTGTGAACGCCTTGCGTTGACGCGATGACGGTTAAGAATAAAATCTTTTCCTCCTTAACGCCACGTGATAACAGTAAATCAATAGCAGCTTGCGCGCTGACTCCCGTGGCCAAAATGGGATCGAGGAGCAACACGTACCGGTCGGCAATATCATACGGTAACTTTTCATAGTGAATTCTTGGAGATTTTTGAGTTTGGCCATCCAAATTTCCCATCGCGCTGGCGGGGCGAGTCAGCATCCCATCGCGGTCACGACGTTCAATCAACAATTTCCCAATCTTAATACCCTTGCAACACGCGCGCAAGGCGTTTTCCATGGCTTCTCCGGAGCGAATGATTGACACCCCGCAGAGCTTTGAGCAAAACGTGACGCCCTTGTATTGATCGCCGGTGGGCGTGTTGACAACTTTTTCGCTAAAAGGCAAGTGCCCCAAACCGTGCTCGACCACGAGACGAATGATGCGATCGCTGTAGAAGACGAAGTCGCTACGGTTTACCCTAGAATCTCGAATAATGGTGTGCATGCCTCTGATTTGAAATTGAGGTGGCAAGACGACCAAGTTGCGATAAATGCGTCTCAAATCATTCTGCCCTAGTTTCGTTCGAATGTGCTGCACGATCAAATCAATAGCGACCGTGTTCTCTCCTTGCGCCCAAGGAATGATGACATCCGCGTACTTTTTGCTCGGCGATACGAATGTGTCAAACATCGGTTTCACGAATGTGGTGTACTGCGTGATGACGCCATCCACGGAGCGCCCGCGGTCGACGGTATCTCTCTTCAAGCGGCGTGCTAGACGTAAATCATCATCGGTATCGACGAAAACTTTCATGTGGCACATCGCGCGGATTTCTTCCATGGCGAGCACTAGAATGCCTTCAATAATGATGACGTCGCCACTTTCGATGAAAATCGTCTCCTCGCTGCGAGAGTGCGACACAAAGTCGTACACCGGCACGTGCACCGACTGTCTGAGCATCAACTTTTGTAAGACTTCGACTAAATATTTCGTATCAATCGCGTCTGGGTGATCAAAGTTGTACGACGCCACGTTGTCGTGCTCTTCTTTAGTCAGCGGGCGATAGAAGGAATCTTGAGCGATCAGCACCACGCGCTGCTCTTGCAAGTTTTGCATGATTAAATCACACACCGTGGTTTTACCGCTCGCCGTGCCCCCAGCGACACCAATCAAGAACGGTTCGCGGTTACCACCGCAATTTGACACGCGCTCATCCGTCGGTGTGGCGTATTCCCCGTTCAACGCCCGTCGCGCCTTACCCGCCGAGCAGTTGTTCTCCAACATCTTGGAAAAGTATCGCGTCGGCGACCCAACTCCGAGCGCTTCGGGCGACGCCGGTGCGTTCTGTGCGCTCATCCCATCACTCCCCGGCACTGCTTTCATCCTCGTCGTCGCGTTCACGCTCGCCACGGTATCGTACGCGTTGATGGTTAATCGATTCAAACCAAGCGCCGATGGGGCGTGTTCAGCGTTCGCGTCGTGCGTCGCCATGCGCGTCGTCGTGTAATCGTCGTCTACACCGTCGTCGTCGTCGTCGTTGTTGTCGTCGTCGTCGTCCTCTGTCGCACTGTCGCGTGCTATAGGATGCGTGCCTCAGACTGAGGTCGTCCTCGGGCAGGCAGCACAATACACAGCACAGCAACAGCAGCAGGTGCACGTGCACTGCACGCCTCCCCACACATGGACGCCACCGGGGTGGGGTGTGTTCGCCTGAACAGCAGAACATAGGCATCGCACGTCACTTTGTTCGCACGGTCTATTGCCCGCCAAAGGCGGCGATGCGCGTGACGGCGGCGCTTGGAGGAGCGTACGAGCGAATGCACATGCAACGCGCGACTGTTTTAGCAGCGGCTTCGAGAACGCCTCGTGATCACGATGTGGGCGTGATGCCGCGCGCACCGCTCAGCACGAAGCCACACGAGCCGTTATGGGTGTTTGGTTATGGCTCCATCGTTTGGAATGTTGGTTTCGAATACGTTTCGACGCGAACGCTGTGCGCGAGGGGCTTTCGACGGCGCTTCTACCAAGGCTCGACGGACCATAGAGGGACGGTCGAGTTCCCTGGTCGAACGGTAACGCTAGAACACTGCGACGCGCGGGAAGTTGTGTGGGGCGCCGCCTATGAGGTCTCCCCTGAGCATCGCGAGCGAGTGATTGAGTATTTAGAGAGAAGAGAAAAACAATACGACGCACGAATAGAGATGGATTTGTTCGATTCAGCGGACGAAGGCGCGGAGCCGGTTATTCGAAATGCCGTAACGTATATTGCGACGCCAAGCGAGTACAATCTAAATTGGCTCGGTGACGCGGGTGATTTGGCTGAGCAAATCGCGCGTGCGCGAGGGCCGAGCGGCGAAAATTGTGAGTATCTCTATAATTTGGCCATCGCGATGCGCGACATTGGCGTGGAAGACGACCATCTATACAACCTCGAAGCCGCCGTGCGAGCGATTCGAGGAGACTAATAACACTTCATTCATTCATTCATTCATTCTGCTTATCTCATCGTGTAATACAATATTTCAACGTGCGTGCGCGCTACTTTTTGTTCTGGGCTGCTTTATACATTTCGAGTGTCTCAGTTATGAAAACATCCATCCGTCTGCCTTCGTGCCTACCTCCGCAACATTTCGGAACGGAACTGAGTGGGATGTCATGTTTGGCGAGTTGCTTTGCAAGTTTCTTCGTATCCGAAGGGCCGAAAATGTAGATTTTACTCTTCGTCGTCGGCTGCAAGATGGGCTGTAAAACCGACCACACGAATCGAAACACCATGGGCGTATTCACGACATATAACAGATACAAAGAATCCGTATACTTGTGCGTGAGAATACGCACAAGCTCGACCATGAAATTCTTCTTTTCAACCGTGAAAAAGGACATGGCGAATCCCTCCAAATCGAAAATACAGATTTGCTTGTACACCTTGTGATGGATGTCTTTCGAAAACGGTTGAGACTTGTAATATTCCAACGCCTCCATCATTTGCATTCGATGACGCATGATGTCGTTGATCCCCATCCTCGCCTTCAACCCAGCCGGGTTTACCTCTGTCGGGCGCTCGCATGTGATTGGATGGCCGTAAGCGTCGCGGCCGTGCACAAAGACAGGCCAATGCTTGTGCATAGATTCATGCTCGGGCGCCAAGCCGTCGAGCAACTCTGAAATGTTGTTATCGTCGCGCCACTGCATCATCATCCGCATTCTCGCCAGCGCAGCCTTGGCGTACTCGTTCGCTTTGGATACTGTCCACGTCTTACCTGGAGGCTTGTTTTGTAACTCTGTACGTATCGCCCGGTGAAACAACGAATACGGCATCGACAGAAACGTCGCAAATTCATCCTCGGCAACCATGTCTATAATAAGGTTATACATGTCCACTTCACGTCCAACAAGCTCGCGCGACTCGGCTAGCAATCCATTTTTGTCTTTCGCGTCCACGTACGAGCGTTCACTTTTGCTTAAACTAAAAAACGAAGCCGAAGAGGACCTTGACGCCGAAGAAGCCTCTGACGATTCGTCCGGAGCACTCTTCGAGACCGCCGGCGCGCGCCTGCCAAAGAACGACGATCCAAAGAGTCCTAGATGTTTTTTCGGAGAGAGTGGCTCTGGATCAGCGACTTCGGGTGCGGCGTCGGCCGCGGCGAACGACTCGGGTACATCAGCGTTGCCGCTGTCGCCCATGACGGTGTCGCTCTGCCTCAGGTACAATCCCCGCTCAAGTATATACCTCAATACCGCTGGCTCGACCGATTCTGGAGGTAATACACTCATAATTTCATCTTCGTCTGCAAGCGGACTTCTCGACGCGAGATGATGGCGAATCACCGTGGATGACACCGGTTTTTCCTCATCGAGGGGCGCGGTGATATTTCGCGGCAACCACTCAATTCGACGTGTACCAACCTTAAGCACGGGAGCAGTGGGCCTCTCCGGGGAGCTCGACTTTTTGAACCCATGTCGCGGGGCGACAATAATAGTATAGTCGCGCAGCAATTCTTCGCCTCTATGCCACTTGCCAGCTATTAAATCTTCGTACGCATCTTCGCCGACGCATATAGCAAATTCTGTGGCCGCTGGCCGCTCGAGGCTCAACATCTCCATCAACGCCACAGTCGTCCCTACTCTGCTAGTGATATTATCGTCGTGGGTGCCGTTTTTACGTTGAACTACTTCAGCTGCGCGAGCTTCACATTTGGAAATCAGTACGCGAGATAGACGTTCCTCGCTCGTCGTTTTCTTCGTTGGACTCGAAGAACGACTATCACGACTGAGTGCGTCTGCTATTTCCATCTCAGCACCATCAAAAGCTAAAGTGCACATATCTAGACGTTCGGCATACGATGCCGAACGCCCCGACGTGGGCGTCGTCGCCGTCGTCATCGCCTCTCTTTTATGCGCGTACGCGTGAGAGAACACTGGGGCGATAACAACTTCACGCGTGTCTTGACGCCTTCGCAACGCACGAACCACCGCGCCGTGTCCACCGACATCCGTGGGCGGATCCGCGCTTAACCCGTACACGATCACCAACGACCGTTGCGACGCGCGCGGACTGTCATCAACGCCTTTGTCGCCAACGATATCACGAGGGTCCGCAATCGATATCGTCGTAATCGCCGCGCTCGCCGCGCTCGAACTGCGTCGGTCAAATTTAGTCGGCGTCAAACGAACATGGGCATCGTTCACGGCGCCGTCACCGCCCCCCCCGCCGCCCCCGTCGTCGTCGTCGTCGTCCATCACGAGTGCGTCGTGACGAGCGTGCGGATGACGCAAACAATGACGCCACACCACTCGCGCGCACCCATCCACTGAACCTCACCAACGTTGGTTGGTGACTTTACGTCATTGTTTGGCGATTGATATCCCCATAGCGGCGTGGCGACGTACCATCGACGACGATGAGCGCGACGGCGTCGTCGACGACGCGCGTGGTGTCGTTCAACACGCTCGCGCAGGTGTATTGCCAATCGAAGTATTTCCCTTGGGCGCCCAAGGCGGTGACGAGTTGGAAGAATCGTTTCACGGCGTTGTGTGACTATTTAGATGCGACGAAGTTTGACATTGCCGCGTTACAAGAAGTGGATAATTTCAGCACGCAGTGGTTACCGTACGCCAAGAAGAATAAATACGGTTCGCATTACGTGCAGCGCACGCAAGCGACGAATGCGAAAAAGGATGGGAGCTGCGTGCTTTGGCGAGACGCCGCGTACGAGCTGGTTTCGACGCGAGCGCTCGAGTACAACGCGCTCGCGGATGCAATTCCAGTCAGCGAGGACGCCGAAGGCGCGGAAGGCACGGAAGCAGACCCCGCGAAGCGGTACATTCGGGATTGTGTTGCCAACCTGACGCTTCTGAGACAAAAGAGTGATGGCGCCGAAGTGCTCGTGGCGTGCACGCATATTTACTGGGACCCGGCGTGTGCCGATGTCAAACTCGCGCAAACGAAAATGTTATTAGAAGTAGCCGAACAGTTTCGTGCGGAAAGACAAGAGTTGACCAAGAAAAAGGTACACTTTATCTGTGCTGGGGACTTCAACTCGATGCCGACGTCGGAAGTCTATCAAGCGCTCGCCAGGAATTTGCGCTCGGTTTCGCAAGGGTGTGAACCAGCGTATACCAATGTCACACCTTCATTCACGGAGTGCATTGATTACATTTTTGTCTCCTCCGATGTGAACGTCGTGAACGTTCAAGAGCAACCGAGCCGCGATTCGCTAGGCGAAGGCTTACCCAACGCGTCGCACCCGAGCGACCACCTCCCTGTTATTGCGGACATTCAATTCATGAGTGCCCCATAGTGTGTATCATGTGCCGTTGTAGAGTAGAATCCATGTATTTCTGATAGCGCCGATGTGTTTCGTGTTCTCGCGGTTGACAGCGACTGCGACAGTTACTCACCGCACTCTGTGCCTCGCACCATACGCATGGGCACACTCGCGCGCGCGTTCAACGCGTTCAATGCGGTCAGCGTCTCGGATTTACGCACCCTCGCGCGCGCGCGCGTGCCCAAGTTTGCGTACGACTATCTCGCGGGCGGCGCAGATGACGAGGTATCGCTCAGACGTCCTGGTTTTGATGCGTACGAGTTCCATCCCATGACGTGCCGAGGCGTGCACGAGGTGAGCACGCGGACGACGTTTTTAGGACACAAAAATGTGGAGTGTATTTTTGGGGCACCCACGGCTGGACACGCGCTGTGGGCGCCACGTGAAGGTGAGACTGCCACGGCGCGCGCGTGCGCCGAGACGTCATCGGCGTCGCGCGTGTTCGCGTTGAGCACTCTTGGGACGAGATCTCCTCGTGAGATTTCGCAGCACGTCCCCGAACTCAAGCACAAAATGTTTCAAGTGTACGTGTGGAAAGACCGCGAGTTGATGCGAGACGTACTCGCACACGCAAAGGCGGCTGGATTTACCTCGATAGCGTTGACAACGGATTTAACGTGGTTTGGCAATCGCGAACGCGACTTGAGAAATGGATTTTCCATTCCACCCGTGCACTCGCTGCAGACGACTTTGGCGGCAGCTGCGCGTCCGCGGTGGACGTATGATTTTTTAACGTCGCCGAAAATTGAGTATGCGATGATTCGCGAGTTGCGAGGAGGAGGCGCTTCGCCGCGAGCCATTGCGGATTTCGCCACCGACGCGTTTGATGCGACGTTTTCATGGAAAGATGCCGAATGGTTTCGCACGCAGTGGGACGGACCGATAGCCATGAAAGGAATTCTTCGCCCCGATGACGCGCGACGCGCGCTCGATACTGGCTACGACGCGGTGTGGGTGACTTCGCACGGCGCCAGACAATTGGATACGGCTGTACCACCCATCGATGTGTTGAGTTCGATTCGGAAAGCCGTAGGCGAAGACGCGCAAGTCATTTATGACGGCGGTGTGATGCGAGGCACGGATGTGGTGAAAGCTATCGCGCTCGGCGCTAATGCTGTGGGTGTTGGAAAGGCGTATCTGTACGGTTTAGCCGCGACTGGCGACGCCGAGGGCGTCAAAATGTGTTTTGATTTGTTAACCGCCGAGACCCATCGAGCGATGGGTCTGCTCGGCGTGTCTAGCGTTCGCGAACTTCGCGACTTTGGTTTAGATTTAGTTCGGTCCCGGCGTCGTCATTCGGCATCGTCGGACATTTGATGCGAAAGAAAAATCGTCGCGGGTCGCGTATAGAAATGATGTTTTTCGCGCGCTGCGCCGCGTACGTAGTGGAGTGTCAGGAGGGAGAATGTAGTACTACTGTATAACGAATCTAGGTAGTTACTTGCCATCCACCGGAGCGATGACGGAATCGTCGAACACGGGCAAGTCTGGCAATCGAATCGTCGGCACGGGAACATCCGAGGCGTCTTCGGGAAGCTCGTATGGCGCCGTCTCGGCGCACATGTCGACAAACATCTTGTGCCATCGCGTATCGGCGGTGATTTCCGGATGGAACGAAGTGGCTAGTAATTTACCTTGACGAACGGCCACGATAACTTCTTTCACGTCTTCGTGCGCGGTGCCGATTAACTTGGCGCGCTTTTCCGCGGGAAGGGTATATTTCGCGAGCACCTCGACGCCTGGGCCGCTCTCCATGATGGCGGGCGCGCGAATAAAAACCGCACGAAACGGTGACGCGTCGCCATTGCCCTCGGCGGCCCCAGCAATCCAGGGAATGTGCGTCTCGAAGGAATCTATTTGCGAACCAAAGAAATTTCTATTGACGCTGACATCCAACCCACCGAGGAGTTCTTGCCCGCCCTGCTTTTCACCACCCTGCAGGCGTTCAGCCAAAAAGATGAGCCCCGCGCACGTGCCCCACACGCACCGTCCCGAGTTTTGAAATTCGCGAAGCGGATCAAATAAATCAAATCTACGCGCAATGTTTGCCATCGTCGTCGACTCACCGCCTGGAATGATCAATCCTCTGCACTTCCCGAGGTGCGACGCTTTACGCACCTCCACCGCGCGCGCGCGTGGATGACACTTCTTCACCAACGCCGCGTGTTCGCGATAGCTTCCTTGTAACGCCAGGACACCGATGATGATTTCATCATCACACCCGTTGTCGTTCGTCGCCATGTTTCACCACCACGACGAGGTCGTCGTCGTCGTCCTCCTCGTCCTCGTCGTCGCGTTGTGTCGTCACCGGCGGCGAGGCGATGACGTCGCATCTGTGTCGGTGTGTGTATGTACCCCATGTGTGAGATCGCCGAGTCGGGGGGTACACACACACACCTCGACGCACGCGCGGTGGCGTCGCAACACCAAACGCGCACGCCACGGCGTGGACGTTGAACCGGGCGCGATGGGTGACGACGCCGCCGCCGCCGCACGCGAAGGCGAAGGCGAAGGCGACGATGACATCGAGGACGTCGACGATGTGCGACGGGATGCACCAGCGACGACGACGACGACGGGAACCAACGCCGCGGCTGATGACGATGATGATGGTGTTGACGACGACGACGACGATCGAGCGGTGAACGCGTCGAAAGCGCGCGTGATGTCGAGGAGCGAAATGCTCGAACGACTCACGCGAGAATTAGAGGAGACGGAGACGCTGATTGGTAGACACGAGAGCCATGGGAAGGCGCGAGGAGGTGGAGCGAAGGTGACGACGAGCGAGAGCGGCGCGTGGTCGTACGGGACAGAGACGTCAAAAGGACGGCACCATAGCGACGGCAGAGAGATGTTTGCGTCGGTGAAGACGGGGGCGACGGCGATACCTTCTTCATCGTCGATGAAGGCGCCGTTAATCATGAAGACGGCGACGGGTGTGTCGTCGACGCGGATAAAAATGCGCGGCGTTCTCGTCGTCGCCGCGTGCGCGTGCGTGGCGTTTCTGTCGCTCAGTGCGGAGAACTCTGGTCAACGTGCGCGAAGAATGATTCATCAGTCTTCGTTGTCCGCGATGGCGTGCGAGGAGGCATTCGCGCCGGCGCGCGTCGGGACGTGGCCGGGAATATCGCAGCAAGTCACGAACATCGTCGCGGCGACGGACCACGTGTACATTCTAGGCGTAGAGGATTGCTTTAGCGAAAACGTAACGATGCGCGTGCCCTCGCAGTGGGCTGGGAAAGCCACGTGCGTCAATGGTAAGGTGCTCGACAAGTGTACTTCGGATCACACCGGAGTATACTTTTCTTCGCATTACACGCGAGTGAGCGTGTCGCATGGGATGATAATTAAAGCCGCAAAAGAGGCTGGGCACAAGCACGTCACCGTCATGGAAGCCGATGCGACGTTTGACACGAACGAAGAATTACAAGCTCAGACAGTCACGGATGCTACGCATCTCATTTCTGGTCCCACGACTGCGCAATTGGGGCGGATCAAGCTCGGAGCGGCGAGCGAAAGCCATTGGAACATTATTCGCCTGGGATTCCGTCCGCACCTGTTCGAGCAGTACGAAGTTCGCAAGGCGGCGAATGGTGGTGGGTACGTCGAAGTCACGACTGGACTTTTGTCCGACGCGCGATGCCCCGAACAATGCAAATGCACGGAGATTCGTAAGGATGGACAGTTGTGCATGCTTTCGAGCTCGGGCTGCGATTTGCGCTCGAGCGAAATGTACATCGCGAGCGAACGAGCGTACGACGAACTCCTCGGGTCTCTGTTCGATGGCACTGATGAGACCATCATCGACCATTTCGTGCTGCAGAACATTGAGCACTCGTGGGTGATGCATCCGTCGAGAACGGTGCAAAAGGATTTGGACATTCCGGTGTCGTTACAAAAAGCCGTTCAATCAATGTTTGAAGAACGCTGTTTGATCTGATTAGCTAGTCACCATTATTATGGCGTCGTTCATTTGTAGTACATGTTGGCGCGGCATTCTATGTTTTACTCGCTTCGTCTACGTCGCTTTCGTCGAATTGTACGTCTATCAAATCTTCTTGAAACGCTCCGTAAAACTGGCCCGAAATGAATTCATTGAACCAGTTCCGACTCGCACCCGTTTGTGTGCGAGTCGTCGTCGATCCCGGGAATGGCTTTGATTTGGGGATTGTGCGTCGACGTGAACTCTCTCGCGGTTTGCGCGCGTCGGAAGCATTCGCAAACAACTCGTCGTCGTCGTCGTCGTCGTTGTCGCCAGCGGCGGCGTTTTGACGCCCGCTCGCTCCGTCACTCTCAGTCTCCAACCATTCGTCAAAACTCACGGACGGCGGTGATCCTCCCGTTGGATCGATATCGATGATTTGCACAAGTTCCAGGGACCGCTGACGTTTCGTGGACGCGGCGCGTCTAGGTCCAAAGTCAACCGGCGCGACAACCTCGTCCATGTCGTCGTCGTCGTCGCCCAAACTCAAATTGAACGCTTTTCTGAATTCATCAATTGTTTCGCCACCCCATGCGCGAACCTCTTCGGTGACGTCCAATGCGGTGCGAAACGCTTCGTTTTGTTTTGCGCTCGCAAAGGTTTCGTTCAACACTTCTGCGCCTCGTTCAAAAGGTGCCACTGGGTCAAAGGCGAAATCCGCGTCGGCAAACGCTCCGTCGTCCTCCTCGCCGTAGTCTTCAACACGTCGTTTACGTTCCCTCGCTCGCGCTCGACGACGCTCATCGAAATCTTCTCGCCGCCGTCGCCCTCGAGAACTAGAATCCGTGGCGTAATCATACATTCCAGGCTGCTTCTCCGACCGTCCGTCGCGGCTGCGCGGCGTTGAATTATCGCCACCCAACGCCACAGCAAGCAGCAACACCGCGCCGATGACGACGACGGCGTAAATCAATCGCGTCGCGCTCAAGAGCGCAAACATTCCCCAAAACGCTACAACTAGTGACTGTATAATGTACATTGGTACCGCCGACGGTAAAGCCGCATCGAGCGCGCGCGTCAGAGCTGAGGACACCGATTGTAGCGCCTTCAGCGCGTATCCGACCACGCTCGTCGTCGCTTCGTATCCGCCACGGCGCTGACGGCGCTGACGGCGCTGACGCCGACGACCTTCATCATTATAGTCTGTGAAAAAGTCATCCTCGTCCTCGTCCTCGTCCTCATCGTTTACGAAGAAGAACTCGCCCGACGCCCGCGCGTCGTCTCGTCGCGCGGCGGCTCGCCAATCGTCTTCAAACCCGCTTCCATCGTCGTCCCACCCTGAAACCTGCGACCGCGCCCGTGCGTGCGCGCGCACGTCATCGACCCTCGTTCGCCACGCGTCGTCCCGACGTCGTCTCAATGCGCCGTTGTGACGCCGCATCACCATCGACGATGCTGACGCTGACGTCGACGCGCGCGGCATGCGTCGCCCATCATGGACGACGATGACGTGACGACTGTGCGCGCACATCATCGGTCCCATGGAACGCGCGCGCGCGCCGCCTACGCCTTGCCTCTCAACGGCGTGTAACACGCGTCGAACACTGGCGCACGTCTTTACAAAACGCCACACATTGCGCCGCCGCACGGTATGGCGCGCGGCAGTCGCGGCAGTCGCGGCGGTCGTGGCGGTCCTGGCGGTCGCGGCGGTGCGACCGATGCGTCGACCGCTACGACAGAGTCGACGGCGAGCGCGACGGTCGTCGACGTTGACGATGTTGCGTCCGATGAACTCGAAATGATGCGCATGAAGCTGGCCGAGGCTGAGAACGCGGCGCATGAGGCAGAGCTCGTCGCGCGCGGAAAAGTTTCAAAGGCTTTTGCTCAAATTGAGCAGTACAAGTCGCAGCTCGCCGACGCAGAGGCGGCGGCAGACGAGGACCGCGTGCGCGCTGATGAGTTGGCTCAAAAGTTGACGCACGTGGAATCCGCGCTCGAAGAGACAAGCGAGCGGCTGCAGGCGGCTGAAATAAAAGTGAGTGTCCTCTCGGCGCAGTTAGATTTGTCTCCAACGACATCGGCGTCAGATGTAGATGCGAAAATGAGAGCGGATGTGCGCATGCTGAATAGCGCGTTGGCGACGGCGAACGAAAAGTTGAAGACGATTGAAAATGACAAAGAAATTGCCGAGGCGAATGAAAAGCAACTGCGAAAAACTGTGACAGTGTTGAATTCAGAGCTCGTCCAGTGCAAGGAAAACATTCGAGCGCTCGAGACGGCAAATGAAGACGCCGTGCGCACCGGAACAATGTTGCAAAAACAAGCTATCGAATCCGGCGAGCGAGTAGCCAAAGATTTGAGATTAAAATTAAACGTGGCACTGGATGAATTGGGTGAGTTAAAACGTCGAGAAGCTGTCCGAGCGGCCACTGAACATGCCGCTGGCGAGGCTGTACAACGCGCAGAAAAGTACGAGTTTGAACTCAAGCGCATCAGAAATCAATTGGCGGATGCCGAAATGGCTCTCTCTGATAGCGATAGCGCCGTCAAGGCATTGCAGTTTCAACTTGACATTGTCGGTCACGATGGGGGCGCGCTCGATGAGGCCAGTGCACGACGAGAAACTCGTCTCCGTATGGAGCTCGACGAGGCGCGCGCCAACGTCTCGAAATCAAAAGACACCTGCGACAGATTTGAGAATGAAGTTTTGCATTTGCGCGCCGAACTTGAGAACTCCGAGCAAACTGTTAGCGCTTTAAGAGGCGAGAACAACAAACTTATGATGCGTGCCGATGTGGCTGAGAAGCAGATGGAAATCAACACTTTGCTCGGAGCGTCGGCTAATGGAGCCAATGCGATTGAGGACCCAGTGTCAAGTAAATTAGATGTTGTCGTCGCCGAGAATCAAAGGCTTAGCGCAGAGTGCAAAGCGGCTGTGTCGTCGCGTATTACTGCGGAAGACACTGCGCTATCGATGAAGAATGAGTTGGAACGTGCGCGTGAAGAATACGATGAATGGAAACATAAAGCGCGCGCTATGATTGACTCAAAAGATAGGGAAATTGATCGTTTGCGATCGTCGGATGGCAGTGCAGTAGCGCCAAGCGCGCAACGTGTTCCTTTGAAGGTTGAACACGCCGCGACGTACGTGAAGACAGTCGTGTTGCAGTTTTTGCTCACTGAAGAGTGGCAGGTGCAGCAATCGCTACTTCCTACGGTCGTCACGGTGTGTGGAGGAAACGCCGAAGATTTGCAACGTATCGTTGCAATTCGAGCACAGCTTGAGCCGACGATTGTACACAGTGCGGAGGTCGCGTTCAATGCGACGATTCAAAATAGCACCGCCGCAGTCGCCGACAGCGCGAATGTACTGACCGAATCGCTCGGTCTCGGGCGCTGGTTCTGACCAAGCGCAAATCATTGTTATTGTTGTAATTCGTATGTAATCTACACGAGATTGATTTCTTGCTTTCTTTTGCGACAACGAAAGTGAAATGGACAGTGGTATTTTTTTTGCCACAACGAGTACTCTCAGGTCTGGCGCGGGTGGCGTACGCGCCTTGCGTACGTTTTTTAGGGGTTCAGGGTCGGTGATACATTTAGGGTTCTGGTGGCGTCAAAAGCCCTAAAAATAATATCGCGTTTAGGGTTTAGGGTTTAGGGTTTAGGGTTTAGGGTTTAGGGTTTAGGGTTTAGGGTTTAGGGTTTAGGGTTTAGGGTTTAGGGTTTAGGGTTT